>KV875097.1:2889922-3225153 GCA_001879275.1 Coniochaeta ligniaria NRRL 30616
GTCAGGCGGGCGTAGATGTCGTGGTAGGCCGGGTCGCGCGGGCGGTGCATCGGGTCCGGGACGGCGCCGCCCACGTAGAAGTGGTGGGGGAAGATGTCGGCGGCCGGGCGGCAGCTGTGGCGCGCCCAGACGAGGACGCTGCTGCGCATGTGGGTGTCGAGGGTGGCGTGGAAGTCGCGGCTGGTGCTGTAGAGGTTGAGGATGTCGCGGGGGCGGAGGTGCTTGCCGACGGAGACGAGGATTTCGATGGAGGAGCTGATGGACTTGATCAGGTCGAAGGACGACTTGTTGGAGGGGCTCGAGTCCGGGCGGGTGGTGCCTGAGAGCTCTCTTGCGATGCGGTCTGAGGCTTTGCGCTGGGAGACGGTGCGAGTCGTGAGGGCCTGGCGGAGGGAGTCTTGGAGATCTGAGGGTAGGGTGTGGAAGTCGTCGTCGACATGTTTGTCCCAGTCGCTCGCTCGGCGGAAGGTGTTGAAGTAGTCGACCTTTTCGTCGTCGGGTGGGATGATGTTGATGTTGGCTTGGCCGGCCTTGTTCACGCGGACCTTGCCCAGCTGGAAGGTCACGTCGTCGATGGAATATCTCTTCCTCTTGGTAGGGTTGGGAAGTAGTCGGGTAGGGTACTGGTCCGGAGCTGGCACGCCGAGAGACATGCCATCGCGGTTGATGTCGTTGCTGGTCGCAGTGGCGCGAGCAGCCTCGACGGCTTGCAGACGCTGTTGAGCAGCACCGGTATTGTAGTTGTCTGGGACCTCATCGTTCATCTCAGACTGCAACTGCTCGATGGACTGTCCGTTATATCTAGGGAACGGTAGTCGTTGCTGGGGGCCAGCAGAACCCGATGGGGCCGTCCACGATGGAGCAAACGGAAATGACATTGTGGTGTCGGACCTTGAGTATAAAGTCGAGGTTTAAGATGAGTTGAAAGAGGGAAAAGAAATAGAGGACGAGTGCGGCGATACATGGTTCGAGGTTAAGAAGAAAACAAACGACTAGAAGTGGTTAAGGAAGGTTACCGGGGGCAACCTAGAGGCAGGCACAACAATAGATAGAATAGCACAATAAGATCTGTATTCACGTAACGAAGAAGCCCCGAGTGTTTGCTGGAACTCACCTCCAGTACCTTAGGCAGCAGCCTCATTCATTGATTGTTTTGTCACCTGCTCACCACTTGTTTCACTTCACTTTATCACTTCGTCCGAAGGTCAGCTTCACACAATAACCGGGGACCATTTCGAAGATTGTGTACGTGGATGCCTCTGTAGCATGATGTTATTGTTCAAGACACTGCTCCATACCTAACACTGCGCCGGTAAATTCAAGGAAGAAACTGACGAGGATGTCAGTTCTGCTCGCCTGTCAGAGGTTCAGCCTTGAACTAAACGTGGTACTCCTTGCTACTAACCCGATTGCTCGAATCTTCATCGCGAATTTTCACAAATTTTGGGTGGCTGCAGTAGTCAACCTCCTACTCTCGTCCCTCGTCGTCGTCGCCTGACCGCCCGCCACCTTGACCGCCCATCTCTGCGAGATCCAAGGCGCTCTCATCCGCTCCTACAATCGACTTCGCAACTTTCCAAATCTGAAGCAAGTTGTCTTCGGCCGCGCTGCAGAGAAGCCATGGATCATTGAGGTTCCAGCTAAAGTCGGCCAGATGATTCGTGTGTCCACCGTGCATGAAAAGCCTAATATACGTCAGTATATCTGTCGCGGGATCGTCGGTAGAATAGAACACCACTTACAGCTCTGGAGGTCCATCCTCAGCATCGTCAGGCATCTGCTCCTCTCCAACCTTACTAAGGTCCCAAAACATCACTCGTCTATCGTAGCCACCGCTGCCGAGAATGGAAGGCTCCTTAGGGTTCCACGCCAGTGAGGTGACCGCATCGTTGTGGCCCACCAGTGTGTGAACCTTCTCCTTGACGTTTCGAATGTCCCAGATGCCGACGGTCTTGTCTGCGGACGCTGTGGCTACTATGAATTCGGCACGCGGATTGAATGACAGAGCGTTGATCGCATCTGTGTGCCCGTTCTTTGCGGTTAAGGCGGACCGAGTCAGGTCGGGCGACCGAAGGTCAAGGATCTGTAGCGTCAAATCGTCCGACACAGTACCGACGAAATGTTTGACGAAGGGGTGGAACTGCACGTCATTCACAATATGCGCGTGATGTCTGTACTGTCTGTACGGCTTGAGGGTCCTGCTGAGTCCCTGAACCAGCTTAAGATCCCTAGATCACCAGTTAGACCAACCATGAGAATGCAACTTTCCATAGGAGGCGTACCAAAGACAGACGGTGCTATCCTCACTGCCAGACGCAAGACAACCTTCGTCATGAGGACTCCAGTTCAGACCGAAGCCCTCCTCCTTGTGACCGATCAGTTCGAGCTGCGGAGCCGGGGTGCCAGTTGGGGTGAGGCTGTGCTTTGTCCGGTCGAAGATTAGGACCCTGCCGTCTATGGCGAGAGTAGCGATAATGTCTGGATTTTGCGGTTGGTACCGAGCCTTGTTGACCTCGCCAGGATGGTCGATCTTCTGGGTGATGTTGAAACGGATGGCTGGTGCTTCTCCGGATGACGTCTTGCTTCCATAGCCTCCAATCTCGCCACGGTCCTCATCGTAGTCGTGGGGATTTGGCGTCACTGCTTTTGGGATCTCGACCTCGGCAATCTGGAGGTAGTTTGGCTTTCCCTCAGAGGTGTGGGTTCCAATCAGCAACCGGTGAACAGAGTAGTTCTTGTCTTTTGGGTCCTTGACGTCCGGAAACCATTGCGTAGTCAATGTTGGCCACTCCAAGGCAGTGCTAGTGATAGCAGCTTAGCTACAGTCCCTGTTCCAACCGTCACAGGGTCCATTTACCTGAGAATCATATCGTAGAGAAAAGGACTGTTCTTCTTCCATGTCTTGTACTCTGGTCATCAGTTAGTTTGTGTCGAGAGGATAACTGCAACAAGCCGGCACTTGCCTTCATTGATCAGCTTCTGATCCTGGTCATCATCTTCTTCCTGCATCTCAACTACAATGGACATTAGCTTATTGGAACTCGGTGTTCTGAGATGAAGCATACCGTCATTGTCATCTACAATATCCGCTGCGGGCGCCATGTTTGGAGATGATGAATCGTTTCCACACGATGGATTGCCAGTAGTGAAGAAAACCGACTTTCTTCTCTGTGAGAGTCAGATGGTTTGAAGACTGGCGTTTGTTGACTTCGTTCAGTTCAAGTCAAGTTGGCTCACGTAAGGGGCCATCTGAAGAAGGTGCAAAGGCGACGCGACGGGTAGGCGCGTTAAGGGGGCGGTCAGCTATGGCAGAAACTCTAAGGTGAGCTCGGGGCATCAGATGGTGGGGTACAAGGCTTTTAGGGCGGTCCAGGTACCTTAGTCCCAAAGGCAGGGGTCGACGGAGCCGTAAGCGAAAGGCTGTGTGGGCTGTGGCGGAAAGGTGACTCGTTCGCCGGATCCGTGTGGGGTCTCTCGCAGCCTGTTCCCGTCCGCTCGAACTCCATTTCTTCAGGTCCCGAGGAGCATCGTCCACCGAACAGCTAGCTTGTCACGACATTGCATCATATCTGTCATTCGTCTTTGGTTTTTCTTTATTCAGGCATCTGTATACCTATCCGAACCTGCTTGACAACTCGTCACACGACGACCTTCTAGCAGCATTCTACCTTCTGGTCAGCCGCTCACTTGCTCGACGCCGGCCTCCGTTGTTCGCCGCATATAGAACTCGACATCGCCGCCTCTTGGGATACGCACTTCAACGCGACCTCACATGAGCATACAACAGCAACTCATACCCTCCTCCTCCAATAATCAATCAATACACCGAACAATCCAGACCTCGTCCAAATAGACGCAATCCACAAGAAGCAAAGATGGGGTGAGTAGTCGCAATGCCATCGCGCAGTAGCTGTCTGTTGTTATTGTATTGACTAACCTTCGCAAAGTGTTCCCAAATTCTTCAGATGGCTCTCGGAGCGGTATCCAGCCATCTCGCAGCTCATTGCCGAGAACCGCATTCCCGAATTCGACTGTCTCTACCTAGACATGAACGGCATTATCCATAACTGCACACATAAAGACACATCCGACACCCAGTTCCGTATGACCGAAGAGGAAATGTTCATCGCGATATTCAACTATATCGAGCATCTCTTCGGCAAGATCAAGCCAAAGAAGCTTTTCTTCATGGCTATCGACGGTGTCGCTCCTCGTGCCAAAATGAACCAGCAGCGCGCGCGTCGTTTCCGCACGGCGCTAGACAACGAGAAGGCCATAGAGAAGGCCATTGCTCAGGGCCAGGAGATGCCCAAGGAGGAGCCTTTCGACAGCAACTGCATCACGCCAGGCACCGAGTTCATGGCGAAACTGACCACCCAGCTCAAGTATTTCATCAACAAGAAGGTTTCTGAGGACGCGGAATGGCAGCAACCTGAGATCGTTCTATCCGGCCACGAAGTGCCCGGTGAGGGTGAGCACAAGATTATGGAGTATATTCGTAACGCTCGGGCGCAACCTGACTACAACCCCAATGTTCGGCATTGTCTCTACGGCCTCGACGCCGATTTGATCATGCTTGGGCTGCTGAGCCACGACCCTCACTTCTGTCTTCTCAGAGAAGAGGTCACCTTCGGCCGACAGGCGAAAGCCAAGTCGAAGGAACTCGAGCATCAGAACTTCTACCTGATGCATTTGTGCATAGTACGCGAATATCTGGAGCTCGAGTTTCAGGACCTCAAAGCTCCCGGGGTGATGGACTTCGCCTTTGACATGGAGAGAGTCATTGACGACTTTATCCTCATGGCGTTCTTCGTAGGCAACGATTTCCTGCCAAATCTTCCACATCTACACATCAACGAAGGAGCGCTAGCAACCATGTTCAGACTATACAAGTTGGTTCTGCCCAAATGCGGTGGTTATATCAACGAGGGTGGTAAGGTCAACCTCGACAGACTCGGCATATTATTGGACGAACTCTCGAAAGAAGAGTACCGGTTCTTCGAACACGAGAACGAAGATGCAGGCTGGCTGCGTGGGAAGAAGCAGCTGGAGCAAGATGAGTCCCAGCAGGCTCGGGTGCGAGGAAAGGGTCAGATTATCGTCACTTCGGCGCAAAAGACGCTGTGGAAGACCAAGATCAAGAAGTTTCTCAGTAACAGAGAATCTCAGTCTCTGGACCTTGGCACTGAGCTCAAGGCCGAAGACCGAAAGTTCGTCCAGGACCTCGCTGAGGCTGTCCATATTCAATGGGCGACAAAAGAGGACGACGAAGGACATCGCCACCTCATTTTATCCTTCCCAGAGAAGCCGGCTGGGGAGGAAGAGGACGAAGATGAAGAGTCTCATTCAGCCATCCTCCGCATCGTCAGGAAGTATGACAAAGCCGAAGTGCTTGACCTGACAGCCGCCGACGCCCAGGAGAAGCTGGAAGCGAAGTACAAGGAAAAGTTCCAGGAGTGGAAAGACCAGTACTACTTCACCAAATTCGAGGAGTGGGATAAGAAGAACTACGAAGAGGACCTCCGACACCTCACGGAGAACTACGTTGAGGGTCTCCAGTGGGTCCTCTATTACTATTACCGCGGCATTGCATCCTGGCCATGGTTCTACCGCTATCACTACTCTCCAATGATTTCGGATATCAAGAAGGGGCTGAAAGCCAACCTCAACTTCAAGCTTGGCCAGCCGTTCAGGCCTTTCGAGCAGCTCATGGGCGTGCTTCCTGACCGGAGTAAGAAGATCGTACCGACGGTGTACCATCCGCTCATGACGGATCCCAAGTCGCCCATCATCGACTTCTACCCTCGGGACTTCGAGTTGGACATGAACGGCAAGAAGATGGACTGGGAAGCCGTCGTGAAGATTCCGTTCATTGAAGAAAAGCGGCTTTTGGACGCCATGGGTCCCAAGAACGAGCTACTATCGGATGACGAGAAGGCGCGGAACGATTTCGGTGTTCCGCTCAAGTTCACGTACGCCGAGGATCTGGACTTTGTCTACCCAACGTCACTTGTGGACGTGTTCCCTGACGTCCCGCACTGTCATTGTGTGGAGAACATCTTCGATCTCCCTGCTGTTGAAGGACTGGACTACCGCGTCGGTCTCACAGACGGTGCTCTGCTGAACGTGTCAGCTTTGGCGGGCTTCCCCACCCTGGCCACGCTTCCATACACTGCCAGCCTAGGATTCCACGGTGTCAACGTCTTCCAACAGGAGAGCCGCAACGAGAGCATGGTGGTCACGCTTTCCGACTCAGAGCTCCGGACCAAGGTCGAGAGCGCGAAGGTCAAGCTCGGCCAGCGTTGTTTCGTCGGCTATCCCTTCCTCCAGGAAGGAAAGGTGGTGAGAGTGTCGGACGAGCTGTTCGACTATGTTTTAGCTGAAGACGGCTCCAACCAAGTTATCCCGATCAATCACGGGCATCGGGACATCGAAGACTTCACGAAGAAGGCCGACAGGATTGAGAATTTCTACAGCAAGCGTCTTGGTATCATCATTGGCCCGGTCGAGTCACTGGTCCATGTCCAGATGCTGAAGGGACTTGTCAAGACGGACGAAGGCGCGACGATGAAGGAGTATGGCGATATTCCAGGAATGGAAACGACCTATGCTTCTCAGATCATCGTGGACGAGGTGGTCAACGAAGACGAGCGCTTCATCGAGCGTGCAGCGCTGCCACTAGAGGAAGAGTTCCCCATCGGGTCGAACGGGTTCTTCCTCGGCGAGTACAACTATGGTCGACCATTGGAGGTTATCGGCTACAAGGACGGCAAGCTCGAGATCTGGATCTCAGCCATGAAGGATCGCGAGCCTGAATTTGCGAAGCCTGTCATACGGACGGCGGAGAGGGCGAACAACTACACTCCGTCGTATATGGTTGCCAAGCAGCTTGATTTGCACCCGCTCGCGTTGAGCAAGATCACCTCATCCTTTTTCATCAGCACCGTTGGTGGCCTGAGAGTTAACCTGGGTCTGAACCTGAAGTTCGAGGGCAAGAAGATGAAGGTCTTGGGCTACTCGCGCAAGTCTCAGACCGGTTGGGAGTTCAGCCCGCTTGCAATTCGCATGCTGGCCGAGTATATGACCAGATTCCCGGATTTCTTCGCAGCTGTCAAGAGGAATCCCTCTGGCAACGAGGTGCGCGAAACCGACCTCTGGCCGGACCCGGCGGTCGCATCCGCTCGCGTGAAGGAGATTGGCGCCTGGCTCAAGACGCTTAAGACTGGCGACCTGGAGAAGGTACCGCTCGACGCAGAGCAGCTCGATTCGAGTGTAGTCACGGAGCTTGCCGAAGCTACAGAGAAGCTCAACCTCCTCCAGCTGCCCCAGGAGTCGAAGAAGATGAAGGGCGTTCCTCGCAATGCGCTTATGAAGCCCGAGGACGCAGAGCATCGTCTCGGCAACCAGCGGTTCAGTCTCGGCGACCGAGTGGTCTATGTCGCCAAATCCGGCAAGGTCCCTATTGCCGTTCGCGGAACAGTGGTTGGAATCAGCCGCACGGCCACGGCTAAGCTCCTGGACGTCGTGTTTGACATAACATTCATGAGCGGCACCACCTTGAGCGGCCGCTGCCCGCCGTTCCGCGGACAGACTGTGCCTTCCACGACGGTGCTCAACCTGACGGACCGACAGGTCGTTGCGGGGTCCAAGGCGACCATCGCTAGGCAGCCCCTCGCTCCCTCCGTCACTACCTTGACTTCTCACGGCGGTTACCACATGCTCAACGGCAAGCAGTACCGCGAGTCACCCGCGCCGGCTCGTGGAGCCTGGCGCGGCGCCCCGGACGGCAACAACCGGGGCAGGGGACGCGGAAGGGGCGACGGCCAGGCACCGCAGCGCGGGAGCTTGAACCTGCAGCATAGCACCATGGTCTACCGTCCTGCTCCAGACCAGAACGGGCAGGCACAGGGATACCAGAACGGCACCGCCCAGCATCAACAGCAGCAGCCGCAGCAGCCGGGCTACGGCGGCGGCTTCAGGGGTGACAGGGGCGGTCGTGGTGCTCCTAATGGACTAGCTGGTGCTCAACACTACGCGCCGCAACCTCAGGGTGCTGCGTACAACGCTGTCCCACCTCCGGCGAATCTCAACGATAGAGGCGGTCGGGGGCGCGGTCGTGGTGGTCGCGGCGGACGTGGAGGAGAGTTCCGCGGCAGGGGTCGAGGTGGTCCTCGGGGTGGCGGCGCAGCACCTGCTGGTGCCCCGCCGGCACAACAGAGCCAGCCGGCGGCTCAGACTTAGGAGAGGTCTGGGAACTGGCGGAGTCGGGATAGGTCTTTGGATCACGGAGAATGAGCCTGACGCTCCTGGCGTCATTGTCCGGACGTGGTATGCTGAGGCTCTGACGTTATCGATTGTACGTGGCATCGGAGCGCTAAAGGGTGGTGGTGACGATGCGGGCTTTGTAACTGGTTTCGGGCTTTATGGGTTTTCTTGTACTGCTAGGGCGCAGGACGCTCCCTGTTCTCGGCTTTGTATAGAGACCAGGAAGAAGGTCTAGATCTGGGAGGGCTATAGCTGTCGGTGATACTCCTGGTTGTGGAGGGTCCCTGATCACTTCAGCGTATATCACGGGCGGAGATGTGCATACGGAGCAGGTACATAGATATCAACCGGGTCTAGCGCGGTAAAAATAGCGAAAATAGGCTTTTCTGTCTTGAAATTTGCATTTATATCGCTGTTGACTGTCCGTTCGTTAACGCTGCCTTGCAGCAATCATAACTAAACTCAGAAAATACTCGACCACAAGTCGTTTAATGTGAGCGGCATTGGCAAGCCAGCAGAGCAGACTCCGCATAGACCCCAGCTCGAAACGACAGCAACCAGTCCACAAGGTGCACCATACAAACTTGGTTACCCAGAGCTGGTGCTTCGCATTCCAAGCACAGAACGCGTACCAGTTCAAGTCAATCCACGACTTGGCCTCCGCAGCGTTGGAGCACATCCGGCTATGCAGGGAGACATTCTCCTCTTCCTCCTCAAGGTGACAGCACCCGCTGAACCTGCACCAAGCCCACTCCGCGTACCACCCTGCGTCAAACTATGACTTGGCCTTGTCCGCAGTCTTGGACTTGACGGCCGGGAACTGGAAGGCCTTGCTCAGGCCGCCCGCCATCTTCTTCCAGAGGCCGTAGTCGCGGTCCTGGTTCCAGGTGAGGATGCCGACCCACGGCTGCACGTTGTAGTGCAGCTTTAGGGTCACGCCGTCCGTCTCGGCCACCTTGCCTGTCGGGTGGGTGATTTGGTATTTCGGGCGCTGGTTCTTGAGGGATAGTTTTCCCCTGGTAAGGAGGCGGAGAGGTTAGTCTCTTGATTTATAGGAGTAAGAAGTAAGACAGAAGAAGCAAGATACGTACCGACTGGGGTCGATGCTCTTGCCCTCGGCGCTCTTGATCAGCTTCCGCTTGGCCACGGGGCCGATGTTGGTGAGGTGGTCGGCGCTGGGGCTCGTGATGATGGAGTCCCAGATGACGGCCTTGTTGGTCGCGTTGGTGGCGCCACTCGTCGAGTCGGGCCACTCGGCCGTCACGTAGACGAAGACCTGCTTCGTGTTCCAGGTGAAGAGCGAGCTGAGGTCGGCGTCGAGGCTGAACTTTATGATGGCGTACTCTTCCTTCTTGGTCGAGTAGTAGTGTGGGCGGCCGCGGACTCTGGGAGGGTGGTGGTGGTGTTAGCGATGGGCAAGAGAGGGGTGGTGGGGAGGGAGAGGTGGTGCGCTTACACTTGGACGTTGGTCGTCTTGAGGGTTCCGGTCGGCGCCCTGGGTGAGAGAAAGTCTGAGGCTGCTATGAGGGCTGCGACGGCGAAGGCGACTGTTGTGAAGAACCCGAAGGCGTTTTGCGCCCGTACTAGAGAGGTGTACATGGTGGGCGATGTGGATGCAGGGCTCAAAGAGACCCTGCTATGAGGAGAGCGTATGTACTTCGTATGCCTCCGTTATTTGAAGCGTTGAGTTGGAGGGCCTACACCGTCAGCTTCCCATGTCGTTTCACGGGTTGTGGTGGTCGTATCTGGCTTTGAGCAGCAGGTACGTGATTCATATAAAGGCTTGGAGAGCATGCGACAGCGACGTCGTTAACGATTGAGGACACGTTGATATGCACCAATCGCGGCTATTCGTTTATCGCAACTAAGCTTATCGATAAGACCTTCTCCAGCTTGAAGTGATCTTGCTTGCTACCTTACGAGGAAGTTATCCTGACAATATTCACTCTAAGAAATCACAACAAAATAGTAAACCATCACAGCCGCATCTGTCGAAAGGTCACTCATCCCTGATCTACGGACCCAAATAATCATTCAGCCAAACCCCTTTCGGATACGTCAACGCCGCCATGTAGACATTGTTGTCATTATTATGTCCAGCGCAGATGGGAACAATATACACGGTGTTGGACCCCTTCGCCATGACCTTGGCCTTCTTGCCGAGCACGATATGGCCGCCAACCAGGTACGTCCCGCAGGGGAAGCCCCCGTAGTTGAACGACTCGCACGTCGTGGGGTACATGCAGGACTGCCTCGCCCACAGCTGGATCCAGCTGAGCCCCGCGATCTTGGGGTCGCCCGTGCTGCCGATGACGTTGGCGAAGTTCTCGCCGTGGTTGAACGTCACCTCGCCGCCGAACACGGACTCGACCGTGTGCACCTCGTCGTCCGGCTCGTACTGGCGCGCGTGGTCGAACAGCTCCAGGAAACGCCCGGCGCGGTAGACGACGCACAGGTTGAGGTAGTGCTCCATCGGCAGCTCGGGGAAGGACTTGCGCACCTGCACGACGAGATTTGGGGTGCTCTCGAGGGCGGAGATCAGCGCGTCGTTGGCGCCGCGGGCTATCGAGGTGATGACTTGGGCGGCGCCTGGCATCGGCTGGGTGCGGTAGTTCCACGGTCCGCGCTGGTCTGCTGTGAAGCCGGCCGAGGCGGCATGCTCGAAGGATGCATAATCGGTCCCCTCTGGGATGGTGATTAGTGTCATGCCATCGGCGGAGGCGAAGTCGGTGCCGCAGACGGTGATGACGCGGTTCTGGCGTCAAAGGAGTAGCGGAAGGACAGCCGCCCGATCAACGGCCGACTGCCCAGGCTGTGGACTGTGCCGAGCTTGAAGTCGCTTGAGGTGAAGGTATGGGAGCCATCTTCGAAGTCTGCCTGGATCTGGTGAACGAGTCCGGGGAGTTCGAGGCTACGGACGCGGTAGGCCAGGGGCGAGCCAACGGAGAAGGTGACACTGACCATTGTTATGTATTATCTCTGTGCTCCTAGTTTGTGTGTTTTGTCATGATCTCGAGTGAGACATGTTGGTATGGTTACCACAACCTTTATATGCTATGAGGAGACTGCTGAAGCGTCATTGCTCGAGAAGCACTCTTTACACCCAGCAGTCGTTCGGGGACACCGAGAGCCATTGGCCGCTTGCAAGCTGAGAGTCTAGGGCTGCTTCATTGCTTCGGCAGATGACCAGTTCGAGATGTCCAGACATGGCTGTAGCATCGAGGTGACTGTGCGGTGCGGTAGGGCCGATTGACGCGTCTTCAGCCTCCCAGTTTCGTAACTCAGCTCCCTTGATAACGGCGGCAGCGGCGTGGTCCCCGTGGCCGTGTTCGCGCCGAACCCGAACCAGACGTATCCCTTGACGCCCAAGCGCACCTTCTGGATCGCCTACAGGTCGGCCAATGACGGGCTCGCGGCGTCCGTCTCGGACCTCGGCACGCCCGTCGAGATCGACTTTACGGGCCGTGGCGAGACCAGGGCCGAGGTCGACCTTACTGTGGACTTTGCTTGGCCTGCTGTTCGGTTCTCGCCTTAGAGGGAGGAGGTTGTGGGGGAATGGATGGATGGGTGGGTGT
The DNA here is from genome assembly GCA_001879275.1 of Coniochaeta ligniaria NRRL 30616. Lineage (NCBI taxonomy): Eukaryota > Fungi > Ascomycota > Sordariomycetes > Coniochaetales > Coniochaetaceae > Coniochaeta > Coniochaeta ligniaria. The sequence continues at coordinate 2,901,763 of KV875097.1, forward strand.
GGTCTGGTGGGTAAGGAGGGTTGGTGGCTGCGAATACGAAATATCTAGGTGGTTGGTTAGGGAGAATGATGTGCACTCGCTTGTGGAGATTGTTAGCAGTTCAGTTGTCTTTTAAACCTGTCTTTACCTTGTAGCTTGTGCGTTCAAGAGATGCAATTGTCCTTGTCATTACATGTGCTTTACTGGTCGATTGTACTACGTAGCATAATTATTCGCTTATCGCAGCTCAACGGTTCGTCCCGCCTTGGCTTTCGTCATACCATCACCGAACATCTTGTCCTCCCGATCAGTGGCCTTCCAGGTTCCTCTGGAAATGCCAAACGTGTTAAGGTGTCTTAAAACATCCCATTGTATTTTGCTCCGTATACCACGTCTTCAAATATATATATCTCCAAACCACCAAACCCGTTGCTTTATCTTGGTATCATCAGAAGAATACAACAAAGTTACAGAATAATAAAAAGAAACCCGCCAAGTCTGGCGCAGTCAGCCGGGCACCTTATTTCGCCTGCCTTCGGCCGTCGAATAAACATTATCATCAAGTTGGATCTCGTCAATCCAGTCCATCTCACTTCGCCGCAGCTGACGGTGTCGGCAGCGGCGACGGCGTCTTCAGCGGCGACGGGCTCTTCCCTAGCGGCGGTGTAGACACCAACGTGTCCGGGCTGTTGCCCTCAGAGAAGGGATATTGCGGCACCTCGAGCTCTTTCCCTTTGCCCTTGACGTCGACCGCCCTCTCTTCGGAATTTTTCCCAACGGCCGTCTCGCCCGACACCGACGGCTTGGCGAGCCCAGGTCTGACGTACCCGTCCGCCTGGGGCGGCTCGGTGGTGATAACGGGCGGCGTCTTGAGCTGCTTGGCCGGACTCGGCGTCGGCGTCGGGCTCGACGGACCATCTGCGGCTTCCGCGCTGTCGTCTTCGGAAGCGGGGATGACGACCACCTGCTGCAGCGGCGCTATCTCTGCTACCGCTGGGGCGGCGGCGGCAGGCGCGATCCTCTTGTCGACGCGGAGGACCTCCTTCGCCAACCCTCGCACTCCGGCCGCGATCACCTCTGGCCGCTCCCACGCCAGGAGTCCCGGCTTCTCCGCCACTCGCTGCGTGTGCACCACGTTGTAGTGCGCGTTGCCCCATGCCGGACAGACGTATTTCTGCTTGTCGTCCGTCGGCAAGGGAGGTGGAAGCGCCGTAAGTTCCACGTCTCCTGCTTCTGTTCCTACTGCCCCTTCACTTCCAGACACGGCCGCAGTCGGCGTGTAATCTTTCCCTCCAGTGAACACCGTGATGGCCACCCTCGGCTTGGCGGCTTGCGCACCGGTTTTCTTTGTGGTCTTGTCTTTCTCCTCCTCTTCGTCGTGCGTGGCACAGTGCGCCCAGAAGCGCATCGCGTACTCCGGGCCCGGCAGCCAGGCGAGCTCGGTGAGGGTGACGATCTGCTCGGGCGTGAAGTTTGTGCGCGGGCCGAGCGTGCGCAGGGCCTTCATGACAAAGACCAGCAGGCCGGTGGGCGAGTCGCACAGCGCGTACGCCAGCGTGTTGGGCTCCCTCAGGCCCAGCTTGTTGAGGCCGAACTGCTGCGGCGTCGGCGGTCGCTTCCTGCCGCCGCCGCTCGTCGACCACGACTCGTACGTCCGCCCCAGGGCGACGAAGTCGTCGTCGCTGTACCCCAGGATCCCGGCGTGGAAGAAGTTGGCGAGCGACCACTTTGTCCATTCCCAGGGGGCCTCGTGGATCTTGGGAGCGGCTAGTGGTGGTGAGATGAAGTGCGTGCCGAGACAGGAGTCCGGATAGTGTGTCGCGAGCGTGTTTACGAGCTTCCAGTCGATCTCCGCCGGTGACATTGATGCGGCGCCGCTGTTTGTCGCCAGGTAGTGGGGGTACGAGAGACGGCTCATGAGTGTGTTGAGCACCTCGGCGCAAGTGAAGATGATGGGCGTGTTGTTGGGTAATGGGTCGCTGAAGCCGAGGCCGGGTAATGAGGGGATGACCAGATGGAAGGGCTGCTCGTTGGCAGCGTCTTCCGGCTCAGTGAGAGGCGTCACGAGATGCCCGAGGGATAGGTTACAGAAAGGAAATGGGGGTATGAGAAGGAGAGGGATGGCATTGGCGTGCGGTGAGCGGATGTGGATGAAGTGAAGCCGGACAGGAGTCTCGGAAGTGGATATGTCGATTGCCGTACGGAACTGAGGCAGGGTTTCGTTCAGGACCTTCTCATGGTCTCGCCATGAGTACTTCTCAAGCCTTGGGTGCTGCTGTCAGTCAAAATCCACAACGCTTCGGAACGAGGACTTACCAGAAGTCAATGAGGGGCTCGACTTGGGGTTTTGGCTCCCACCAGTCTTCCGACTTTGGCGCAGAGCCCTCGTGAGGTAATCTCGTGAGCTCAAGCTTTTGCCTGGTGAGGTCGAGATATTTTGTCGACACCTGTTGGAGCGCAAGGGCACGTCAGTCTGATGTGGTTATGATCTGCGAGCGGGATATCACCCACGTGGATTTTGTACGGCTTAACCTCGTCGCCCACAGCGGGAGTCTCCGGTTCCGCCATGACGATTTACCTAGTTGCAGCGGCGCACGACCTACAGCATGCCGGCAGTCGCAAAGCGATATGTCTCTTTTCCCTCCGACCCTGAGTCACAACACAAGGAGTTGAAAAAAGGACGAAGATTTACGGAACGAGGGAAAACTCAAGCTGAACAAAGGAGCTCGTGACCGTGTTCTCGTGTTTCTCGTGAGATTAATCGTTCAGGCAAAAAACAAACAGCGTCAGCAAACACGTCAGGGAAAGACGGGCACGCAATCAAAGCAGCATAAAACAAAATAAACGGCCAAGCAGGCCGCGAGTGCCCTCCATCGCTAATATGTATCTCGGCCCTTAAGTTAAGGGTCTTCTTAGTCCGGCCATGGGGGAGCCTGGCTTGCCTCGGGGAGATTATCTGGGAGTGCTAAGAGGGTCACTGTGGCTTGAACGCGAATACCTGTATAGTGTGGCGCCATTTTCAGGTCAAAGTGTGGCTGGTGAGTGCTATTATTGGCTGCCGCTCAATTCTATAGGGTGCCACAGAGGCTCCACCAGAGGTTCCAGATCCCCAGATCAGCGGATGAAACAGTGGCTGTGCACGCGAATCCATGTCCGCTTTTCGGAAATGATCTGCCAAGCGGGTCGTGTTGACGGACCGGACCACGCGAAAGCCTCTGAGTGGCTTGAGCATTGCCTGCCTGCCGTGTTTGGTAGCGGTCCGGATTCCTAAAAAGAATTGAAAGACAAAACAGGGCAGACACCCTTGTCGCTTCAAGGAGTCCCCAGATTGCCCTCATTGGAACGGTCTGGGTCAAGGGTCCGAATCACAGACACGTTTGACAGTCGGACAGTCAGGCCATTGGACCACCGGCATTCAACAGAGCCGCGACAGCTATTGCGCTCGAGTAAACTGCGCTCGCCACCGATATGTCACCCGGTCGCCGGGAGGGGAGATCGACAGGACCAGAACCGCAAAAATATATCGCAAAAACCGGGAAACAGGTTGCAGGACTCGTAGTGTTCAGCTTGTGAGTGCTGCATATCGCCACAAGGCTGCGTGGACGATGTATCTGTGCGTCACAATGATAGAAGGGTGTGCTTGATGTAAGCGATGTCGGTCAAAGACTTGATATTCATCGAGTTAGTATCTGTTACGGCCCTTCTAGCTAAAGCGACGTTGACAGTGATTGCGACTATCTATCGAGGATAGGTAGTACCTGTCTGTCTGTAGCGTCTCTAGTCTTCCAAAAATAGAACAGCCGGTAAACGGCCAGACCAATTTGTTGCGATCGATATTGTCGCAACTCTCATCTTCGCCACCGCCCAATGAGGAGCGTAGCTGCCCTCAACTCGTCCTGGCAGGCGCGTGTGCCCCTCCTGGCGTTTGCGCCGCCGCCGCCGGTGGAGAAGCCTGAGTGCCGCCCGCGGCCCCTCTCAAGTTGATAGCCCCGATCCTGGACACGATGTTGCTGCCGACGGCATCTACCGCCCCACGCGGGGACGTCAGCGTAGGGCCCGCAGGCGCCGTCTCCTGCACCCGGAAGAGCTTGATCGCCGTCCCGTTCCAGATGCCCGCCGTGCCCTTGGACACCTGCATCTCGCTGCTGAAGATGAAGCTCCAGAGAAGCGACTCGTACCAGCCCAGCGCCAAGGGCGACCACTCAAACGTGTGGACGCGTACCGGCGACGGCTCTACCCCGACAAGACGCACTTCGCGGATCTTGTTCAGTGTCGAAGCCGCAGGCGCTTCGGAAACGAGGGCCTGCCTGGGAATGAGTGCCGTCAGCTGCTGTATCAGGGTTAGCAATGTGTGTAGCGGCAGCTCGGGCAGCCAGCTGTCTATCCACTGCGATGTTGGTTCGAAACCACCGGTCGGCGAGTAGCTACTTCCAGAATTGCTAGCCAAGCTCGCCGCGCTATTTTGTCGCCTGAAGGTCGCAGCGCCTGCCGGCAGTTTTCCCCTAGCTTTCTCCGACATCCCTCTAAGTTGCCTCGGTACATCATCTTCCAGTTGCGATGCAACCGATGAAGACCGGGAAGGATTCTCGCTCGGATTTGACGGCGACGGAGTCGGTCTCTCCTCTTCGTCACTATCCTCGTCGTCTTCCCCTATGGCAAATGTCGAGTCCTCTTCCGGAACGTCACCCAGAGGCGGCAGTTTCGAGTGCGCTGTGGTAGGGCTTCTCAAGCTCTCGACTGAGCTGCGGGTAGAAGTGGGTTCTAGGGGGTCTACAGACCGGCCCGCCTCCTTTCTCCTCTGATTGCGTCTCTCCATCTCTTCCCGTCCACTTTCGAGTGTGAAAGAGCGCAAGGCTTCAACACGCTTCCGATTCCTCAATATGGCGTAGATGAGCTCGGGGTTTTCTGTTTACTGGATTAGACTCGTGGTGCTCATTAAGCGCTAATGGCAACGTAGATATACACTTACTCTTGTACTGGTGCTCAACAACGGAATTCATAGATTCCATCAGCGATCTCAGAAGCTCATGATTCGTGTCATTGGCCAACAGGAATGATGGAGACGACATGGAGTTGAATAACTGCATGACTTTGAAGCAGGTCGGCCCGCTCAAGCGTTCCAGATACGCAGCAATGTTGTTAATAACCGCCAGTAGAGCTGGATAGATTGCCGTGAGTTTTCCTTGACTTGTGGTGATAAGGTTATATATGGACTGATTCACGGTCAGCGAGTGTTTATGGGCCGGGTTCTGATCACTGATCTTACCTGTATTAAGAAGTCCGCATAGCTGCCCTTGAAACCGGCTATCCTGATGGACAGCGGCAGAGTTTCCTGTGCTATGAAAGGCTTGTTCAGGTTGATGCCAAAGTTCTTTTCCACACTCAGTGTCTGCAGGACGAAAGCACACATTCTCACTACTCCCTGTTTTGACGCATCATTCTTGTGTTCCAAAGCATAGAACAGAATCAGGATGATGAAGTCATGGGCTCTCTCAGTGTCAATTATGAAGGACCTGAAACGCTTGTTGCACTGCGTCGTTTCCCAAAACAACATGATGACCTCAGGAGCAAACTTAACCGAGGACTGGGTTCCAGGAATGTACGAGTTGTTAGCCTGCAGTGGCTGGTTCAGTATTCTGGTCATGCCATCGACGATGAACTGGAAGTCCTGCGCTCGGTGAAGACGGCCTAGGAAGTGTCGATATAGGTTCTTTCGTGCTGGCTGCCCATCCTGATCGGGGATAGGATACAGGAGGATCACCAAGAGGAGCTGGAGAGTATAGGTGACCAGTATCTGCTTCGGGTCCTTGAAGACGAGAGTGTTGTACGGGACTCTCCAGCTGGCCGGGTTGTATTTGACGGTTGTATTCAGTAAGGAGCACAAGACCGAGAGAACGACCTGCTTATCAGGACAGCTGCAGATATGGGTGAGAGCCTTGATGCCTCGTTGCGGGAGAAGATTGGGTGGCATGTACATGCTCTGACTGGTGAGTGTCAAAAGCAGCCGGAGAATCTCGCAACGATTGCTCTCGTATTCTTTTGTCGTCGGAATCGTGGTGTTGCAGCCGACGCCGCTCTGCCAGATGGCATAGGTGACTTTCGGTTTGCCATGCGGTTGCTTAGGCACTGTGATATCGGAAAAGAACAACAGATCGATAAGGGTGTCGAGTAACTCCTCAGCAAGAGGCTTCGCGTCTTCGAATTCTTCCCTCGGAGGAGGTCTCTGCTGGCCATCTTGCGCCTCGTCGAACAGCACCTCAGTTGCGACAGACGCCTTCCTGGTCCGTTTCCGCCGAACGCCCCAGAAGAACTGATCCTCCCATTGTTGAAGTGAGTCCTTCTCGTAAATGTAGGGCAAGACCCGGGTGAGAATTCGAACGCAGTTCAGCGCATCTCGCTCCGGTGCGATCTCCGGGTCCGGGAAGGATGGATGATGACGTAGTATGAACAACCGGGAGGTAACAGCGAGTGTTAGCGTTTCTAGATTCTCGAGGGCATTATCTCGAGTTCGTCGAATGTCGGCAGGAGAAAAGAGACTGAATATGTCTTCGGATGACTCTGGGAGTTCCCAGAACTATGTTATCAAGCTTTTGTCAGATAGGTTGTCCAGGTAGGTAGGCAGGAATAAGCGGAGGACACCGAGGAACGCACCGAGGTCCAGTAAGGGTCGTCAGCAGCAATATGCCTCTCCTCGGACAGTCTGAATATGCCTTTCTTGAAGACAAGCTTGGAGTCGCTTGCACCCATGTTAGCGATGGCGATTGAGCGCCTTGCTAGCTCATCTCAGGCCACCGAAGCCAGGTATGACGTCGTATCGTCCGGGGCACGCAGCGTTGGGCTGAGTGGATGAGCTCCTGGAGTTGAGGATACGTCTGCTGTTAAGTGGACGCGGTGGTCTTTGTGAAGATAGCTCGAGATGTTGAGTCTTCGTAGGCAAATAGGTATGTACCTCTACAGTGACAGTCGGATGTCGACCGGCAGAGGGCGAGTTACGTACCATGTTATGGGAGGAAAGCTCGGGCCACCTGGTCCTTCAACCCACTTTCCGAGGTACACGTACCAGCCTTACCTTGTTCTAGAACATCCACGAGCAAAACGTGGAGTATGAAGGCCTAGACTCTCAGGGACCCAGTGCTGTGGTACACCTAGCAAATGATTTCAGTATATCTTGGGCAAAATACGATCAGGCGACGCGACGATTAGACGCTTAGACGCCAGTCAGGTACGAATATCGAGACAAGGCAAGGTAGGGAGGCATCCTAACAGTCTAATGTACGAGGTAGGTGTACTACGCTAACATGCGTAAGCCTACAACAGTGCAAAGAAATAGTAAAGTCATAGCAAATTACCCCCTGTATTGTACAGTCCACTCACCATCCTAAGCACTCCGGCTAGCCTGCCATTAACTGACTGCATTCGTATGTACATTACTCGTAAACTCCGAGCCATGCGGTATCAACGTCTTAGGGTCAAAGATATCCCAGTGCTGTCTAGCCCAATCAAAGGACCACACTCCTCCCAGCGAGCTTGCCTATCTGCCCTCAGTTCAAGAACGAGTTGCCCGATGGTCGCTTGCGCCCCCGCTCATACAGCCACTTATTGTTGAGCCCAACGCTGGAGCCCTTTCCGGCCAACGGACTGGGTGTACCGGGTCCGTCTCCGCTGAATAGACTCGTCGCAGTGCTAACACCAAGCTGGCTTGGGGATCCAAACGATGACTTTCTTCCTCCAAAGCCCCCCGTAACTGCTTTCTGAAAAAGAGGGCTTCCCGTCGACGGCGAGTACGGCGACCCGCTGAGTCTCCTATCCGAAGCGGGGCTGCCGTTGCCGGACAGCGGCGAGCTGGTGTATGACTTGTTGCTGGTGGCTGATCCTGCCAGTGATGGTGTCCGCGAGTATCTCGGCGGAGTGCTAATCGCTGAGTTTGGCGTTGGCGGTACGGAGCTCGGCGGAAGGCCGAGAAGCTTCCTCTGACCGGGAGTCAAGGCGATGTCGGCCAGGTCATCTTGCCGCCGGACTAGCGGGAGCAAGGCGATGACGATGTTGACCACGGGTATCAGCTGCAGAGCTAGATAGGTCCAAGCGACGTACGCCTTGATATCTGCACTGACACTAGATATACCGTTAGAATCTATCCGTTGCTCAGACCGAAAGTTCCCTAAACTTACAAACCAGTAGGTAGTTTCGAGACAGCCAGTTGCCGTAGCACTACCGATATGAGGAACGCACCCCCGTTGAATGCTATTGTCTTTATGTTCCGCTCTGAAAACTCAGTCTTCCGCTGCCGCCTGGTGATCTCGGCGAGTTTGGGGTGCTTCCAGTTGCCTGGGCTATCCGTGACAACGGGTTTCGACGCTTGCTTGACGGGTGTCGACTGTAGCTTGACCGCAGAGGGTAGTTTGGTCGTTACTTGTGAAAGCGCCGAGGAAGACATGGTCGCCGTTGGTCTCTCAGACTGTGGCTCAAATCGCGCTGCTGCTCGCTCACGAGGAACAGGTGGGGTTTCCCAGACCAGAGCCGACACAGGGGGTGAGGTTTGGTCGTGGGTATCAAGGCGACGATGTGCGAATTGCGGAAGAGGCAAAGAGTGTTCAGAGTGACTGAACCGAGAAAGAGGTGTTATCCTGCTGAATGTTAGTATTTTCGGGGTTGGTGGCCGCGGGCCGAAAGCCTGTCGCTCTCGTGTCTCTCTATGGTCGTCGCTGAAGGTTAGTCGTGGTCTTGACGGAGTCGCGACCTCGAAAGTCAACAGACAAAGTCCTGCCCTGGCGACGGATCTGGGCTGACAGCTGGCAGGAGTGAAGCTTCCACTGGCAGCTGCTAGAATATGTGGGTTTGCGCGCTGAGCAGGTGGACCCTGCATTGTGTGGCGCTTGGGCTGACACCACCCCGCGCCTTCCCCGGGTCGAGCTGTCGGGACCTGAGAGTGATCCACGGCTTTTCATACACACAGCTTCATGGTCGGGGCTTATATCTGTTTGTTTTTTTTTGCTTCTCTAGACCGACGCCGCATACTATATGTGCTTCTCCCTACCTTCGGTGAAGAAACAACGCTTCAACTCATGCGGACCGCTGTGTGAACAGCACCTTAGGCAGTAAAACAAGATGGGTTTCGACAACGCAATGCTCTGGCTTGATGAGAGCGTCACAGGCCTGTTCTCGCAATGGAACGCCTACACAAGCATCATAGTCACTCTATTTCTCGGCTTTCTCACGTATCAGATGGTTACACGGCAAGATCCGGACACCCATCCTATGCTTCTTGCAAGGCAGGCCGATGCTTCCCGGGTCCGAGAGGAAGGCCAGTCGTCAGTTTATCGGTCGCAGGGAGCCCCTCATGGCATGCCTCTCAACTCCGGACTGAATGTCAAAGCACCTGGTGCTTCTAGGTGGTCTCGGGGCAGGGATGGCGATCTCCGCGATGTCTGGCGCCAGGCTGTGACCGGCGTGCAGGATGACGGTCCCACCAAGGGTGCCAAGGGGCGTATCTTCACTGTGCTCGGCTCTGAGAATGTGACTGAGCATAGCCTTGGTAAGCAGCCCATACCTAAATATTCCATCAGGGCTATTATGCTGACGCTTGGACTAGACGATATCACGCGTCAGATCAACCTAATCGGCCAGCACATTGAAGACCAGGGCGGCCACCGAGTCGCTATTTATCTGCCAAACTCCGTGGAGCTCATCGCTACTTTGTTCGCTTGCAGCTTCTATAACCTAACGGCCATCATCCTACCCTTCGACCAGTCGGAGGATGCCGTACTTTCCATGCTCAGGAGGTCCGCAGCTGACACTGTGGTGACCGTTCCAGGAGCCTTCCCCTTCGACAGCGTGGTCAAGAGCTACCCTGCGCTCCGCCAGCTAGTCTGGGTTGTCGATGAAGGGAGCAAGCACATGGACTGGAACGAAGTGCCGAAGGGCATGGGAGGCAGTGTCAACGTCTCAACCTGGCAGGAAATCGTCCACGAGCAACCACAGGATGCTGGCAAGGAGCTCCCTCCTTTGGAAGGGCAGAAAGAACCCCGCGACATCACTGTCTTCTGGGAGTCCAAACCCGGCGTCATGGAGGAGATGGTCCGCTTCACCGCCGCCAACCTCGTGTCTGCTATCGCTGCCCAGCTTTTCGCCGTTCCCACCGCGCAGAGGATGAACCCATCAGACCTCTTCTTACCCGCAGACTCCCTCGCCAACACGCACACCCTCGTCCTGACCCTCGCCGCATTGTACTCCAACGCCTCGGTAGCATTCAACTCCGTCGCCGGCAAGGCTGCCGATCTCGGCGTCGCTACTAGGGGTGTTGCGCCGACCATCATTGCCGCCGCACCTGCAACCCTGCTTAAGACTCACAGCGAGACGAGCCAGTCCCTCTCATCCGTCATCAGCCGCAACATCCACAAGATCCAAACCTCTAGCCTGACCCAGAGTGGAGCTATGCCCGCTGCCTCGTTCTTGACCAAACTCAACGATCACCTGAAACCCGCCATCGGCACCAAGCCAGGCAAGCTGCGACTTCTCTACATCGCTGAACGGGCCGGGGCCGGTACCCCTCCCTTGTCCTCCGCTGTGCTATCCGATCTGCGTGTCTTCACCGGAGCTCGCATCATCTACGCTCTTACGGCGGCCAAGGTTGCAGGTGCTGTTGCGCAAACCCAGCTGTACGACTATAGGGTGTTTGACGATCAGTGCTCTCACTTTGGCCCGCCGTTGACCAGTACAGAGGTCTACCTGAGGGATACCGATGTTCATAGGACTACTGATGCTGAAAGCCGTGGCGAGGTAAGTCCTTTAGGCCCCCTGTCTTTTAAGCATATGGAAAGGATAGCTAACAGATCCGTCTCAGATCATCGTGAAAGGCCCGTGTGTTGCAGGCAACGAAGCTGCGCTAGGAGTGATTGGTGTCGTCCGAGACGACCACACATTGGCCTATGCCTAGATACCTTAGTAGTTGGTGTCTAGAATGTCCCTAAGTTCTAGGCTATGAGGCTGCGTCGATGACCTAAATACGTCTCTGAGTACAGGCGCATTCCTGTTTGATTGGAAGACTGCGTAGATTAATTCAATATACCAGTATTTCTCATTGCATTATAAGCCACAATGACTCGACAGTGACATGACATGATCGTAATAGGACAGCCGAATACACTTCCATCTGATACCCTCGCAAGTCCCTTCCCAACTCCGCAAAACATTAAGAAGACGCAAAAAGTCATCACCCCACATACACTTTCCCAACCATTCATGCACATTACCCCATCCGCGCTCTCAGGCATTATGCCGATAGACCTGCGCACCCTGGTTCCTAAACATAATCGTATCCCTCCTCTGCAGGATCATCAACGCCCGGTTGAGCGCCTGCTCGCTGTAGCCCTTGCCCTCGACCATCTCCCGCCGCAGGCTGGCCAGGCTGGTGCTCCAGCCGATGGGTAGCCGGCGCTTGAGCTCGGCCTCGACGCGGTTGACCTCGTCGTTCAGCTCGCGGCTGCCGGTGCTGGCGCTGCCCTGGTTGACGGCGTCCATGGTGGAGCAGAGGAACAGGCGGATGGCCTCGTCGACGTGCTGCTCCGTGGCCACGGGGGAGAGGGACAGCTTGGCCAGGGACTCGGTGATGCGGATGATGGCCTCGAGCTGGCGGACGGTGATGGGGATGGAGGAGCGGGTGTTGGCCTCTATTTCCGAGGCGTGCACTTGTTTCCGGATCGAGACGAAGTGCGAGGAGAGCTTGTCGGATGCTTCTCTGCTTAGGCGAGGGGCACAGCGGCTGTGGACTTGTTAGTGGATTTGTTCGACAAAAAGGGACAGAAGACACTTACGTCTTGCAGTAGCTGATGTACCGGCGCATCTTGTCAAGTGGGATCTCTGATTCAGTCTGCTCTTCGACACCACGTCCACCCTGATGGATGCCCATGACGTGCTTGGCAATGCGCTCGTCCTTGGCCCGGTCGTGCTCATCCTTGACGATGAAGATCATGTCGAAACGGGACAGGATAGTCGTCTGGAAGTCGATGTTCTCGCCGGGGGTCTTGGACTCATCGTACCGGCCAAAGATGGGGTTGGCCGCAGCAAGAACAGACGTCCTTGCGTTGAGGATGGTTGTGATACCCGCCTTGGCAATGGAGATTGTCTGCTGCTCCATGGCTTCGTGGATGGCAACTCTGTCCTCGTCCCGCATCTTGTCGAATTCGTCGATGCAGACCACACCGCCATCGGCAAGGACCATGGCACCACCTTCGAGATAGAACTCCCGCGTAGTGTGTTCTCGCTGAACCGAAGCGGTCAAACCAGCCGCCGAGGAGCCCTTGCCGGAAGTGTAGATGCAGATGGGAGCGACTTTCTCAACAAACTTCAGGAGCTGCGACTTGGCGGTACCAGGATCACCCAGTAGGAGCACGTTGATGTCTCCACGAAGCCTCATGCCGTCGGGGAGAATCTTCTTGGCACCGCCCATCAAGAGGCACAGAATAGCTTTCTTGATGTCCCTGTTGCCGTAAATCGAAGGTGCGATACAATCCGTCATGACATTGTACAAATCTGGCCGGCGGCTGAGCTCAAGGAACTCTTGCTCCTCCTCCTCCGAGAAGATAGCCTGTCCCTTTGCAGTCTGATCAATATCCGATTGTATACCGACAGCCCGTAAGTACGGCGTCCTGATGGCAACAGCGCTGCTTGTCGCGTTCTTCGAGCCCTTACTCTGGTAGATGGAGAAGATTCCCATAACGGTACACCTGGATCCTGGGACAACACGGTTTGTGAGGTACCTGTCCGCTGAGATGAGAACATGGCGAGGGAGCTCTCCGACAGGGACCTGGTCCGGAGCCTCCTGCAGCTTGATGACCTGTTGGTCAACGAACTTTGACCTCTCGTGCAGTACGAAGTACGGGTCCAAGGGGCACTTGGGGGTAGGGTCGTTTGCAGCGCGTATCCTTCCGCAGGTCCGTGGTAGAGTAACTCCAGTGAATCCGCCAGACACATGTAAATGTTGTTGGTAGTTGCAGTTACGGCACTGCACCTGGAGCTCTGTCGCCTTGGACGACATTACTGAAGCACCAATGACGATACCAGGCACTCGGACCAGCCGAGAGATTGTGAGGGAGTCGAGATTCCGTATCGAGACATCCTCGGCGCTCGAGTGAAGGAGCAGTTGGTGTTCTGGTAGGTCGACTTTTACCTCGTGGGGGAAGACGATTCTGTGTGTGCACTTCTTCAGGGCGGCTTCGAACTGAGGGACGGAGTTAGTATCTTATTCAGAGTCATATTAAACGTATCGCAGAGAGCGAACATACCAAAGGGATGATATCGGCTGGCTCGTTGACGAGGCGGTGGGCAATCTCCTCGTTGAACTTGATCAGGTCGCCAATGTTCACATCGCAGTAGTATTTCTTCAGGAGAGCGTTCTCTCGCAGTTGATCTCTAGTCCCTTGGTTAACGAAGTTGGGCTGCGAGGGTGTTTTCACGGCCAACACACCTGTATACGAAGACATTGTCGAGTCTGAAGTCGAGAATGAAGGCTTCCAACTGCGCCTGGACCTGTAGATTTGTGTCCTCGTTTTGCGCAAACGTAGGATCGAACACATGGGTGGAGTAGACCGACTGGCGATCCATTGTTGAAGGAATATGAGGATTGAGGATTGATACTGCAGCAGCCCAAATTTGAGTCGAAGTTAGACGTCTTGCGGGAGTCGTTGAGCACACAGTGGCAGTGGTGAAAAGTGGTCAAGTTAGTGAGAGTGTCAAGGAGGGGCGCGAACAGGGCGACGAATTCCACCAATTCCCATTTAAGAAAACGCGTCGCAAGTCGCGTAAAGTGCTTGCATTGGGGTGCTTAGCGCGACGCGACTCATCACGCCTTACCACATCTGGATGGTGCTCTTATAATCACGTGTGTCTCACGGTTAAACTGCGGAATAGTGGCTATTGAGCTCAGGTTTGGGACGGGGCTTTGCGATGCCAAGCCTCTATCAGCCGGAGCTGGCGTAGCAAGGGGTCTGGTCTGGAGTTGAAGCTCGGAAACGTCAGCTTCATGTGCTTTTTTAAGCTTCCAGGTTTTTACAAATAGATATTGAACAAAAAACGTTTAGTCCCAATCTTCCCTCTTGCTTGCTACTCTGCTGCATACTCGAAACAACGCCTTGTTTTCTTGCCGTCGTGGTCATTGCACGTCATTGTCGTCGTCGCGAACCGCTTCCCTCGGCCGAGTGTCCTTAACTACGAATATGGTGCCTCGATAGTCGCCCTATCCGCCACGACTGAAGAATACGCCGCAACACCACTGTTCCGCTCCGCCTCGATGCGTGCGCACCTCCGTCTGTCTTGACCCGAGGCTGAGGAGCTACTCGGACAGAAACCTGCATCATGTTTCCCAGCTCTGGCTCCCGCGAGTCCTTCGATAGCCTGTCCCCGACGACAAGCCGAACTGAGTTCAACTTCCCCAGAAGAAGTTCCCACACCGCGCATCCTCTAGTACAGCGTAGAGGCTCGACAGCAAGTTCGGTCCATTCTGTTGGTGGATCATTGGACACAGCGTCAGGAGGATGGGGGAGTGCTGTTTTCGAGTCGGGCCAAAATGCCATATCAACCTTGCTGCAACCACCGATTGTCCGGACAGGGTTGCTACCACACACGTCGGCCCCGGCCTCGAGCGCCCACAAGCCACCGACATCTCGGGACATACCGCCAGTCGCCTTGACCAACATACCTCATGTCGAAGCTGCCGAGTTTAAGCCATATCTGTCGCAAGTAGGACCTCTGTATGAGCACCTGCGTAGGCTCAAGGAAAGCGAGGAGGATGCAGCGAGCGTGCTCAATCGAAGAAATAGCAGACCAGAGGAGTCTCCAGATGCGGTAGACGAAGGACATCTACGACCTGGGAAACGACCAGGTGCGCGCAGGAAGGGTTCTACCGCCTCTATATCCTCATTATCGTCTATCGATGCACCTAGTCCAGTCCGGCGCGGCTCAGGGTTTAACAGCAGGAAGTCCATTGCACATGGACCGCCGCCACTATCGACGATACCCAATGTTTACTTCGAAGAAGACTTCCACCTAGAGAACCCGCGAACCTTCGATGTTGTCAGCGAAAGATCTGAAGTGGTTCGCCCTGTGCCGGGTACCATGGATGACAAAGAGGCCAACGGAAACGCAGCTGCGCCCCGAAAAGCGTTAGCGACCAACGCAATCTTGCAAGAGAAGCTATCCTGGTACATGGACACCATCGAAATGCACCTTATCCAGTCCATCTCGACAGCTTCAACGACCTTCTTTACAGCTCTTGGTGCATTGAGAGAACTTCACTCGGAGGCCGCAGAATCCGTCGACAGGATCAAGGCTCTCCGAGAGGAGTTAGAAGCTCTCGACCAAGAGGTAGCTTCCACCGGCTTAAATATCGTCCAGCAACGTCGGCGGCGAGAGAACCTGCAACAGCTTCACGATGCAGTTCTGCAGCTCAGGGAGATCGTCAACTCGGTCGCAGCCTGCGAGTCTCTTGTGGAAAGTGGAGAAATAGAACAAGCACTGGATAGCATAGACTCTCTGGAAATGCTCATTGCTGGCGAGCCAGGATCCTCGCACGACGGTCCGAGAGGGATGCAACTGAGAGACTTGAGAGGTGCGGTAGCACTACAAGGTGTGAGCAGCGATATGGACACGCTCAGACTACGCATCGGCATGGCTTATGAGACCAAGTTTCTCAACATATTGATGGGCGACATCCGCCGCCATACCGAAGAGGTGGTGTTCCCCGAAGTACTAATGCGTTGGACTAGTGCTTCAATGCGTGTTCGGGGAGGCCATGGTCGCGAACCGTCAGCATTCCCCTCATACATGGCCTCTGTCGATGGACTCCGATCGGAACTTTTCCCTGTTCTGAATGGGTTGCGGCGTGCTAAACATCTCGCTCGAGCAACAACGGCGTTCCGCGAAGCTGTCTTGCGGCATATCCGGAACGTCATCCGAAAACCATTACCAAGCTCGAACGATGATGATAATGAATCGATGATGTCCTCCTCTACGATGACCGGGGGAAAGAAACTCTCCCAGCAGGAGAAGTCATCAATCCTTGCAAGGAATCTCCGAACTCTCGAGCCACAAGATGCCGAGGAGCTTCTGGTCAAGGTCTACATAGGAGTGACCGAGACCTTACGAAGACTAACGATCCAGGCCAAGCTTTTGATTGATGTCGCAAGCTCGATAGGAGATGATCCCTCGTTACCAGCGGGACTAAAATCACCGCCCCTGAAATCGCCGCCGTTTAGTCCGACGAGGCACTCAACAATTCCACAACCATCTATGGAGGCTCTGGAAGCTCAAGAAGAGATCCACAAGACGCTTGACCTGACCAATCTGCTCGGGCAAGCTGTTGATGTCGCGCAAGACAAGATAGTGAAGCTTCTGAGGGTACGGTCCGACCAGAGCTCCCATCTTGGCCTCGTCTGGTTCCTACGATACTTTGCCCTTAACCTTCACTTCGCAAACGAGTGCGAGTCCATATCTGGTCGAAGTTGCTCATCACTAAAGACGGTGGTCAATGGGCAGATCAAGGAGTTTGTCCAGCACCACGGGGATAAGGAGAAGCAACAGCTAGCCCAGGAAATGGAGTCCGATCGATGGGATGCCAAAGACTTTGGCGAAAGTGACCAGAGGCTGTTGGGTGAGATTCTGGAAAGCAGTACAAAGGATGCCCCAAGCTGGTCAGAAGGAACCATGATTTGGCTGCCGTTCTCGGATAGCGATGAGGGAGCAAACGGGCAAAACGACTCAACACAATCGAACGGGTCGGCAAAGGGCAAGATTCGGAGTGCGGTGATTGATGGAGAGAGTTACTCGCTCCCGAACTCGGCAGTCCTCTGCATGCACGGAATGGCACATTTCCTGCACCTGATCGTTGGCATATCATCAATCACGACCGACGTATCGGCCTCTCTCATATCCTACCTCCAGCTCTTCAACTCGCGCTGCACGCAGCTCATTCTCGGTGCCGGAGCAACCCGGTCCGCAGGCCTAAAGAACATCACCACCAAGCACCTGGCCCTCGCCTCGCAAGCGCTGGGCTTCATAGCAGCCCTAATCCCTCACGTGCGCGAGTTCGTCCGACGACACTGCGGCTCGGGCTCCAACGTCTCATCCGTTATGGGCGAATTTGACAAGGTCAGGCGGCTGTACCAAGAGCACCAGAACAGCATCTACGACAAGCTCGTCGAGATCATGAGCGGGCGGGCGTTGGTGGGCGCCAAGAAGATGAAGGCCATCGAATGGGACAGCGGTAAGGATTCGGTTCACGACTACATGGAGACTCTAGCCAAGGAGACGACGACGCTGCACCGTAACCTCACCAAGCACCTGCCCGAAAGCACCGTTCGCCTCATCATGCTTCCTGTATTTCGGAGCTACAAGGACACTTTCGGGACGGCGCTGCGGGCTGTTGAACCCCAGACGGAGGCTGGTCGGGATAGGTACGTCAAAACTGAGGCTGGTGATTTGCGGGGTGCACACTAACCATTATGTAGCATGTTGCGCGACATTGACCACTTCGAAACGCGCCTAGGCAATCTTGACGGGTTTGAGGACGCCGGCGAGTACCTGAGGAATATAGCAAAATCCAAGGAAGTAGCGAGTCCGGAGCCACCTCCTGCAGCTCCCGCCGCAGACCAGCCCGAAGAGAAGAAGGCTAGTGAGGCAGAGGAGCAGCCCGAGGCTGAGAAACAGCCCGAGCCAGCGAAGGAGAGCAACGGGGACACCAAGCCCAAGCACAGCGCAGAGCTTGCTGCTCAGATTGGCTAGGAGTGCAATGCATTGACGCTGATATGGGATCGAGCCATTTAGACTACGGAGTTTGGTCGTGCGCCGTCCTGTTACACTGCACTGTTGTCGCATCAGAGAATGGAGGTGTCAACGACAGATCGTCTGGAGCGGTTTATGTATGGAGTTCGCATGTACACTTGTTCCGCGTATAGCAGACGTCAATATATCGTACGGGTAGTGGCGGTTATGTACCTTTGTGCTTGGGCGGCACGTTCCTCAAGGTATTCGTTCCTCAAGGCATACAATCTAACTAGCATACCTTGAGTCCCTTGTGCCTCGACTCGACTCCAACGATCAATATCAGCATACGCTCTGGTGAAGAGCATGAGCTTGCAAGCCTCAAGCTTCGCGAAGCCCGGCTGAACCCCTGTCGGAAGCTCGGGAGTCGGTCCGGGACATGTTCCCTTCCTCGTCAGGCCAGTACTCAGGACAGTTCCCCCATCTCCCCGGATATGCTGTGCTTCCTTTGTGTTCGAGAAGGACAATGCATGAACACCCAAATCACTGCCAATCCAAATATAGACCAGTATAGAACAATTCCGGCCTTTACAATCAGCACACAAGTATCTACCGAGTGTCCACGCCAAAGGCCATCCCTCCAAAGACGCCAGGTACCGGACCGGGTAAACGGACAATCCCATCCATCCCCATCCCACCAGTACTCTCTTTCTCAGCAGGCAACCATCGCATTACCGTCCATCGGGCAGCCAGCCTCGCGGAGGTAACACGAAGCGGAGACTAGATAACCTTGTTATCGTCGTTCGTCCGTCTGCATGTATGTGGTCGATTAGGTTTCCCCCCCTCTCCTCATTTCTGAAACATTCTCAGGTCCCTGCGTGTTGAGCAGGTAACGGTGCCACGGAGTCGGGATAGACAAAAATATGCACAAAGGAAGCTAGCAGCCCAATGCTTGTTTGTTTCTTCTTTATCTAGCCGACGCGGCTATCCGGCGGGTATGTGCACCTCGAACTCGTCGCACAAAAGACGGAGGCCCGTGTGAGACTCCCGTCTCTTTGTGCGGTGTTTTAAATTTGACGTCGTGTGCTGACGATAGAGGATCTGTACAATGAGAGGATGATACAATGGGATGATGGATCGGTACAATCGTGCAAGTGATGCTCCCAGTCCTGATGTGATTGACAGGGACGAATGGAAGGATCTGAGTAAATTTCCGTCCGATGTTCTTCTTCTTCATGGATTTAGGCTGCTTGTCCTGCCGCTCGTTATATTCCAGAGATCGATATACCTTATAGCCGTGGTATGACAGGGTTATGCGCTGAGAGGATCCGGTTTGTCGAGGATCCAGTGATGGGACAACCGGGTGTTGTTGGGCGATCCTTAAAGCCGAATATACCAGCAAAGTCAACAACACGCAACAGTCTAGGAAGCACATTTTCTTGATCACCTATTTCACGGGAGAAAGATTCAAAGTGTTGCGTTGGAAGAGTTTGTGTGAAAGTGAGGTTCTGCGAGAAACCCAAGAAAGTCTAATCTGAATCGCCCCTATACGAGGGGGTAAATCTATGAACATGAAGAGTATCGTACCCAAATCTAGGTATATATTGCCCTTGAGGCTAGCGAGTGCAAGAAATCTCCCAAGTGGAAGTAACAGGTGAGACCGGTTCGGCCCAATCTAGGGCAGCAAACTCGAGTCCGTGAAGAAGTCTTGTCGTAGGTATCAAACCAAATGTCCGTAACACCAAGAGTTGGGTATAACAATAAGGTACTAGGGTCTCGCTCCCGTTCCCTTTCCGTTGTAGGTCATGGTCATAAGTAATTCATCATAAACCGTGCGCTCAACGCATAGCGCATGCCGCTCTCTGGAGGGGAAGTATGAAAAGTTCCAGAGTTGGGTCCGTCCGGAGAACGAGAATCTATCTCGTCCACTTGCCCATGACGAAGTCGCGCTTGAAAACGGGCTCGTCGACAAAGATGTCGGTCTCGCCACGCTCGGCCAGGGTTCCGTCTCCGAGAGTGCAGACGAGGTCGGTCTCCTGGGTCGCCTTGGTTTGGACATCATCCCAGACGTAGTACGCGTTGTTGCAGGGGAACTTGTCGCAGCCAGAGGTCGGGGTTGGGTCGTTCGCAGGGTACATCTTCTTGACTCCGTTGTGGTCGTTGGGGTTGACAATTGCCGAGACGTCGAAGAAGGTGACGCCGTTCCAGCCGTTGAAGGCCACCTCGCCCAGCATGCCGGGGACGTCCTGTGCGCCCTCGGATACCGAGTACCAGTTTCCTATCCAGCCCTGCGGGAAGTCGACCTTGACGTCCTGGCCACCAGGGACCTCAACTGAGGCAATAGCGGGAAGGCCGGCATTGGGGGTGAAGATGATTTTCCGGGAAGTCTCATCGAGAGACTTGAAAGTGACGGTGTTGGCCAAGGCAGCACCAGCGCCGAGGAGGAAGAGACCCAAGGATGAGAAAGAAGGCATCTTGAATCTGATTGGAACTTGAAAAAGTTGGTTGGGTTTAATGGTTGCTTGATCGTTTGGATAGTCGGATAACCGAGTACGTTGAGCTTTGTCGATAAAGGCGAGCCACCAGGGTTCTTGAGTGAAGAGAGTGAAGGTGTTTAGCTTGAAGCTTTGGTCGAGTCGTAAGGACAGTAAGTTGGGTCTGAACGAGAGACTGGCAACAGAGAAGGACAGAGAAGTCTGAACTGGACACTGAAAAGTGTATAAGAGAGAATGGATACTTGGGGATTAGATCGCGGGGGTGGAAGTTGGGTACCAGGAGCCCTTTATACTTTTGACAACCTCCCCGGCATTCAAGCCAAAGTGCCGGGTGGGAGTCGCAAAGAGTTTGCTGAAAGGACCCTAAAGGACCCAGACAGTGGGCAACGACAGTCTGGGATCACGGTCCAAGTGGGAACCACACGTGTAATCGCAGGGTTCAATGCAGCCCAGGCGCAAAGAAAGGTGGACTTGTCTGTGTTCGAGCCCGTCAAAAAGAGACTGTCTGCTCCACCTGGAGGCGTTGTCACGAATCACCGATTGTTACCCTGACTCGAGGTACCAAGTGAGTACCATAGAGTGGCAGGTGAAGACAAAGAGAAGTCTAGCCAGGTACGGGCCTTGCTCTGCGCCTCGTTGTGGTCTTGGCTACCAAGGGAGACGAGGCTGGAGTCGTCGTACTCTCATTCCTTGACGCGGCGCCGGTGTTGAAACCCATACTTCGTACTGCCCATGATTGCCCTGAACACTCTGTTAGCAATCGACCCGAGCCTGGTGAAAAGCACAGCGATACTGCATTGATTCTAGACTTGACCGAAGGTCTCGTCAAAATCCATGATTAGATACATCGTAGATACGCGATAGCTATGTGTATCTTGTCCATCTGATCCCTGAGACGAGTCTGCAAAACGGCGAAAAGGTGGGATGGTGGTGCTCCACAGCGGCAGTGGAAACAGGAATTCATTCTGGATTTTCTAGCCTCCTGCAAGAACGGAGCGGAACAGTTTGGGGATTGGCTGCTAAGCTTCTAGCCGCATCACTGGTTCCAGGCACACTTCGCTCGCTATTGGTTGGGTGCGAGGTCTGTGCCGGGTACCTGACAGGATTTCCATGTGTTGCGTCCTCACAGGCCGGCCTTGGATCGTCGGGTCCGGGCCAAGCAAACCGAACCAATCCCACACCAACAGCCAAAATGCCAGTCTCCCGTTAGCCAACAGCGGGACGGGTGTGGTGTTGCTGTGGCTGTCAAAGGGTCCACGTAAACACTATGACCGACGGAAACGGCAGAAACTAGGGCTGCTAGGGCAGGATCTGAAGCGGGAAGAACGGCTAAGATTTGCCGATTGCTTCCATAACGTCCATGGTTTGTGCGTTGCAGCTACGCATTGGTAGGGCTGGCATCCCAGTATCCCAGTAACAAGGCGAGACTGAGCAAGGCTCGCTCTGCAGACTGTCAGATAGACTTTTGAATCCAACGATCGAGTCAACTCCAAGACACAAACCGGCCTTGGTCTCCGGACGGGGTGGCCATACGCTGAAAATTCAACTGCCAGGACTGTTCTGCCCCGTAGCCAAGCTTGTGCGGCCGACAACCGGTTCCACGGTTGAAGATGGAGGGACGGAGAGAGTGAGAACTCTGAAGGAGGTGTGGAGAGGTTGGATGATGAAAGTTGCTCAGTCAGGCAGGCTGTTGACGAGTGTCGTCGAGGCCTCGAGGGCTTGAGTTGCCCCGCTCGATGCTCCCAAACTGTTCACCTCGACCGGAGAAGACTCCCGGCTCTGTGGCTTCTGTCCATAATAACCATACTGTCTGACTGTGTAGGATTTATTAGCGCATCCAACTTCACATGCTAGTAGGTACACTAGGCTAACATCACACTAGTATGTCGCGACATGAAAGAATCTGTCGCAAGACTTGAAGACGCGGGCCTTGGCGCGGTATTTGTAAAGTGCTTGCATAGATAGGTAACCACTTTACGCGTGCGCTATCGGTCCTGAAGTGGTGCCGTTGGATTCAGCGAAGACAGAGCCGTCCAAGGCGACGGCTTAGGCTCCAGGTTTTGGCCAATAACTGTGAAGGATTGCGAGTTTCTTTGTGCACATCAGACATTTGATGAAGCCGAGAATCCGGGAGCCCACGGAGCATGCTGTATTGTCTATTGTCTGTCTTTGCTTTTGGAGAAGCACTTCAGTGCATCTTTAGCGGTACTGTGAGCAAGAACAGTGAGTGATAAGCCGGCTGGCCTGCGCTGGCAGGCTGCGCGCCGTGGAGATGCCTGAGAATTTGGATCCCGGGCTTGAGCTTTCCAGCGATCCTGCCAATCTAGAGGCCTAGAACATTTGATCCCATCAAGGATACCTAATAAGTGGCAAGGACGCGGAGGATTGACGAATCCACAGAGCTGGTCATGTGATGCAGGATTGAGGTCCTCCAGTGCGTCACGTGCACGGTCGGGCCGACCGGATTTTTTCATTCTTCGGAAGTTCGGAATAACCCAGCCCCACCAGCCCCGCCCGGCCTTCTCGAGAGGGCGCTGGAGGGAAACCAGCGTGTGTCAGCACCAAAAGCCACGGCAGCCGCGACAACTTGACGTTGCCTGCCACCAGCCTCCCTCTTGTTGCCTCTCAGCAGGGCGATGAGAAGCCCAGAGCACGCAAGAGGGACGAAAAGGTTGAAGTTCCATGGTAAGGTGTCGACAGGTTGCCCTTCTGCCACGGTCACTGGTCCTCCTCGTCTTGCGTGAAGTTGACTCGGGATCACCCATCGTCTTTTGAACAGAGCTGGCGGAAGGCGCAACTTCAACCTTCCAAACAGGGCGACATGGCGACTTCCCGCAACCTGGAAACAGATTTTGATTTTGTGGAACACCAGGTTTTTACCGGTCAACGTTACTTTCAGCAGCTGCTACCCTGGCGGCCAGATGCGGTTGACGTTGGAACTGTCCTGTTCTTGTTGCAGCCGCTTGAATGGCCAGAGTCTCGTATTCCCTCTACTGTTGGTAGGCGATACCGGGCTGGCAACGCCGTAAGGACCCGGTTAACCGTACCCACCATCTCTATGTCTGCCCACCAGGCTCAGTCACGTACGAGGCAGCCCAGCCTCCAAGCCTCTTGCCAACCTTTACCAAGATCCAACATCTCGCCGAGTGGCAAGAGTTTCGCTCACGCCAGCCAGGCAAGACTGCCTTAACTTGGCTTAACAAGCGACTGGGTCGAATCGCTCAGACTCTGTTAGTGTAGGACGTCCAAGGATACGACGAGTTATTCTTAGAGCAGCTCCGTACCGCATTCGGAGGTGAATCACTTCGTTTTCTTTCCTACTTCCCAGTGTGGCAGTGATGTCCTCGGAGATCCGATCTTGTTCCTGCTTCTGCACGATCGTCGTTGCTTGATGCTCCACTGAACCCTTTCCGGGCATTCTGGGAGGGCAATGCAGGTTGTCACCAGTGGCTGCTAAGTAGCACCGCCGTTCAGTGTCAACGGCGCCCGTCACTGAGGTGTGCTGTGGAGTTTGCACCTGCAGATGCAGGTTCCTGCCGGGTATGCAGTGGACGCCGTGGGCCAGAGTCCATCATGAGAGCTTCCGTCGTCAAAGCAACATGACCAGAAAGGCAAGGTGGTAATGGATGACTGTGAGCAGAGGCCGTCTTCGCCCAATGCCCTCGTACCTGCCAACCACATCTCTTCCAAATACGGGATAGCTACGCGTGACAAACAAAGAAAGACCTGCTCCCACAGTGACGGACTTCAGTCATACCTTTACGGGCATGATCTGACAGCTCGAGGCATCCCATCGAAGATTCCACCCCATCTGTCATCCACCGCCTCCTCCATATAAGGCCCTGCCCACCCATCCTGCATGCTTCTGCGCCATCTCTCTCGTTGATTAAACGCAACTTGTTGTATTTTGGACTACATTCGCTCAAGCAACGCCACTGTCGCTCAAGACTACAACCTTCGCTCTCCACCATAAATCAGACTCAACATCACCAACTACACACTCGCTCTCAGGAACCGGACTACTCGCTTCAAGATGAGACTATTGGATATTGCAGCACCCGTCGTGGGATTTGCGGTCTCGGCTCAGGCATTGGGTACGGGTACGGGTACGGGCGTTGACAGCACGGTTTATACGACTGTTGTTGTCCCGACTTACACCACAGTCTGTACCACGCCAACCACTTTTGCCTTCCACAACACCACTTACACCGTCACCAAACCAACCACTATCACCATCACCAACTGCCCGTGTACTCTCAGCATCCACACTCCTCCACCTGTGACCACGACGACCACATATGTTCTTCCGCCTCCGAACAACCAAACAACGACTGGGCCTGGGTTCCAGAACACAACTTCGACGACTGAAACCCTGACCTACACCCCACCACCGAGCACGGACCTCTCCGGGACGACAGAGATCACCACGCCGACGACGACGCCCAACCCGACTAAGACTCCGGTTGGTCCGACCTCAACGCCGTCCGGGAATCCCCCTCCCGTCAGCGTCAACTCCGCCGGCAAGGCCGCGACTTCCATTGTCGGTGGTCTGCTCGTCGCCGTGGCCGTCGTGGCTTTCGCGCTCTGATCGGGTCTTTAACGACTCTATTCCTACCTAATCCCTAATGGAGTGCTACGGCTCGGGTCCAGACTTCACTTTGGAAGTCTCGGACCAGGAACTTAATGCTGTTTTATAATGTTCACGACATTCATTTGGTCGCTTTTTTTTTTGGCAGGCTGGCAGGCAAGGTGCATCGGTCTGAGATCTTTGGGAAACTCATATCTCCGAGAAAGGAGGAGTTACAGTTTTGGGAGCATGTATTCGTTCTCTCGCACAGTCACGTTGGAGCTTCGGCGCTATCAACAACCTATATACCCTTCTTTACCTTCCTTTGCTGGATCCAGATACGGTTGGCATTTCGCATAAAGAGAGATTTTGGACGAGCATGAGATATGGATTGGAGGTTGATATCATTGTGGCATGGGACAGAGGGACCTGAGAAGGGACCTGGAGGGCCTATGGGCACAGCGATATTTATCAGTGCGGTTATACGAGTCTGTACCATAGCAGACAGACGAGTGAAATGAATAAGAGGCTTGGTGGACTACCTCCTTCTGTCTCCTATTTCAGACTTCCGTTGCCGGATAACGAGTTGGTATGTATGGTCCCAGAGACGAGTTTCTGTGTCGATTTGGATGGTATGCCATAACGGTCAACGTCACTTGGCACTGCTAGATCATCCCCGCCAATGAACTGTCGCAGCACGCGATGTAAACCGCGGGGTGCGGAATACCTAATCCATGATGTGACAGTCATGTACCAACACCCGGCACCCGGCAAGGAAAGAGCCAAGACGTCTAGTTCCTCGTATTGACTTTGCGCTGGCCACTCGCATGCAAGCACATGCTCTTTCGGGGTTCGAGCAGGATGGCACGTCATGAGAATCACACAACCTTTACTGTGTACAGTGCCGGCAGTTCGGCCTGACTCGGCTGGGCGCTGATCATTATTGGCACCTTTGGGTGCGCCGATTACTTCGTACCGTGCCAACAACCGCTTGGCCACACGAACGACCCGGGGCAGAGGCGGGAATGATTTAACTTTGCCTACCCCAGTTCTACCAGCACAGCTCAAGCCCAAGTCCCTGCTTGCATGTTGCCGTTCCAACCTTGTAAGTTGTGCCTGATTCCCCATCGATCGCAGCTCCAGATCCCCAATGCACTGTGAGGTAGCCACACCTACATCATCACACAGTCACGACGAACAAGTTTATTAGAGTCGAGAGCAATTTACCTTTTCGATTTACTTTCGAGCAGGGAATGAAAACTGTCGGAAGCTGGGGATACCATGCCACTTGGGTTGGGTGACTTTCTGAATGCAACCTCGTATCGTCGACTCCTCCCACCATCCCACCGAGGCAAAGATCGGTGCGGCCGCGGAAAGACGTCATTGGCGGGGTGTTCAGCCGGCACGACCGTTGAGGGAAAGGTGCAGCTGAGCGCAACCATCTTATTCCCCAACTCGGCGCAGGACCAACATTATAGTGTGCATATTGGCGAGGTGGCCGAGCGCAGAAAGCAACGGTCGGCAAGAGCAAAAGGCAGGCAGGCATTCTGAAAACGAACATCATCTGATGATGACATTGTAGCATGTCGATGGCCATTCGTTCAATTCATGGCTGACATAATCAATATAAAGATGCGCCGGATCTAGCAAGACGATCTTGTGCCATCTATGTGTATGAGTGAGCCACATCACATGTGTGACCTCGACTGCTTACTGACGCCCCAATCGCAATCCTCCGAAGGGGGCCGGAGTGTACTCAGCACACGACGTCGATCTGCCTACAGTTCATGACCGTGCTGAGCACCGAGCCGTGCCTCTGCTAATATCCCATGCAATGCGAGGCCGCATTTGGCCATTGACATCATGACCGTCTGTCCGTACACGAAGCCCCATCCTGGCTGAGAGCTTCTGGAGCTGACACTGTCCGCCTGATCTATGACTCTTCAGCGTTGTCCTAAGCCTAACCCTTTCGCGCGAGCTATTCGGAATGCCTCGTGTAAGACGGAAAGAGTGGCTGCTGGTCCAATTATCGATCCGCTTGTTGATAGAATGATGCATCCAATGGGGTTGGTTCGCAGATACGGCCAGAATTGCGAGCGATATCCCTTTGTTGAGCCACGCGACACACCAGCCACATTTCAGGCATCGCCCGACCAGTCTTCAGACACTGTCCGATTCGTATCGTAACTCTCTGAGCGGCCGTCGTCGCTCGCCTCCGAGTCCCCGGATGATGCGTCGAAGTCGAAGAGCAGTGCATTGGGAGGCCTCTATCCCCCCCAGGTACTAGCACTCTCCATCCTCGAGCGGGCTTCTCGTATCAGCGCCTTCGCTTCTTCCACCTCGACATTGTCTTGGCAGAGTTCGGTGGCTAGTCGATTCGCCGTAGAGTAGTCCTCGGTGCGCATGGCGTACTGGGCCAGCCACATCCGGGCCTTGCTCGTGGCGGCCGTCACCCCGGTCCCCTCACTCCCGCCTCCTCGCTCAGCTCTGTCCCCACCCTCGTCGTCCGACGCCCCTGCACCACCACCAGGCGAGTCGTGGTGGATAGCGATGGAATCTCCAAGGTTCGCACCACCCTCAGCGCTTGCCCCGCCGTCTTCCTGCGCGACACAAAGCTCCATGTACGCCTTTGCTTCGTCCTCTTCGTCAAGACCGTCGTACATCTGCGCAATCTGCAGGAGAACATCGGGGTCCATATGCGCCATGCGGTCCATCGTGCCAACACTGCCAAAACTGCTCGATGTCGAGTCGTAATAGCTGTCCGCGAGCAACGCTCGCTTGAGCGCCTTGATACCGTCTCTGTTGCGGCCCATCTTCTGCAAACACGAGCCGACAGCCATCCACATCTTCCCGTCCCAGGGCCGTATTCCCGCCGCCTTTTTGTAGTACCAGAGCGCGTAGGCGTGCATCTCCAGCACCTCGTATGTCTGGCCGAGACCGTACCAGGCTCGATAGTCTCGGCGGTTCACCTCGACCGCCCGACGATACGACTCGATGGCGGCGTGCGTGTTTTTCAGCTCGACGTATTCGTGCCCCATGAGCGTCCATGCTGACAGACACGACCGGTCGAGGGTGAGTGCGCGGCGGAAGTACTGCACCGCTTTTTCGTGCTGGGAGAGGAGGGAGTAGTAATTTCCGACAACCACGCAGGACTCGGGTCGGAACTTGTCGAGGCTGCTGCACAGGTGCGCCAGAAAGGCTAGTTTTGGCCTCAGCTCGAGCACGTACAGAATATTCGAGTAGTGATCTAGGGAATCTAGTCGATGTGGGTGAAGCGATAGTAGATATCCGAAGTATTGCTCTGCCCCTATTAGGTCCTTGGAATGGTAGGCCAGCAGAGCCTTGCAAGTCAGGAGAAACGCCGACGTAGGGAATACGTTGAGTAGCTCGTCCAACTGGTGCGCAAGGTTCGGTCCCTGCTGATAAAGCTCGAGAGACGTGTGGAGGTGGAAGATGAAGGACATGATATGCTGAGGTAGGTGAGGCGATATTTGGTTGAGCTGTCACTGTCAGTCGAAAACACTGCGCCAAAGTTGTGATCGAAGAGTGGACTCACATGTTCAACTCTAGAGATGAGGTTCGTCATCTCGAGCCAACAACCCCAGTTCATTGGGAACTGGTGGACACTCCTGACGAAGTAGTCCATGGCAGCGGATTCGTTCTTCTCTTTTGCCAGCACTATGCCGTACAGGTACTCGAGGAATCCCTGGCTCCCGACAACCTCGCCATCTTCCGATGTGTGCTGCGCAAACCATATTTCAAGAAACCGGCTGACGACGAGCAACTGTTTGTTCACTGTCGATCCCAGGTCCTGAGGGCCCATCACCATCTCCGTATCTTCGTCCCTCTTCTTCTCGCCAGATATTACCTTGGCATACAGGGCCAGAAACAGGCTCTTCTGAGAGATCTCTGGCAGCACATCTTCCGAGGAAGACTCGGATACGGCAGCCTTGCCCTTACCCTTTGGCGACGGGGCGATGTCGTCCGGCTTCCCTGACAGCAGTCCGGAGAGGAAGTTATCCGGCAAGAAGACGGCCGAACAGCGATCGTACTCCTTGCAATCGAACAATGACTTCGCCAGCAGGTATTTGTTCAGTTCCCGTTGCTCAAGTGCTGCCTCTTCGGGGTCGGTATTAGGCGATATGGCGGGATGGACAAAAGTGGGAGCTGCTGTGCTCGCAGCGGTCGTGGTAGTGTCGGGGAGAGAATCGAGGAGCTCAGCTGCCCTGTGATAGTGTGTTAGACCAGCGACGATGTTCAGAGAGAATGCAAATACCATTTGGCAGAGTTGTAGAGACATCTCTCGGAGCATTTGACGACGGCAATCTGAAGAGCTTCCTTCAGCTGCAGCAGGTCGGTCGCTGACAGGACCATCTTGTCTCAAACCAAGTCGCCAAGGCTACCGCATCGGTAATATCAGCAGTG
Source organism: Coniochaeta ligniaria NRRL 30616 (assembly GCA_001879275.1). Taxonomy (NCBI): domain Eukaryota; kingdom Fungi; phylum Ascomycota; class Sordariomycetes; order Coniochaetales; family Coniochaetaceae; genus Coniochaeta; species Coniochaeta ligniaria. Next base: position 2,930,980 of record KV875097.1, read on the forward strand.
AGAAATGGAAGAGACCGAGGTGGTTGCTGTATCTGGTCAGTGGTTTCGATGCTGTTGTGCAGCACATGTCGACGTCGCGTGGCTCGAAGTGAAAGCGCGTCACAGCACCCAAGCTGTCAACTCCTGCCCCACTTTCCGCTTTCCCTTATAGTTCTGGCCGGGATTCGTGGATGGGTCCCCTGATCGTCCAGGGGTTCTTGTTGATTAACCCCACCACTGCCGTTGCGATTGTCTGCCGGGGGGTTGATTAGTGCCCCTCCAGATAATCTGCGATAGTCTTGTCTCCTGGACATCACCGCTTCTTGCTTGGAACACTGTCTTTCCGCCAATTGCAACCAACTTCACGCCTCAACATTCTTACAGCACCGCAAGGACAAAATGGCGCAAAAAACAACACTCAACGAGTTCGAATCCGTCTTCCCCAAGCTGGAGGAGGCCCTCGTCGAGCACGCCAAGAGCTTCAAGCTGCCAGAAAAGGAGTTGGCATGGTACAAGGCCGTAAGTTTATTTTGCGGCTCTTCCTGTTCGATTCTTTGACCTCCATGATCGCGGGATGCACACGCTCACCTCTCTGCCATAACAGTCCCTCGAGACCAACACAGTCGGCGGAAAATGTAATCGCGGCATGTCGGTGCCGGACTCGGTGTCCCTCCTGCTCGGCAAGAAGCTGTCGGAAGAGGAATATTTCCACGCCGCGACCCTGGGCTGGATGACGGAGCTCCTCCAGGCCTTCTTCCTGGTCTCGGACGACATCATGGACAGCAGCATCACGCGCCGCGGCAAGCCCTGCTGGTACCTCCAGGAGGGCGTCGGCATGGTCGCCATCAACGACGCCTTCATGCTCGAGAGCGCCATCTACACCCTGCTCAAGAAGTTCTTCAAGTCCCACCCGGCCTACGTCGAACTCCTCGAGCTCTTCCACGACGTCACCTTCCAGACCGAGATCGGCCAGCTGTGCGACCTGCTCACCGCCCCCGAGGACAAGGTCAACCTCGACAACTTCAGCATGGAGAAGTACCGCTTCATCGTCATCTACAAGACCGCATACTACAGCTTCTACCTCCCGGTCGCTCTGGCCCTGCACCAGCTCAACATCGGCACCCCCAAGAACCTGAAGCAGGCGGAGGACATCCTGATCCCAATGGGCGAGTACTTCCAGATCCAGGACGACTACCTCGACAACTTCGGCCTGCCCGAGCACATTGGCAAGATCGGCACGGACATCATGGACAACAAGTGCTCGTGGCTGGTGAACCAGGCCCTGGCCATCGTCACGCCCGAGCAAAGAAAGGTGCTCGAGGAGAACTACGGCCACAAGGACAAGACCAAGGAGGCGGCCATCAAGAAGCTGTACGACGAGCTGAAGCTGGAGCAGCTGTACAAGGACTACGAGGAGAAGCGGGTGGGCGAGATCCGCGAGATGATCTCCAACATCGACGAGAGCGAGGGTCTGAAGAAGGAGGTTTTCGAGGCTTTCCTCGCCAAGATCTACAAGCGGAGCAAGTAAAGCTGCTCGCCCGTCGATGTCTGTGGCTTGAGTTGGAGGGGCGCGCGTATTTGCAGCATGTTGTTCTGGTTGAGCAAGTAATATGGGTTGATAATACTGCGATGGCTTCCTGGATACCTCGATATCGGTCGATATGGTAGAGGATATAATGGAGAAACCCCTCAGAACCACTCCTTTCCAGGTTTCATACAGACTTGACTATTTGACTTTGTCTTATTTACTGTAAATACCCATACAGGCCACGAAAAACGGCTTCCCTTGCGAAACCTCACTGACAATATAGACTCCCAACGCCGCCGCTAACATAACGACTAAAGCAATGCAACATCATTTCATTCACACCAGCGATTAAGGCTTCACCAAGTCGGTCGCAAGCGTGACCTTCCCCACAGAGATCATAGTCAAGGGATCGCTCTGCTCCCACCTATACTCCTGAACGGTCCCGTTGACGACCGCGTAAAGACGACGCTCGTGATGCTGAGCAATAGCCTTGAACCCGCCGACCTGACCTCCCCTCATGCTGGTATGCGTAAGCTCATTCCAGGTGCTCGTGGAGTTGTCCCAGAACGTGGCGGAGAGGGTGCCGTCGTTGTTCAGGAGCGTGAGCTGGGAGCCGAACCAGTAGTCGAACGGCGCTCCGGCCACCTGCGGCAGCGGGTTGTTGGGCAGGTTGCTCGCTATTCCGTGACCTAGAGTGGGAGAGTTAGCTTTCGTGTCTGAGGTATAGCTTCGATATTCGGGTGGGTACAGGTAGATACATACCGCCAACCCACTCCCTGTCGACGGTGAATTTTAGTTCGCCCAGGTTACCTCCGTTTTGGGTGGCATACAGCCGGAGCTCCGGGTCTTGACCGTACTGATTAGATGGGTTTGAGCTCGTAGGGTCGTAGCTGGTGAACGGGAAGAGCGCCAGGGGCGATCCCGAGTCGACCTCTACCAAGTTCTGCGTCTGAGCCCAATCCGAGCCGTTGAGAACCTGGATATTGCTGTTGCTCAGGTACGCGACGTATATAAACCCCGAACAGCCGTGGTCGCAGCGATGCCAGACGCTGGCAAGAGGCGAGTTATCATCCGCGGTCTTGGGCGACTTCCCCAAGTCGCCGATGGCCCAGTTCCTGCCGTCCATGTCCCTGCTGTAGACCTCCTGGATGTTGTTCGACGGCGTGAGGTAGTACAAGTCCATCTGGAAGGTCCAGGTCGGCGGGCCGGTGGACACGGCGGAGAGGGGCGTCCCGGGCTTCGCTCTGACAGGGCTGCCGCTGAGCAGGAGGGCGTCTGAGATGTTGACGGCCGACCATGTCTGGTTCTGCGAGTCCCATAGCGACACCATGAGCGAGTTCGTGCTGTCCTGCGAGAAGACGGCGTAGTGGCTGAAACTGTTTGTGTCTGTCCAGTTTACGGCGGCGACTTTGGACGAGCCCAGGAGCGTGACGGCGGTTGAGTTGGCAGCTGCGCCAGGGTTGGAATCTCCACCGCCGCCATCGCTTGAAGTGCCGTTCCCGCCTTGTTGGGGACTATCACTCTTCCTGTTCGATAGCACTCCACCCACGACACCTCCCACGATAGCAGCGATGACGACTAGCGAACACGCCGCGACAACGATCCAGAACGTCCTAGGCGCCAGACCACACTTCTTTCGTCTTTCCCTCTGCCCTTCGAGGCTGTTCAGTCCCACGGTTTCACTTGTATACTGCTGTTTCGGATCGTAATACGGAGCTGGCGTGGTTCCTTCCGGCTTGTAATACTCTGGCGCCTGGTGTTGTACGCCGTCTGGATGCACGGCTTGTGGAAGATTGTCTCCGTAGCTCGGTGCTACCTCTTTCTGTGGCTGGTTGTCATAGGTATGTGAGACCTCGAGGGTCGAGTAACCTTCGTTTCCATGTCTCACTTGCGCCATCTGAACACGGGAAAATAACGACACTAATCGGCGGCTCATGGGATTTGGTAAGCCGTAATGTTTCGCCTTCCAACTGAAGCTTGAGACTGCGTTAGGAGAAACAAAGACGATGCCAGTATGAAGACGAAGTAGTAGAAGGAAGACACGCCGAGCAAGGCAGGAAGGAAGGAAAGGAGCTACCACCATCCCTGAAACCTAGTTCAGGGCCATACGGTGTATAAGACTGGACAAGCCCGTTTACACATTCGCAAGCCGTCAAGGACCCCAGACCCCAGGATTATGCTAGGTCCAGACCCAGCAGCCTGGCAGGGCCTGGCTCGAGTGCGGCTTGAGCCCCCTGCATGGGAAGTAGAAGCACCAACGTCGCATATTCCGCCACAGTGCCCGGATGCCGGATGAGGATGCTAATCCTGGAAGCAAGGATTCAGGCAATGCTATAAGACTGGCCATACCCGTCGAGCTCAAATACTCAGCTTGATGTAGGTTTCAACGAACTTAGCTGTGCCACTGTCTTGGCGCGCGACATGTAGAGTTACTCTCTCACCCTCTCACCCTCTCTCCCTCTCTCCCTCTCTCCAAGACGCAAAATTGTCTCTCAGCTCGGGATCTAGATATCCGCTGTCTTGAGCCACCACAAGACACTGATCTTGAAATGTGTTGGCATGCGAAACAGGAAGTGTCTGGTGGCGTCTTCTCAGAGGTGTGCCTCGGCGATATCATGTCTGGAACAGGAAATCTAGCTCCTTGCCAAGGAGCAGGATGTCAAAGAACCATGGGAAACCGATACAGCTCTGATGTGAGCATTATTCAAGGATCGCCTGACAAGCTGATAGAATGCGTATTGGTGGCGGGAGCGTTTGTACAGCCGCGATGGAGGCGCCTAGGAGCCGATGGTTGTTCGGAAGATGGAACTGGTTGGGGGTTAAAGAATGGCTGAAGTGCTAAGCGTGCTACACCGCGGGAATTAACATCTCATTCGTCAGCTTGGCGACTGATACACAAATGTAACACAACTCTATTTAGAAGTCAGCTTCCCCTTTCACAATATTACGATATCGTGATTAGTTGAACGTAGACTAAGTTTTCTTCTAACACGCAGGAATGAAGCAATACCGGTGGTACCTGCTTCCAAAATCCGTATCTACTTGCCGCTAGCTGTCGCAAGGTCCTTGATCAAGGCCTTCAGTTCGTCATCAGTCATGGGCTCGATACCCAGCAACGCGTTATCGTCCTTCTCCCACGGTCGGATATAGTCCTCCCTGGCCGAGCCATACTGTATCATAGGAGCCATTGTCTGTCTGCTGTAATCACCAGCCTTGAAACCCTCCATGGCCTTCTTGAACACGCCGTCCATGTCGAGCTTGGTGATCTCCCAACCATCCGCACCTAGAGCCTCCTTGGCCAACTCGACGACCTCCCTCTGGCTCTTCACGACCGAGGATATGTACACGGGCCTGTTCTCCGTCTCTTCCGGGTGAACAAGCACGGCGGCGACGCCCTTGCCGACAGCCTCGAGCGTGGTCCACGGGATCTTGTTCGCGCCTTCGTCGAAGAACTGGACCTTCTTGGCGGACAGGTCGATGCCGGAGAACCGATTCCGCAGGTTCCAGTCCAGGAACGGACCGGTTGCGACAGCAGTGTACGTCATGCCGGTCTTCTCGTTCGCTGCCCTGGCTTCCTTGAGGGAGGCTGCTTTCCTGCCGAAGACGGGGAGGTTGGCGACCTTGGGGTTGAGCGGGTCGAAGCCAAAGTCAGAAGTGATGTAGCGGTAGACACCAGCCGCTGCGGCCGCGTTGATGAGGTTGATTGGCGTCTGGGATTCGGGGCTTGAAGTGGTGTCGATGACTGCGTCCTGTCCCTTGAGGATCTCGGTTAGAGCCTCGACCGAAGTGAAGTCTGCCACCTTGACCGTGACGCCGGCAGGGAGGGAGGCGCCCTCCTTGCGTGTCAGGACGGTGATGTGGAATCGATCAAGTCCAACCAGGGCGTTGAGGACATTGGAGCCCACATTGCCGGTGGCCTGGAGTGTATTGTCAGTCGCTGACATATCTATGCTGAGCTGCGAGCTGTTGGGTCACTTACTCCGGCCAGAGCTACGTTCTGAATCTCTCGCGGCGAAGTGCTGCCCATTGTGTCTGCGTTAGTTCACGAGTTGAATGGTGAGGTCCAGCTGTTGACGATGGTAGTTCCTTCATGGCTAAATAGTGGGAGTTTCATCCTCGAGAGACGCAGGGATCAGCGTCTGCTCATGTTTTATACTTTCCGTCTGGACGACTGTTCGTATTCCTTACTTGGGCGTTCTAAGTGATGCAAGGCCTATGCAGGAAGTTACGAGATTGTAACTTGCCGATTGTGCTTTCCACAACAGAACATCGGAGTTGCCTTGTCGTAGACGCGGCCACTTGGCATTCGTTCGCGCTGTAGACCTCTTAGGCGCGCAGTTGAACATCAATTGCAATCTTTCATCTTCTCGTAACTTGGAATGATGACACATTCAGATTAGCACAAGTGAGGTCCAGACATGTGCTGTATGTGCGTTCGCGCCGTTGCTCGGGAGCTTCCAGGGGACCGTGGAACCCGAAATGTGGGGCCACGCCACGTTGCCGATCCCGCTAACGGGCCCGTGTCTCATCCCGGCTATTCGCACATCCCCCTTCATTGGTCGCAGTTTCGACATCATCTCTTCACTTCTACGTAGTAGCTACCTACCTCTACCTTAGCTTGGAAGAAAATGAGCGGCAACAAGTCAGCTCTCGTCACTGGTGCAACGGGTTTGCTCGGACGGCAGATCCTGAGAGCATTCGAACGGAGCAACTTCACCGCCAAGGGCACTGGATTGTCTCGTGCTGACGGCCACTCAATTCTCAAGCTCGACCTTGGCAATAATGCTGAGATACAGAGGGTTATAGATGATGTCAAGTAAGCCCCGCCTCCTATTTTCTTGTAGTATTTGAGCACTGAACGTAATTTCTGACCGTGACGACAGACCACAAGTGGTTGTTCATTGTGCGTGCGCAGCATTTCCCTCATCGTCGTGAAGTCAACTGACACGCCATCTTCCTATGGCACAGCCGCAGCAAACAGGTTCCCTGACAAGGTCGATAAAGACCCTGAGGGCACCCGCGCTCTCAATGTCCTCGCGACTAGATCGCTAGCAAAGCTGTGTGCCGGGCGCGATATCCTCTTGATCTACATCTCAACCGACTACGTCTTCTCTGGCAAGCCGCGCGAAGCTCCCTACGAGAGTGACGCCGCAACCGGACCCACTAACCTGTACGGTCAGACGAAGTTGGACGGAGAGCATGCCGTGCTCGAGGAGTATGACGCAGCTGGCAAGCAGGGCCTCGGGCTCGTTCTTCGAGTCCCGGTCCTGTACGGCTCGGCCGAGATGCCGTCTGAGAGTGCCGTGAACGTGCTCATGGATGTTGTCTGGAAGGCCCAGGAGGACGGCGCCAAGATCAACATGGACCACTGGGCCCTGCGTTATCCCACGAACACTGAGGACATTGGTCGGGTGTGTCATGGTAAGTCATGATATCTTCTCAAAGCGTCTTATAAGTCTTTCCGGGAGACATTTGCTGAGATAAATATAGACATTGCCGTACACTACCTTGGAAGAGACGACCGCAAGTCGCTGCCCAAGATATTGCAATTCTCAAGCGAGGATAGGTACACCAAGTACGAGATCTGCCAGGTCTTCAGCGAGATTATGGGCTTGAACATAGACCGGATCGAGCCTAACACTGAGGGTAATGATCCGAATGCCAGCGTCCAGCGGCCATACGACTGTCATCTAAGCACGAAGACTCTGAAGTCACTTGGGATTGATGTCTCCACTCAAGATTTTATAGGTTGGTGGCGGAGAGAGGTACGGGCATTTAGGAAGTGATCCCCATGGTAATACAGACATGTATCATGAATAGAGACTGAATGAAGACCAAAAACAAATATCCGGCTCCAACTCTGGCTCCGGCGGCGGCGGGTGATGACCGACGACATGTCTAAGGTTGACCAGGGGCAACTTGAAGTTCCGGCAGCTGTATTTCGAGGAAGCCCCTCATCGCGAGCCACCGGAGCCCATCTTACACCTTCGAAGAGCGGCGCGAAAGAGCGATTTCCAAAAGCAAAATGGTGATAGAAGTTGGGCCTAGTCTAGACCCATGAACTGTAGAGACAACCGGACGGTGACCCCGATAGAAGTGAAGCTAATGATCTCTGGCCCAAAGTTTATTTGTTGACGAAAGAAAATATGCTTCGAGGTTACGCCTCCAAGTGTTTTTATTTATACCAGAAATGCAGACGCCGACATGCTAACCCATCTCCCCCGTCTCTGTCCAGCCGACAACCGTTAACAAGGAGGTTGCGTCCAAGCAACACCTTTGCTCCTTTTGTCTCAGGAATACGGGGAGCACATTAACGTCCGGTGGATCGAGTGGGGAATTGCTGTCGAAGATCGGCATCCGTTTCGGGGCGGGCCGGTAGCTACGGAAGCTAAGGTACCTAGTGTCGAGAGTCAGAGATCCTTAAACCAAGACGCAAATGGATGGCTGATATGTCGCTTACCGTGGTGCTAGGATATGGCTAGCATCTTCCGTTCCAATGCCAAAGCAATAAAGCGCAGCTACGGCCCTGTAACGAGTGCTCAAGCTGCCACGCCTGTCGTGTAAATGGTTTCCTCTGCGGTCTTTCCTTTAGGTTTAGGGGGGTAATAAATGATGGGTCTAGTTAGACAGGGGCGAGTCAGAAGCTCTATCGTGGTGTCGAGGAGAAGACGTCTTACTTTGAGCCGCTGGAACCCTCTAGAATACCGGTGTCAGGGCCATTCTCACCGAAGGGATTGCGGTAACCAGACATCACTTCGGATTCACGGACGACGGATTGTAATAGTAAGCAAACGAGTTTGTGCTGTGCCGATGCGATTCCAAACCAAGTTATATCCAAAAGAAAGCTAAGGAAGATGGAAAAACGGAGTCGGTGAGCTTTGGGATGCTGGTTTTAGTTCAAAGCTAACAACTCCTGGTGCCGCGGTGCGGACCCATGACAGGGGGTCCAGCTAAGATGTACCTCTCCGCTCAAACTCTTCCTAACACTTGCCAAGTTACCATGTCCGAATTCCCAGGTGAGCATGCGCTAGCAGCCGAAAAGCATGCTGCTCAGACATGATATGTGGGCATTGAGTTCCGAAGTATATCCTAACAGCAACTGCGCTATGTCCCTTTCGGCGAGCGTGCAAACGGTTCGGGCACCGGTGGATCTGATGATACGATATCGGACGAGTCTGTTGGCGTCGCGATTTGGCCAAGGCAGAACCGGAGTGGACACAACCGGTCACTGTCCCTAAGCATTATCCCAGCAATGAACACATACCTGAACACTGAACACTGAGCATATGAGCTCCATGGCTTGCACGGAGTCGCTCGTCGACCTTCCCATTCGAACCTCACTGGGTTCGTTCCAGGCCTGAAGGTGTCTCCTTCTTAGATATGAAGGGTAGCGATTGCAGCTCGTGAGGCGGCCGCGACTCAAGTGACACCCGTCTCATGCGTGGATACCAGGTCATCCCGCAGCCCGCCAATTTCCAAGACTGACAGACAACAGTGCGCCTGTAATTGACTGTCATGACGTGATAGGCCAAACCTTGTCTTGGACACAGATGCGAGTCCAGAACCCGGCCAAAACGAGTCCACTGACTGGTCGGCTCATAGGCTATCGTGTCGTGCGTTAATCCATGAGATGGAATGGGAAGAAAAGGAAAAGCAGAAAGAGGGATGACCCATGCTTAGGGTTAGGGTTGTGTTAATGGGTCGGTGTGGCTGGTGTGGCTGGTGCTCCCTGAGCTCGGATCAGCTTTGGCTTGCTCGCTAGGGAGATCCATGACTCGCTAGGGAGATCCATAACCACTCGCTATGCACTTCCGTGGGACTTGTGCACAGCACAGCACTTGCTATGCAGGCCGTGCCGAGGCTTCTGCACCTCTCTCCCGATGGTCACAAGCAAAGCGCTTGCCTGATGTATGACTTGCATCTGGGCATCATGCATACACATCTCCCGCTTCCGCAAAGCGCATGCAGCCATGCTCGCTTTTCGCGCTTCCCGGTTATTCTGGCAGAATCCTCGATTGCCAAAGGCTCACCCCGGCGCAATCGTCTCCTAGACCTTCAGGCGTCGTGGGCGCTTCGCAAGCGGGCTTGGTGGTGTAGTCGTCCATTATATCCTCGTTGGCCGCATGTGCGCATCTGGAGGCCGTAATCAGGAAAAGCGCACGTCATTGACGGCATGGGATGAATAGATCGAGTGTACTCCTAGCCGAGAAGTCAGTCTGTAGAGGTCGTGATGGATTTGCGCTGGCGATAGAAGGTTGGCTGAAGTGTTTGAGAGATGAATCGGGTGGCTGCGCTTCTTATGAGCGACTCTACACACCATGTTGACCAGCTTGTCCAATCATTCATTGCGGGTGCTGGCAGAGCGCTGCATTGGATATATAGCCTGCTGTGGCAGGATACGTCGATCAGGCATGGGACGTCGAGCGACTTGAGCGATATGATCACAAAGTTTCGAGTAGTTGAAATGGCAGAGGCTTGATTCTCTGATGCTTGTGTTCACTTAAGGTATTAATTTTCTCCCCGGAGCAGCGTACAAAACCGGCCGTGTGTTCCGGGCTGGCGAATCGGTGTTGGTCTGGGGCTACTACCCTCCTCCACGCCGCCTCTGACAGATCCAGGGGGTCGGCTGTGTCTTGATCTCCCTCAGGACATGAACTTCCCTAACGACAACAAGTCCTACGAGTCCAATAATTTACAAGAATGAAGAAGAGTACCAAGGAGTATCGACAAGTGATGGCGAATGCCTGAAGGGAGAATGTGGCGCAAACGACACCCATTGCCGGACAGGCGCTCGAACCCTCGACGACATGAGAAAGCGTTTTGTATGCTCGCAAAGCAAACCTCAGCGCCCGAACGACCGCGTCAAGTCCTTCTCGAGAAGCTTCGATGACCATTGTGTCTTTTCCTGCCCAGAGAGAGGCTTGCGACATCCAGGAGAGTGCTGCGCAAGACCTCTACACGATACATGCACGAGCAAGAGAATATATTGTTTCTGGCTTTTGCCGGTCAGAGCAGCCCATCCAGAGAACGTCATGGCAGTGCTGCTGCTGCTGACCTGTTGACCGCTCATTCTCCTTGGGACCGATACCCAACATCTTCGACCGTGCTGCCCAAATGCATTTCGGCAAAGAGTGCTAGACAGGAAATAAGAAGTAGACCGTAGAGGGTGGCCTAGCAACCTGATGGCCCTGACTGTCGTGTAACGGTATCTATACCAATGAATCACGCGAAGCCCGTAGCCTCGTCATTGATCGCGACGAGACTGGGCACAAAACGTCATGCCGGATAGACGGCAGAGCCTCTCTTGGTATCTGTACTTGAGTACTTGAGATGGTGCCGTTGGTACATGTAGTCCACCCTGTTGAAATGGTCCTCTGAGCCAATAAGCTTGAGTGGTGTTCTCAGGAGGTCAGCGAAATAGCAGCATCCCTCAGATCGTTCTTTGGGCCTTCAACGTCAGCACATATATGCATTTTCGCGTCGGTGAAATCCAGAGGTATCGACCTGTGCTATTATGTGGCACCAGTGTGTTGTCTCGAGAGTTCTAGGTCATACGAACTGTTCCACAGATGCGGCTGTGTCAACATGTCGACAAATGACTGTCCGCTTCCTGCGAGCGAAGGAGTGTCTCTGGACCATCACTCCGTCGCCCGTCGCCCGTCGCCCGTCGCCCGAAGAGAACAGAGACTCTAACTGCTTGTTAACCTACGACCATTGCTGAGCCGCCAAACAGCCGAACGACGCATATCATACAGCCCCTGAGCCCATGGGAGAAGGGAGCAACCCACCCCCTCTTTCAGCGACCGTGTACCCGGCCACTTGAGCCGCGTCTTCGACTTACTGGCAGCACAATATCAGGTATACCGACATAAAGGCGGTCAGATGTGCTGGAATACACTCGGTTCTGGCTGCTGGAGTTGGGCTTTTGTTCGCAAAGAGCTGTTCGACCAGCCCGGCTCGCTCAAGATAAATAGTCCAAGTCATGGCGCCAGCAAGGAGAAAAGAAGAGAAGGAAACAACAAAATCGCCCCACGAGAGGACTCATAGCCATGGCGAGCTTTGCAAACGATTCAGACAACGCCGAAAGGGGACCAACGAGAAGCGATACCTTCAAAACCTTGGTAGCCGAGCCAGAGCGCCTTGAAGCCTCGAGTTCATCACCTCCAGCAACCAGCAACTCAACCCCTATTGGAGACAATGCGACTTCATCAGCAGCCTGTAAGTAAATACACCGATAGAACAAGACAGCGGAACAAGTCGACCGAGAACTCCAAGCCATTGACTAAACCTTGGACAGCAACTGAGACCCCAAAGCAGCCTGACTGGACCAAGGCTCCTAAATTCTACGATGGTATGTTCTGAAAGATGTTCTGAAAGCAACTAAGAAGAGTTTTACTAACGAATCTGTAGTGACCAGGTACGCCAAGGGCCTTCACAGACTCGCCATCCAACAAACACAAGTCTACAACGGCAGCATCCATAGGCGGTTTGTGCCCGAGGGCGAGCTACTGATCAGCCACTGGGAATACAAAGTCATCTTTGCTGCTGAACGAGTGCACCAGTGGCACTTGAAGCATCCAGACGCTGGCAAACGTCTATCTGCTGGGCAAAGGAAGGTCTCGGTCGAAGCATGCGAGAAGGATGAATATGACATCCTTATGGAAGAATTTGACCATGCATTGTTGAGATATCGTACGTCCTTGGCCTTCTCCTAGCAGCCCTGTGACACTTGTCGCACAGACTGACCGCCCTCACTATAGACAAACATATGATGGCACAGAAAGAAAGGCGAACTCTCCTCGGTGTACATGGAAAGGAGGTCCGCGGTCTCTACGACCACTTCCTAGCCAGCCAGGGCATGACAGATGAAGACGTCTTCCTGCCAGCATACGCGCCGGACGACGACTTTTGTACCACGGCCGTGGATCAGCCCCATCTCCCCATCCGAGACCTGCTCTATAGCCGCTTCGCCACGAGGGTGCAAGAAAAGTTTCCAATCCTCAAGATCAACGAAGACAGCGGTGGCTATCTGTTGTCGATGACCGCCCTGACGCGCGTTCTGGAGGTGTTCCAGGTGTTCTCCAGCTCGAGCCTGCTGCTGGTTCCGATGGGCATCCTGCTGTTCGGAGGACTGGGCAAGCTCGCCATGTTTGGGGTCGTCGTCGCGTCTGTCTTCGTGATTAGTACCGTCGTGGTCCTCGGCCGCGGTGTTGGAATGGGCGAGTCTGGTGGCTCTGGGCATGGCAATGGATTGCTGCTCGGTGTTGTTGCGGCCTACACAGCGGTGCTGGCGACCTTTTTGGCGCAGTTGGGAACTTAAGGGACGGTGTGAAGTTGGAAGAAACTTTGGTACATGTTTCTGGGCTTGTGAAAAAGTTGCGTGGTCAATTTCGGTGAGCGCTCATGCAGGCCGCTTCACCGCCTGTTGACTGTCCGGAGTCGGATGGGCAAAACCACAGTACATGGCATAAATTATATATTATGCAGGGTTTTGTTGTCGTTTTCAGATTTATGTAGAAAGTATTGAGGCTTTTCCCCAAAAGCGTGATCAACACATGGAAGGAAGACACCGTAACCGGCGTGTTCGTGCCTTCCCCCCTGGAACGAAAGTGCACTTTTCTCTCTCCCGACTCCACTCGCCTTCACTTCTCGGTCTTCACCAAAACATTGGATCTAGCATGTACGATTGCTCGAAATCGTCCTCACCTACTAAATATTTCAAGAATAACGATTCCTGGCGTGACGACCTGCTTTCTCTCAGGAGCAGGTTCCGTCCCGTCGTTGACATCCTCACGCCCATGGTTTGTTTACTTCACGCAGAGTCAGCTTATCCTCGCGAACCTTCCAACATAAAAGTGCACTTTCTGGATCAACAGCCGCGACCGGACCTCTCCGCCAGGACGAGGCTGTTACCCCATGACCCGTGAAATCCATCGCCGCGCCAGCGACCACTGGCAATGCTGGCCTGGCGATCACCCTGTAAGAGCACCAGGTTTTAAGTGAGACCTGGAGAACTAACCGAAGCCAACATACTCTTATCCGCAGGCAAACAGATGGGAAGTCAAAACAATTGAGAATCAGTTAAGAGATTGTACTATCAAGCGTGAGACACATAGCCCAAGGAAGACCACTTTGCAGCATCGCCTCATCAACACCAATCATTTCAGCAAGGAAATCTCCAACATTTGATCGTTTCGGACATGAAAGAAAAAGAACCCGGACTACCTCTCTGCTTCCATGTACTTCAAGTGCACGAAGCCCCGCCAATAACCTGGGTCTGCATCAAGATCGTGATGAGGACCGCAGCGTAGGTACAAGTCCCAACAAGAAAACGCTCGAAGGAAGTGTTAGCCACTACTAAAGAACCACAGAAGACGACAGAAAACACAACAACCAGTCCATATGAGACATACTTGCTCAGCTCTAGCAGGTATATAAGCGCCGCGGGTGTCAGCAACATGAACAGGATATAAAGTACCACCAAGATCTGGAGAACGCGCTCGAAGAGCGCAGATGAGAGCTCCCTGTCACCGATTATGCACCTACACAACTTTTGCACGTGTTTCATGGAAAGCAGACCGCGTATGCCGTTGTGCACCAGATCCGGCCGAGTGTAGATGAAGTCGGTTATCTCGTAAGCAGCTTGGGCCCCTGACTCGTCGATCATGCCCGCGGCCCCTATTCGACTGTACAGGATTTGGACCTCGCTTTCGTACGCGGTGAGAAGGGCTTGGGTGTTTCGGTCGAGGAGTTGCAGTTCACCTGTGGGTATTTCATTGTCAGTATATCCTTTTCTCTTTTTTTGGTCTCCATTTCTTCCATTGCAAGGAACCTGAAGGAGAGCTGGTACCTACCGTATCCATGCAGTTCTTTGCGTACTTCGGCCATGATTAGATCAAGTTGATCTGGGTTGTCCGGCTCGTTGACTTTGCGAGTCTGACGTGCTGTCAGTCCTCTGTTGTCTGTTGCTGGATTTTTCTCGTGCGCCTCCAATTGCTGCTGGAGATTATCGAGACGTCCTTGCGTGTAGAGGAGGAGCCTGGCATATAGGTACCCGAATCGCCGGTACACTCCGGCATTGTGCAGGCTTGCCTGTACCGCTGCGAATCTAGGCCAGCCCATCGCCCATCTGGTCACTGTCGCAGGTTAGTCAGACTTCATTTGGATCTAGAGTGTGGTTGATGGACTATCTACCTTCATCCTTACGCCTTATTTTCTTTGTGTCCAGGATCGAGCCAGAGTGTGTGCCTGGTAATGGTCAGTCTGCTCATCTTCTTGATGTGTGCTCAAGGGTCGTACCACTCCCTGTAGGTCTCTCCTCGATGCCGTCCATTGACGGAGCCACCGAAGGACGAAGAGCCGTCGACGTCTGGGCGGCGGAAGGCTGGCTGGAAGAAGTCACGTCGCCTAGAGGCACTCTGAGCCCCTGCTCGGCTTCGTTGTGGTCTTTTGCGAAGAAATTCATCTCCCGGGCTTTGCAGAGACAAGTGTGTTGCTATTCGAGACACGCTCGTCTTCCTTCCTGGTAACGTGCGCATTTTATGCTCGCAACCTGCCGGCGATGAACTGTCGTCGAGCCGCTGTCGAGACCATAGCCTTCTGGCAGTAACACCACCCGGTAGGTATCATCGTAGCTTGTGCTAAAAGAGCAAGCTAAAGCAGACCGCTCTTCTGTGCTTCTGCCCGAGTGTCGACTTGCTCGATAGCAAAAAGGAGGCTCAAGTTGAAGGCTGTCGACTAATAGCGACAAAAGTGGTGTGCCGGCGACATCTCTGATGGGCTAAGGTGCCATAAGGTTGCATGTTTGGCCTAGTCGTCAGCGGCTTAGACACGGACTTGTAGATGCGGAGAAGCATAGGGAGGCTCGGTCCGTTGGTCGACAGGTAGATGGCATGCAGTAGTCGTTGATCTCTGCTCCGCTGGCACCGTCTGGTCGAAGCGATCGATCTGGTGGACTGGCGAGAATTCTGCCGGTGGCCGCTTGGCGAGGAACGTTGGCAGCACGACGCCGACGACAAGGAGTCTGCGCATCTGACATTGATGGCGATGATGTTGATTCTTCTTCTGGCTTGATGATAGCGACCATGGGCTTCAGGTCAGGAAGCTGCGGCGTGTGGGTGTGTGGCACCCTTCTGTTCTTCGAACCCCTCCACTATTGGTTGTAGAGAACTGCGTGTGCCGGCTAGAGCCAACACTCTGTGTGTCTCTACGGGAAGTCGGCTCTTTTTCTTTCCTGCCCAATCTTGGCCATCGATGGCGAGGCTCGGAGAGTCTAGGTAGCAGCTAGATATACGGGGCTCTAGGGTCGCTGGTCCAACATTCGTAGGACATGATGCAGTCGTCCTGGAGGGCTGTGCATCCTTTCACTCTGGTGCCCGACATGTCTATCTACATGACGTCCTTGTGGAGTGTTCATTGGATGCTTAGCGGTGAGGCTTCGCTGCAGTCAGGTTGGTTTGAGCGAAAAACGGCAGGCAGGTGTTGCAAAACAGTTCTCGCTATTGACTGTCTCGAGCGTGTCCCCAACAAATTCGGTTTGCCTTATCATGCCATGCTGGGAGCTACAGCATGGACTACACGTGTAAACGATCATCTACTCGAGGGCCGATCGAGAAAGCAAGTCGATAAACGCGATAATAGGGGTTAGGTTATTGACACTATGTCGGTCTGGGTCGACTAGACAGTCATCTTCTGCAGAAGGTTCGTCAGCTCGGGCTGCCGTCGGCAGACGAGTAGTCCGTGGGAGAGTGTCATGCACTGCCACCTTCTCCTTGTAGATACGAAGACGGAGACGAAGGAAAGCACGTTGTCTTCCGTCCCTCCTCATCGAGTGTCGGCGGTTGCTTTCGTAGAAGGGACTCGGAGGCATCTCGAGTAACCGGCCTTATGGCGACTGACTTGCAAAGGAAGTTTCTCGTTGCTCGATGATACTGATGCTAGGGTCAAGGCCCTACTTCGTTAGCCAGTCCCTAGGTAACAGCCATCATCGCCGATCCCTCGACTGTTGTGCTATTGTAAATGGGGCATGGCAGAGTTGCGGTCCCAGGCCGTGGAGTCGGCGAGCCAGCATTGCAACCGGGGATTTAGGGGTTCGCGGGCAACAATGGAAGTCCGGACTTCCTTGGAAACACCGGATGCTGCTCAACTTGGAGATACGGTGTTAAAGGCAGGACATCAACACGACAATATCTACCGATGGTAAATAAGACACATTTAAGACGATTTAAGTGAAGACTCGTGGGAGTCCTCAAAGACGTTTGTCTAGAAACAGGACAGGCGGAAGGGGAAGTGCCCCTGGATTTTGTACTGCACAGTAGTTCTAGTACCTAAATGCACTTATCAGCTTAAGCTACACCGAACCAACGAGTGGTGGTAACGAGTGCCAGTATCCACCATGTTTCGGCAAAGTCTTGTCTCGGCCCGTTTCTTCTGTTCATCATCTCCTTTTCATCTTTCCATCTTTCCATCACCCGCCCTTCTATCTTTGCATCACATGTCCTTCCTCTCGATCTGGAAAGGGGATCAATTCCTTTCTTTGCTCGACAATCTTCACGGGGCTTCAACACAACAGATCCAGCACATGAATCGGCACCCACGGCTCGCGATCGAAGCTCACCATGAACTCACTGTCCTGACCAAACCCGTCAATAGTAGGTGTCGTGTCTCTTCTTCCACTTAATCCATATCGCTCTTTGAGACCGATGACCACCCAAGCGGGAACCCGAATCAAGAGACTCGATATCTCCTTCTGTTTTCGTCCCTGGCTACATTAGTAGTAGCTGGTTGTCAGGCCATCCAATCCATGACACGTAAGGTATCAACCGTGACGCCTGAGTGTGGGGGTCATTATGCAGAGGGGGTGGTGTGTCTGGAGAAGAATCCTGGGGTACTGGAGGCCACGGTTTTGGTCTCCCAATTCCATTCCTTGTCAGCCACACCCTTAGTCAGGGTCGTGACCACGTGACTTGAGGTATGAGTCAGCGGCGCCTGGCCTTGCCCCTATTTCTTTAGGAGTGGACGGAACAGAGTGTTGGAAGACACGCACTGTCTCCATGCAAACTGCTGGATGGCTGGCTGTTGGGACGATGACATATTGCTTGTCATCATTTCCATCGTCGTTAGTCGGGCCGGAAAGGAGGATACCTCGTGCTCCTGGCAGACAGACATACCTGTCGTTGAGTTGGGACGAAGCCTGGCAAATGATCGCCCTTGATGTGGATGTGGTCAACGGTCGACCCAGGAAGTCGGGTTGGACCAGTTTCACTTCCGCAACGGCTGGCAGAATGGTCTTGTGCTCGGCAAGGGTCGATCGTACTGCACCAGCCGTCATGGCTCATCATCAAAGCGCGACACGACGCGATATTGCTTGATGTTGTTTCGCGTCAGAAGATACCAGAGCAAGGGCAATTTGCGCCCAGGTCTAGTGGTCGGCAGGCACTAGACAGGGGAATCGCAGTGGCCATTGACAGGGGTGTATCGGTGCATTAGTGGAGCACGCGCAAACTCGACAGCCAGCAGATCCAGACTTGCACGGTCTTTTGAGGGCTTTCGCGATCTTCATGGTCCGTCGTTGAGACAGCTGTGGTAAGTATTGGTTTGCCTTTCATACCATATGGACTGGGGAAGCTTGCCTCGAGACACAAGTTGTGCAGGAGAACGCGTCCCTCCAGACCGTTAATTCGTCGGTTGCGATGTACAAGCTGCCGGGGGGCCCCAAAAGTCCAATGGTTCCAAGGTGTGAAAACCAGCACTTTTGCGTTGTTACGGACCGTAGGTTATGTGCCCTGCAGCAGAGGAGGACGCACACTTCCTTTAAAATGGCTTTCTGTTCATCAGTCGAGATATCATAAGCAGAGCTGTCCGATATCCTCATTTTCTGCCTTCGTTTGCGGTGTTTGCCTTAAGACACGCTCTACTTCCAGCAACAGCTTTCCTCTGCTCCCAAATTTATGGGCTGCCTGTCGTCTAAGATGGCACAAGGTCAAAGGTGATTGGCTTGAGACACGCCACAGCGCTGAATTCCACTGACTCGACCTAGTTGTCCGGGTAGACCGACCTTCGCGGCGGATTTCCAAGCTACCAACAAGTCTGCGAAGATGATCATCTCTGAAAAGGAAAAGAAGAAGCAAGCAAAAAAGGAGAAACGGTCTAAGAAAAAGACAACAAACCCGGTGCAGCAACAAGCTACCGATACCGACAGTGGCTAGAGAAATGCCCGAACCCTTCAAGGATGTCGAGTTGGCGGGGTAGCCTCTAGAACTCGACATGGAGAGGATGGACTGCTCTGAACGGGGAGAAAAGAAGAAAAAAAGGAAGGTAGATAGCATGCAAGGGCAATGCTGGCTTTCTTTCTGGGACTTCTCGATATCATGTGTTTAGATCCCCCCGAAAACTGAGGACATTGAGTGTCATGTCCAGCTACCTTACACGTCGGCGTTCCTGACTGCTTTCTTGCGAGTCGTCTGTCATTGCTTGACCTCTACAGGAAGATATCCCCTACGCGTCTCTGCTTCCACAGAACACACAGTAACAGTCCATTGTTCGGCCACTCCACTAACTGTACTGGTCGCATCGCTGTCGGTGTTCAGATGTTCGAGGGAGGGTTTGCCGCCCGCGCAGTATCTACAAGACAGTAGCGACATTGCCGTCGGGAAAACCACGCGCCTGGACCACGGCCAGGACGCAGGATCGCGGTCCACCATGGACAACAGCATCAATCCAGCATGCCAGCGCCGAAAATGGTTTGTCGCGCTCGTTCATCGCCACGTCGGCATCTCGTCTGGTGTTCTTCGCGCCGTTCGAGTCCGTCCTGTTTGGGAATACCGCTATCAGGATCTACACAATCCGAGGGCGATCAGAGGGTGCTTTGCGCTGAAAAGAGGAAGCCTATGCATGGATACGGGTCGATTCAACGGCGGAAGGAGGAAGTGATGACCGCCAGAGCTCGGGGGAAGAGCAGCATTCGTGTAACATTCGATGAATCCGCCGTTGCGAGGTCGTGGGTGTCGATGAGCACCGTCGAGGGCTGAGAAACGCGTGGACAGATAGGAGAGCAGACATTTCTGTGTTCTTGCAAACTCCAATGGAGGTAAACTTGTTGCAGATGGTGGGCGAACAGGATGGAACCCACGAGGCTCTGAGCAACCCCTGTCGCCCAGGTGGTGCTAAACAGTGCCATGTTATCGATACCTACTTGGAAGAGAACCACTTTGCAACCACGTAGCCATCGGAACGCATGATGTAAGGTAGGTATACCGAAGAAAGTGGTATCATAACGCGTCGTATAGATTTAACGAGAGTTTGTCGTGAAGTGATCAACGTGGGCCAATTGTTTCCCAGCCCAGAATCGAAGTTGAAACACGGGTGACAGAGGCGTCAGTCAGTACCTGCTCGCGCAGGGCATTCACCACGGTCCAGATCTACCGTGATACACCGCCTGCCAAAAGCAATGTGCCATTCCATTGCCACAATTCACGAATACCGATGTAAATACAGAGCCCCTTTTCCTTTGTTTACCATGCTCCCATCCATATCTTATCACTGCCTTTGCTAGCTTAACAAGCTTGACCAGCTTGACCAGCTTCCAGCGATTGTCCCTGCAACCATAGGAGTACATTCTACTCCATCTTGTACATACATGCACATACATATACTAACGTCACATGCTCGTTAGGTTCAGCCCTGCTTCCTGGACAACTTTCTTTCGTCTTTCGAAGGGTATAAAAGCTGATTAACTTGGTAGCAGATTGACCATGCGCCGATGCGAACATCAGAGAATAACAGTCCTGCCTTGATTTTGAGGCGAGGAACCTCGTCTTCTTTGCAGCAAGCAACAGTATGCGCTTCGTCATTGACGACGCAACTTGAGACACCTTATATATCGAATTGCATAACGGGCGTGGGATTTCGATGGCGCTTATCGTGCTTCCGATCGCCTGCAGGGAGACGGTCGTCTCGAAAGGGGCAAGCTAACGCATGAGCGTGCGGGGATGCATGCAGTCACCTTCACATCCAACATGGCAACGGAATGCTATCTGGATACATGAACCATATTCAAGTGTCGAGATCCCTGGATGGACCGTCATATGGTGCGATGCGGACGAAAAATAACGTCTGTGGGCATCCATCTGCCGTTGCGATGTAACGTTCCTTCCATTTATTGGACTGGCATGCGTTTTGAGCTTCTCATGGTGAGAACGAGAACTTCTGGCATGAAGGGAGTGCAAAAAGGACGAGCGCAAAGCTACAAAGGGGAGGAAATGCACAAGTTTGCAGCCTCGCCAGCCCTCCGACGTTGGGGTCAGTGCTCACAGTGGCCGATGGCCGGCCTGGTCAGCGGGCGCCGAGGCCTGGAACACATGAAGACGTCGCCGTGTCAGGGGTGCCTTGTGCGGAGTCAGTCTTGTGCTGGACTGACCTATGATCTTCCACGGTACATACATACATTGGAATGAGGGGAGGGTTGCTTTTCTCTTCGGTTATTGACCCATATACACCCCGGGGTCTCATCAAGTGAAGAGCGATTGGGTCCCGGAATGAGTTATTGGCCAGTGAGAAGTGTGAGTGGTCGTCGAAGCAGGTGTGACTGCCTTGACCCTGCAGCTGAACATTCCCTCATACGGTACGGTACATACAAAGGCATCGTACCAACTACTTGCCCAGCCAGTTCTTCTAGGTGTTCCAATGTGACGACGTGAGACGCCCATTTCAACCCGAAACTGCGGGCGAATGACTATTGCCCAGTTCAGTTCTGGTCTCCCCTGTTAGCAGAAGCGATCAAGGCACATCCATCTACGCCAAGTCGGATCCTGTTTCTTTCGAACCCTCTCTTGCTTTTGAACCGTGCCAGACCTCTTCTTGCACAACAAGAGGAGTATCGAGGTTTATCGACAATCTCCAAGCAAAAGCAGATATCGAGCAACAGCTGCACAGTCCCTGGCGATGATTTCTTGCGAAGTCGTCGTTCGGCCGGGTCCC
Organism: Coniochaeta ligniaria NRRL 30616; assembly: GCA_001879275.1. Lineage (NCBI taxonomy): Eukaryota > Fungi > Ascomycota > Sordariomycetes > Coniochaetales > Coniochaetaceae > Coniochaeta > Coniochaeta ligniaria. The sequence continues at coordinate 2,952,464 of KV875097.1, forward strand.
CTGGTGCTCTAGTGCGGCCTGAGCTGAAGCCAACGGCACTGGCCCTCCGCAATCGAAGTCGAAAGTTGAAGCCATCGACACGTCGAAATCCAAATACGAAGCAAAAAGGAGGGAGCATTCGCGATACAAGAACGTTATGAATCACGGACTTCTCTCGATAAACCAAAGCGTTTGTTCCGAGACACCATTGCCGAATTGGTCCTCATCCGGATCCGAGTTATTGCGGCAGGCGGCAGAGACACAACTGTACAGTGGCTGGCAGAGCTCGTCATCTTCGAGAATAACAATGAGGAGAAAACAGACATATGTCCTTGGACGGAAGACATGCTAGCCATCAATACAGGCCTTCTTTCGGGACTGTATTTCCATTGCCTCTGGAAAAGAAGCCCAGCCTTATCACTCTAGGCTCCCTCCCTACCTTGGTTGGTAGGTACTTTCCTTAGTGGCGTAGCTGTGGTGAGTAGAGAGGTAAGTATCCGTAGAGATCGTCACCTACTTACGCCTCTGGTTGTATTTCAGCAGGCTCCGGGATGAAGTCTAGATCCGTATGCCCCGGTCGATGAGGCGGTGGACGGCTGGGTCTGGCGAGGTCGAGATCTATTCGCGACCCAACTCTTTCTGACAACAGAGGATGGTACAGCCGACAACCACGACACGCTACAAGAATCTCTCGAGCTTCTCTGAGTACATTGAAGTCGATAGTGGAGTAGCTGAGACCACAACAACACCGTTGCTTCTCTATCGACACCGCCATTTTGCAGGCGCCACAGAGTCCAATGGCACAGCCCTCCCTTCCCTGGACAGGAGATCTGACCTTCCAAGACGCAGCTAATTTACTAGATTCGCATACTCTGCCCCTGAACCAGAATCACCACAGTCTCCCCCCATGTTACTTGTTCTCAGTCCTATAGGCACGGTTCGACACATGTGATGAATTGTCACGGTAAGCGGGAAGTACCTTAGAGAGACAGTCCTCCAGCCTGCGCCGTCGATTCCCCCCCTCTTCCTCCCATCCAGATCGCTTGCCTCCGAAATGCAACATTTCTACCACAAAACCTGTGTGTCTGCATGCATGACGCCTCTAGTGATAGCCTGATACCATACAGGCATGCACCTCCCAAGGTCCTTCGCCTCGAGACGTACCTACTCCTGAGCTGCATGTTAGCAATAAGAAGAGTCGACTGGCTGTACACCTGCACTAGTAGAGTGTGCGGATGCACCTAGAAACTGGACAAGCAGATGTTGTCCCCATGGGATCGCCCTCGACAACGACACTGCAGGACCACCACAAACGGAAGCATTTATCACCGTCAAACTCCCTTCTGGCACGCATCGTATTGTTCGACAAAGATTGAAGTGGATGGAAAGCTGCTAATGGACCTACACGAGTGAGATGCGAGAAAGGGGTTGGTTACACTGCCCAGGAGCAAGATGTACCAGTAAGCGGTATCGAAACCCGATGGCATTTTCAGTCGCAAAGAACTATCAGAGTTCCAGAGTTTTCACAGTGCTGATAAAGGCACGTTGTGGTTCTCTGCAGGATTTAAGCAGCGCTAACAAAAGAAAAACCATCGGCAGTATCACGACGTCACTCAACCCTCGGTCAGATCCATGGCCTCACCCGACCCCGATGCGTTTCCCGAGCGCCTCTGCCGCTTAGGGGCAGGGGCATCACCGTCATTCAGGTCCAGATTCTCCAAGCCCCATCCGATATCGTCCCAATTCTTCATCATGATCTTCTCCTGATATCTCCTGAACTCCCGAGGGCCCCCATTCCGAGCAGCAATATCCTGCAAGTCATGGTCATGGATCTTCTTGGCCCATCCGCCGAGCTCCGTGACAAAGCGAAGATGCGTCATCTCACAGTCTCGAAGACACAGCGATACCTCCCACGTCGCGTCCTGTCCCCACGGGCCGCCGGTTCGGCGGGGCAGAAGAATACAGGCGCCCTCGGCCTGTGGATACCCTGGGCGGATGAAGTCGGGGAAATGCGTCTTCGCGCCTGGAATGTCGAAGCTCATCTTGCTAGTCGGGTAGAATCCAAGATCCAACCAATTTCTCCATGACGAGAAGTCGACACCCGTGGTTGCACCGTCGACGGTGAGGTCGTAAGCATGGGTGGTCCGGATCTTGGCCGAGTCGTCGGGAGAGATAGCCATGCGACGCTTGACATACTCCTCGTCAACGCGCCTGATTGCCTTGCGAATCTCCAATGCTGCATTAGCGATGGACAGTAGGGGGATGTCGTTACGACTGCCGAGGACTTCGTGGAATTTGGCCTGCCACATCCGCTCGTGAGGCCTACGGAAAGGGCTGTTAGTATGGGTTTCTCGTGCGAGAAAGTCAATAAACAGGATTTGCTGTTGCACTTACGTTCCGAGACCATGAATATTCCGGTAGTACTGCTGGCCGATCAGCTCTCCGAGGGTGGTCTTAGCCATGGCCGCCACAATGAGGTTGCCCATATACTCGGGCAGGGGCTGGCTGACTCTACTGCGAGCATCCACCGCAGTCGTGAATTTAACCTCTGTCTGTTGGGGCAGTCGATAAGCACGAGTACGCATGACAGCAACCCAGATGAGACCGCAGAGGCAGTCGGTAGTGGAGACCCAGTCCTCAACGCCACGTTGCTTGAGGTGATACATGACTTGATGCTTGAGCTCCTTGATTCTAGAGTGTTTGAACTCGAATATGACCGTGGTGCAAGGCTTGGGGGCCCGATAGGGACGAGCAGCTAGGTCATACTCCTCGCAGTGTTGGACAGCATCGTTTTTCTTGGACGTCTCAGCGGTTGGCAACAGGAAGCTCAGCTCAGAGCGACGGTCTTGAACTTTTAGTGACGAGAAAGGATTGTGTTAGCAAGACTTCAAGCTTGTGGCGGAGCGCAGAATACGAGAGCTTCTTACCGTGCTTGCTCCAACACTGCCAGCCAGGGGTACAAGCTGCGGCAAAAACTTGGAGGAACTGCTTGATCGAAGATCCATCCATGACGGAATGGTGGAAGGCAAAACCCAGGACCAACCCTCCCTGGAAGAAGTTTGCGTGCACGGCCATCACTGAGCACATGGTGAACTGAGGTCGAATAGGGCCGTATGGGACAGTCAAGACCTCCTCAAACCAGGAAGGGGGCGCTCCCCATTTAGTGAGCTGCTCGTATGTCCACGCCCTTCCGCCGGCGGCTGATACAGCGAACGACAAGCGTCCGTCCGCCGCTGTGGCTGGCAGAGGGTATCCCACTTCAAGAACATCTGGCTCCTTGGGGTTGGGAGGAAATATCACGCTGGCCAGGAACGGCCACCGGTTAAGGGTTACCTCGTGGGCACGTTGAAGACGCAGAACGGCCTCTTTCTTGGTAGAGGCGTCACCCTCGAACGGGAAGCAGAGGTGGACTCGCACATAGCCGCGGGAAATTGTGTGTTCGATGGGAGAGAGCTGTAAACGCTGGACTCGCCGATAGAGTTTTCCGGTTTCCGCGACCTTCGAAGGCTGCTTGAGGGTAGAGGAATTACTGGGCTCGGCAGGCGCCATATCCTCCCTGCTGGTATTGCCAGCCATCCTTCAGTTTGTTGATGTCTGGATGGCAAGTTGCGCCTGCGGTGGTTTGAGGTTGAGAGAGCAAACGAGAGTGGAAAGACCAGAGGTTGAACAATTTAAACTGATGGGTAGGACACAACTTCACTGACCCACGCGCGGAGACGAGGGGAAGGTTGATTGAAGCTGTCGACACCAGACACCCGCAGCAGTCGCATCCCACGCGTTGATGGAAGGTGCACTTAAATTTCCATGAGAGGGTCGCTCCTGACCTCCTTTCAGTAAACACCCAACAAAAGACATGGAGGGAGCGAGAGTAACTCTCCTTCAGTCTCTCAATCACAAACCTACATTGTGTTTTGAATGATATCTGCATGTGCACTGCGAGGACACAATGAGCATATAGAACGAGTTGCTTGAAGGGACGGAATAGTCACTCACCGAATGCCCCTGAATGCAGCTCAACTCAAGAAAGAGAGATAGCATAAACCAAAGAACCACCTGAGGATATAATCGCTTTTGTTGCCCTCTATTTGTCTACCACATCTTCATACACTTTATACCTGCGCTTTCATGAAGTCCCTACACCAGATGCACTACCCCATCTACTCATTAAACCAGCCTAAGCACTCCGTGGTCGACGTCGCCCATCCATCGCTAACCATCTATTGCTCATCATCGTCCTCCTGCCTCTCCAAGTTCGAGTGAAGCTTATGCTGCTTCATCAGCGACGTAAACGCCAGTCCAATAACCATCAGCCCCAGCGACGCAAGCCAAACACCCCTAAATGCCTCCATAAACGACGCAATGACACCGTCATACCACCCCTCGGGCAGATTCTTCAGTTCATCAAGATCATCTCTTATCCTCGCAATCCTCTCCGCCGCGCCGGGCAGATCGCCAAACCGCTCCCACAGCTTCGTCTTGAGGATATTCTGGTACACGGTCGACGCGATCGTGATCCCCAGCGTCGCGCCCACGCTGCGGAACGCGTACGTGGCCGACGTGATGACGGCCTGGTGCGCGTGGTCCACGGCCGCGATGCACGCCAGCAGCGTGACGGTCAGCATGCCGCCGTACCCGCCGCCGTTGAACATCATGCCCAGGAACGGCAGCCAGGGCGACGACGCGTCGTCCAGCATCGTCAGCAGCACCACGCCGCCCAGCTGCATCGCCACGACCGCGATGCCGAGCCCCACGTACCGCCCCGTCTTCTTCATGATGAGGCCGCACCCGACGGACGAGAAGCACACGCCCAGCGGGGAGGCGAGGATGCGCAGCGCCGCCTGCGTGGCGCTGTAGCCGAGCACCTGCATGTACAGCGGGACGTAGAAGACGCCCGCCATGACGACCATGGTGCAGACGAGGTTGGTGATGCAGGCGGCGAAGACGGTGCGGTCGGCGAGCAGCCGGACGGGGACGATGGGCTGCGGGGCCTTGGCCTCCCACCAGATCAGCGCGGCGAGGAGGAGGACGGAGCTGGGGATGGTGACCAGCACGAGGGGGTGGGTCCAGGGGACCAGGTTGCCGCCTGCGTTGAGGCCGAGCAGGAGGGTGACGAGGAAGGCGATGATGAGGAAGGCGCCGGTGAAGTCGATCCGGGAGACGAGGGACTTGTTGGACACCTTTGGCGGCACCTTGACCAGGAAGAAGACGAGGACGGCGGAGATGAGCACGGGGGGCACCTGGACTAGGAAGGCGAGCCTCCAGCCATACGACGAGGTGTCGTTGATGAAGCCACCGAAGACGCCGCCGAGCATGGCGCCAGATCTGTACCAGTATGTTAGTACCACGGTCCATGTCCAAGTTTCCAATTTCCCTCACTCACCCATAGGCAATATTGCCCAGTCCTTGAACAATGCCCCTCTTCCTCAACGGCACAAGATCACTCGCCAAAAACGTCGAAATGCTCATCAACCCCCCGCCACCGATACCAGCAACCACCCGTCCAAAGATCATGGTCCCCTCGCCCTGCGAGAACCCGCATATCGCGTTTCCAATCGCAAACATGACATTGCTAAACACCAGCCCGTTCCCCCGGCCAAAGATATCCGTCAGCCGCCCGCTCAGCGGCTGGCACGCCGCGTTGGCGATGAGGTACGCCGTGGCGAGCCACGATATCAGCGACAGGGAGTGGAACTCGCTGCTGATGGGTCCCGCGAGCGTGGCGATGATGCTGGCGTCTACGGCGCCGAGGAAGACGCCCACGTACGAAGTGCCGAGGATCAGCCACAGGCGCGCCGTCGACTCGGGCGCCGCGAGGACGACGGCTTCGCCGTCTGCCGACGAGGAGGAGGACGAGCTTGCGAGGGGTTTGTTCGCGTTCCCGCCGCTCAGTAGCGGCGTCGTCTCGCTGTGAGGCTGGGACGGGCCGTTCCCGTTCTGCTCCGTGTCCGGAACGACGGCTTGCTGTGACACCATTTTGGCCGTACTCTCGCTATACAATGTCAGGCCGACGAATACTCTTACAGGAAGCGATGCTGGCTTGAAAGCAACAGCTATAACTGAACAGAGGATCAAGCAAACACAGGACAAACAGCTCAACTATGAAAAAGAACAGGAAGAAGTCCGATCAAGGAGTCACTTTCCTTATCCGTTAATCCTTCACATGTACGACCTAGAATAGTCGATGTGACACTCCTATTTAGCTCCGCTAGAAGCACGCGATCTATGACTGTTAGCTTATCTCTTCGGGTTTCGACGACCCGACCATGTTCGAAGACAATCGACACGGATGTTGCCCCGCCAAGAAATGAGGTCACGGCCTGCTCCGCCGGCCGTCCGCCGGAATTAGGGGCTGCCAAGCACCGACCTTCCCAGTGCCGATAACATAAGTTGCATACAAAGCCTTATAGCCTACCTAAGGTACCCAGTTAGTATACGTAATACACACATTAACTTGCTTTTGCGATGGGAAATCTAGCAAAATAAAAGCGTCCGCGAGGCACATAGTACTAAGCCCGTGTCGACCGACAGCTCCGACAGTACGGAGGAAAAATGACAAAAGAATGGGGCCTGACCGGGATTTGAACCCGGGACCTCCTGCAATGTGTGCATTACCCAAAGCAGGAATCATACGACTAGACCATCAGGCCTGTTGGGCAGGAGCGACTGTTGAGCCGAAGCTGTGGGTCGCGCCTTCCATGTTGGGCGACGCCGTACCTTCCTTTGTAAAACACCCTCGTTCCTTCCCCGCTGAGATCACAAGTCGCATCTGGATTTAGCTTTGTCTACGAAGATCTACGTCACCTAATTGAATCACGCAGGCGCAAATTAGAATAGGGAATGTTTTTCATTGCTGATTCCAGGAGAAGCCCAACATTTCAAAATACGGAAGCAATCCTAGCAAACGAGTCCTCTTGAGTCATAACTTCCTTTGATTGAGCGACCTCCGGACCACGATCCGGATGCTGCAGTCGCCCATGGTATCCGCCTCAGTGCCAACACCGTACTACTATACAGTCGTGTATTACCGTCCTTTGCGGTCACTGGACATTGTTAGCCACAACACTTGCAATGCAATACAGGGGCGGTTTAGTCGACTCACGTGCTCAATCGCCTGGAGAGCGTCTGTAGCTTCTTGTCGTTGTCCGCCTCTCGCGTCGCCCTCCTGAGAGCCTGCTCCCGCTCCTCCGCCGTCTGTCTCGCGACCTCGTCGTGGCTGGGCGGCAGCCGCTCATTCTGCAAGTCGATCTTGCGCGCGTCCTCGAAACTGCTGATCGCCTTCTTGATACCCTCGGCTCCGAGCATGAGCGTACCGGCCGGCAGACGTCCGCCGGACACGGTCTTGAGCTCGGTGACCCTCTCCGACTCCTCACGCAGGACCTGGAAGACGCGCGACAGGCGTCCGATCGCCAGGATCTTGTTCTTGATCGCGCGCCTCTTGAACTCAATAGACTCGGGGTCGTTAAGCGCCGCTGAAGAGAGAGGTGGCGAGACCGGCCCGGAAGATGGGCTTGTGGCGTCGTCCTTAAGTTCCTCCTCGGAGCACGTGCTCAGGATGGCGATCAGCATGTCCGTGATCTTCTCTCCAACGAATGGAAGCGACCACGTAAAGACGTCCATGAAGTTGGGGAGCCAGTACGGATGCGGCGTGCAGTTGAACTGGCGGATGTTCATGACGTTGTTCTCGTACTTCAGAACAGCGGCCTTGTTGTTGTATACGTCCAAGTAGTTCGGGGCCGAGAAGATCGTCATGACACTGGGGAATCCGGTGGTGCGAGTCTTGCGGTACATCCGGTAGCCCGCATCCTGCGCTTCGTGGGCGCGGATGATGGAGAGAAGGTTGTTCTTCTCCAGGAACGAGCAGGCGGCATGGTACGAGAAGAAGTATGAGCAGCCTCGGACGTGGTTGTGAATAAAGTAATCGCTCGACTTCTCCTGGCCAAAGTCCTCTAGCGGGTCGGCCCAGAGGATATCGCACATCAACCCCTGTGTTGGCGGTTCGCGGAAGCGGTCAATCTAGAAGTACATTAGCGACAAGGAAGCATGTCGGAGGGTCCAGCAACCGGCACGTACAGTTCTGAGATCGTCGAGTGTGTGGAGCTCGGGGCTGAGGCCACCGTGGATGCACAGGAACTGTTTGTTCATGACAGCCGCAAGGGGCAGGCTGCAGAAGGACTCCATGCAGGCCTCGTATATGACCTCGGAGTACTTGTGCTTGCACTCGAGCTTGAAGGTGAAGTAGTCGGTGAGATGGCGACACTCGTGGTTTCCGCGCAGCAGCCACAGCGTCTTAGGGTAGTGGATCTTGAGACACCACAGATATAGCACACACTCGATACTGAAGTAGCCTCTGTCGACGTAATCACCGAGGAAGAGATAGCGAGTGTCGGCCGGGTCGCCGCCGACTTCGAACAGCTTCATGAGGTCGTAGTACTGGCCGTGAACATCGCCGCAGACGGTGATAGGGGCGTCCATTTCCAGGAGGTTGGGCTCCGAGCGCAGTATCTCGGTACCCTTCTTGATGATCCATAGGGCCTGCTCCTCTGTGAGGCGACCTTCGCGATAGAAGTGTTGCTTGAGGAAGGCGATGTTGGGTTTCTGATGCGTCTCGTCCTCGAAGAACTGCTCGTCGGTGGGCTTGAACATGGCGGGAGCCTGGACATCTGTGATACGAGGTACAACGAAGTCAGCGGCGTTCGGGCGAGGGAGCACGACGATGAGGCCGCGACCACGGCGTGATAGGATATGTTTCTAACCTTTGCAGACTCGTTCATTCGTGTTTACTTGCGTGCCGTCCTCCATGACGTGAATCGTAAAGTCGATCTCGGGCAGAGGCCGCTTCTCACGGATGGCGCGAATGGCATTGTCGACCTGCTGGTTGCGACGGTCGTCGAGCGAGCCTGGCTGGTCGGTATCCATAGTACCTTACGTTACTGGGAGAAGTCCGCGGAAGTTAGGCGCCAAAGAGCTGAACAGCAAGATGTATGCGCTGTGTCGGATATTCAAGCAATGGTAGTTGTAGATAAAGCGGACAGCGAAAGGCTTGGAGGCGAAAGGTAATTAGGGGGGATACGGTAGTATTCACGTCGATGCCCAAGTTCGCCGAGGCTCGTAGTATAACGTGGAGGCAAATGAAGCTGACGGCGGAAAGCGGGAAGCAAAACGCAGAGCAAGGAGTAAGGTAGGGCTGAAGGTAAGGCAGTTTTGATGGACGGAGGAGATGCTTGGGAGGCGAACCTTTTGATGACTTGCCCAAACGAAAGGTGGGGTGGGGGAGGGGCAGCTCTAACAGCGGTGTGCTGTAGGAGCAGTATACCTAAAAATACATATTACTTAACTGGCTGCTGGGAGTTTGCCAAGTATTACACAGTACAGAAGTACCCACGCTTTAGCTCCCGTCAACGTCTGGAACATGGGTCCGGCCCGAGAGCTGAACTTCAAGGTTCCGTCTGGTCGACTCAAACCTGGGAGGGACCCATCGGATCAGGTACTCTTCAGCTCCTGAGAGTTTTACTTTGCGGGATGATACACACCAGCAAGGTACTCTTCAGATGATCACGTTTGATGTCAGTCTTCGTACGCTCATAAAAGCTCGATCAGTTCAAGCATATTATCAATCCAGGGAAGTTTCTCCTCAAATTTGGAACAGATGTATCTAGACTTTGTCTCTAGTGACATCCTCATTGATGCAATGCTCCTTATTGTAAGACAGACTTGATGCAGGGAGGAGGCCAACAGGCTATAACTCCTTCATGACCTCTCCAACAGCCTTCTTAGCCATCCTCTTCCGCTGCTCTTCGGGTAGTCCAGCACTCATGTCCCGCACAGCAAGCAGCTTCCTCATCATGCCCTCGAGCTTCTGAACATCTTCTTCTGTTTCTTCCTCCTCGTCTCCTTCCTCTCTGCCACTGCTCCATATCGCCTTCTTGAGTCCTGCAAAATCCTCTTTGTCGAAGCCAAATTCAAGACTCTCGGGGTCAAGATCCGGCGGATCCTCTAGCTCCGTGCTGGCAGCAGCCTTCGACTTCGTAGCTGCCCTACTCCTGCTGTCTCCTTCACCGAGTTCAGAGTCTTCATCATCATCTTCATCCCCAAACCCATCCGCTTGCGCCCAGTCGTTGGACTCTAGCGCCTCCAATACACGAGGTATGCCGGTTTTCTCTGTATGGGAATTAGCATCACCTTGATATACCACACCATGAAAGCAAACAGGAACAACCTACCACCAAACTCGTTCTTCCCCCTCGCCTTGTCCTCCTTCACAGGCACATGCACAAACTCGAGTCCCCACTCAGCACACGCATCCTCCCACTCATCAAGCACCTCCAACCCATCGCCACCAAAATCCACATCCCCAACCCCGACCGCAAGCCCTACACCATCCCACTCCCACCCCCCAAGCCCCTCCCGCACCACCCGGCCGACATGCCGTATAAGCTCCCTCGTCTCCTCCCCGCCCGACGGCGGCTGTCTCACGCCGGAACCACCCGCACCTGCCTCACCCTCCACGCCACCCCTCCCCTCACCTCCACCAGCACCCGCCCTCGGCAACGCGAAAATAACAACCACCCCCCCAAGCACGTCCAGCACCTCCCTCGCCTCGGCCGAAAGAAACGTATCCGCCCACTCCGCCGGCTCGGTGATCAGATCCAGCCAGACGGGCACTTCAGCTTTGTAGTATGCCGTCGAGATACTCAAGCTGTGTGTCGTGCCGGCCAGCGTCGAGGTCTCGCTGCCGCCGTCTATTGCTTGTGTTGGATTTGTGCCGGTTAGGTCTGGGACTTGTGTTAGTAGATGCTCGGAAGTGAGATGGCGAAGAGATAGACAGGTGATATCATGAGGCCTGTGGGGAAGTGTGAGATATCTCCTTTTGCGAAGTTTCACCAGATACTTCAGAGTTCATCGCTGCCTCTCATGTGAAAACGAAAGGTGTCGTTCTGCCTTACCTTTGACGACCCTACTCAGGTGGTCACTCGAGTCTGTCAGCGAAACCGCTAGTATACGGCGAGGATTTCCGACATTCATGATGAGAAGGATGATCAGTTCAGCAAGAGTTGTTAATGGTTGAATGATAGATAGAGTTTGGCTTTTGTCATGAACGATGTAAGCTGCTCGAGTGTTCTTGAGCTTTGGTGGGGCAATCGTGACGTTTCGAGAGTGACTAATCACCAGGTACCGAGGAACAGGAGGAATCGATTTTAAAGGGGGCGTTACTCCTGAAATGATAGAGGTGCCTTATTTGAACAATAAATTTTACGAAATTATCTCTACCCTTACTTCTACTGACGCGAATACCGTCTCTACCGCTAGAGGTCTCTCGCTGCGGAGCTCTCGCCGTTGATGATAGCCAACTGGTATGAGCCCCTTGACATCTGTAACCCGACCACTGACCACTGTTAGCCATGTCGCGACGGGCATATACTTGATACAATGCACGATAAATGTGTACCGCAATCCCCCTCCTGATCCGAGCACTACGGACAACTTTCGCCGTCGAGTCAGAAGGTGTCCATTCCCAGAGGTAGAAGAGTGCGATCTCCTCCGCTGACCAAGAATTCCCAGGGCCATCCTCCTTGAAACTCAGCTCCAGCCGCAGCTACCACCTAAGCATGCGTGCCGTTACTTTTGTTCCGCGCCTCGGCCTTTGCCGCCGCGGCCCTTTCCTCGTCGTCCTCGTCGTCGACATCCACCAGTCGCTTCGCTTGCCAGGCCTTCTTCGCGAGCTTGGCCAGCACCTCGTAGTCGCCGCTCATGTCGCACATGCTCCTGAACACGGTGTCCTTCTTGCGCATGAGCTCCCAGGGGTGAGCATACTCGACGACTTCACCCTTGTCGAGCACGAGCACTTTGTCGTAATCGACAATCGTCTGCAGCCGGTGAGCTATCGTGATGATGGTGCTGGTGAGCTCACGGATCGTCTCCTGGATCTTGGTGTCTGTGGCGTAGTCGATCGAAGCCGTGGCTTCGTCCATGACGAGAAGGGTTGGCTTCTTGAGCATGGCTCGCGCCAGACACAAGAGCTGCCGCTGGCCTTGCGACAGGTTGTTACCGGATTCGGTAACGGGCGACGAGAGATCCAAGAACACGTTCTTGTTTGTCGCTGTCGCAGGCCGGCTGGCTTGTTCATCCTCCGGGAACCTTATCGTCGGCGTTGCGGGGAGTAGTAGGCTGGCAGAAGCACTCGTCGACTCATCCGGCCCAATCAGGTGGACGCGGCGGAGGGCGTCAAAAATCTGATCATCGGTGTAAATGTTGAAGGGGTCGAGGTTAGTTCGGATCGTCCCCATGAACAGAGTCGGTTCTTGCGGTACAATAGTGATGGCCTCGCGCAGATCGCGCAGACCTATCAGGCCGATATCAATATCGTCAATCAAGATCTTGCCCGAATCAGCCTCGAGGGCTCGGAAGATCGCCAGGGCCAAAGAACTCTTGCCAGCACCGGTACGTCCGACGATGCCGACCTTCTCCCGAGCCCCGATCTTGAAGGTCAAGTTACGCAATACAGGGTCCAGCTCCTTGCGGTAGCTGGTGGAATAGTTGATGAACTCAACAGCGCCTTGGCTTGGCCAGTTCGGCGGAGGGCGGTTCTTCTCCACAATAGCAGGGGCTTCCTGCTCGACGTCAAGGTACTCCTTGATCCGCTCCACGGCGTTCATGTTCTGCTCGTTGGACGCGTAGAGGCGAACGAGCCACAAGATATTCTCAGCAAAGCCGATGGCGTAGCTCATGGAGATACCGGCTAAACCAGCATCGATTGTACCGAGGCTGAGAATGACGAAGACGCCGGCAAAGAATGCTACCAAATCTCCTAGAAAATCGGTTCTGAATGCGAGCCATCTGTTAGCAGCCCACAAGTAAAGGAAGGGCCGCAGTTGATTGTTGATTTTGATCAGATTGTCTCTGATGAATCGCCTCTCGTCGCTGTATGCGCGGATAGTCGTGACACCATTCAGCGTCTCTCCGAACTGCTGGAACAGCGGACTTCGCTGAACCGATTCGAGACGCTTCAGATCCCGCGAGCTACGCAGGTAGAAGGAGCCTAGGAAGACATAGGCAAGAGTGATGAAGACCCCAGCAATCAGGAATCCGGGGGTGATGGCAGCAATCAGGACAACCGTGACCACTATGCCAAGTGCGCAGCTTATGACTCCAATCGCGACTGGCGCGACCTCTTGATCCACAGCTTCTAGATCCTTGCTGAACCGGTTCATCATTTGTCCAAGAGGGGTAACGTCGAAGAACTTGAATCTGGCGCCGGTAACCGAATTCATCAAGCGATGGTGAAGTTTCCACGAGGCTGTAAGGGAGCCGAAGAAAATCCAGAGATCTCTGATGAGGGCAGACATGGCACCAGCAAAGGCGATGATCGCCAGTCCGATGAGATAGTAGCTGTCATTGACCTGGGTAGAGTCGGAAAGTACCGCCAATGTCGAGTTCGGTTTGGCGTAGCTAGCGATCGAGGCGAAGTAGGTCGGCGACAGAGACTGGCTTGCATAAGACTGCGAGTTCATGTTGAATGTGACGGTGGGAGTCTCTTCTGTGTTATACTGGTTCGCCCACTCCCTGATCCAGACACTCGACGCCACACCGCTGAGTTGCTGCAGGGTGAAGACGACGGCTGCAAGGATCCAGAAACCCCACTGGCCCATGGACAGGAGGTAGATCTTCATAACGGCCCATTTGACAGCGCCAATAGCCTTCTCTTCTTCCATGGCATCTTTGACGACCCCCTTTTTGGCTCCGCCGGACTTGGGGACATTGCCGTTAGCACTGGACTCACTGTTGACCAGAGTGTCTTCCTCTCCGACGCTGGACGGCACGCGCGATGGCACCTGGGAAGTGGCATGTACGGATCCGGGCCGGGACCTCTGAATGTCCTCTCCAAACTTGCCGGCCGCGATAAGCTCCTTAGGTGTCCCCTGGGCAACAACACGCCCGTTGCTCATTGTGACCACGTAATCCGAAGACGGGACACAGAGTGGAATATTATGAGTGACCATGATACAGGTGCGGTTCATCATCATAGGTCCCATTATGCAGTTGTTGAAGATCCACTGAGCAGTGTGAGAATCGACTGCACTGAGACAGTCGTCGAGGAGAAGATGCTTGGAGTTGGAATAGACTGCTCGAGCCAACGATATACGCTGCTTCTGTCCGCCGGACAACGTGATACCCTTCTCGCCAACGAGAGTCTCATCTCCGTTATCCAGGATCTCCAGATCGCGCTCGAGAGCGCAGACCACGATAACGTCCCTATACCGTTTTTCATCGAAAGGGGCGGAGAACAGAATGTTTTCTTTGATGCTGCCGTTGACCAGCCACGCCTGCTGTGCGACATAGGCGCAAGTCTCGGCAAGACCCGTTTCGGGATCTACATGCACATCTTCTCGGCTGCGACCACCTGGAAGGAAGACGCGACCCTTCATTATAGTCATTTCTCCCAACAATGCCATCAGTAGGGATGTCTTTCCAGAACCAGTCGGACCGGTAATAACGTTGAGCTCGCCAATCTTGAAGTCGATGTTCAGATCGAGCAGACGAAATGCCATGGAGCCGTCGTCTGATACGACGTTCTTGCCTCCCCAAATGAAGGTTGCGTCGTCCCTGAATCCAATAACTCGGCGGCCGTTCTCGTCGACGTTGTCCAGGCCAAGCTGCTCAAACTTCTCCGTCTCTTCTTCCATCAGGAACTCTTCGATACGGTCGATCGAAACCTTGGATTCCTGGACGTGAGCTATCATATCACCAAGCTGGTCCAAGGGGTACCTGAGAAGCATGAAGAGCGACATTGCGGTAAAGGCAACAGAAGGATACAGCGGCTTCTTCTCAATCAATGTGTAGACCATGAATGAGAAGAACGTGATAAGAATGGGGACGGTGTTCCATATAGCCACTGCGGCAGCCCAGATGATGAACCGCTTTCTGAGAGCCGCAAGTTCCACACGTCGCTTCTCGTTCACGATAGTGTTGAACCGGTATTCCCACGCAAAGTACTTGATGATTCTGATGTTCTGCAAGATCTCGTTGGTAGTGTGGATCCTCTTGTCCGTTGCTGCCATGATCGTCTTCTGGGTGGAGTTGAATGCTTTTCCAAAGCCAATGTTGAGGGGAAGCAGCAGGGCCATGATGATAAAGCCGGGGATTGCACTCTTTCCCATGATTCGATACAGCAAGAAAACGGAGACCAAAAGCTGTGTCGGGGCAGCGGCAATCAGGAAATGAAGATACGAAGTGAC
Source organism: Coniochaeta ligniaria NRRL 30616 (assembly GCA_001879275.1). Classification (NCBI taxonomy): domain Eukaryota; kingdom Fungi; phylum Ascomycota; class Sordariomycetes; order Coniochaetales; family Coniochaetaceae; genus Coniochaeta; species Coniochaeta ligniaria. The sequence continues at coordinate 2,967,676 of KV875097.1, forward strand.
TTCAGAGACCTTGAAGCTGTCCACGGACATCAGATTGATGATAGTACCCAGATTCGCCTGCTCATCCGGATCGGCGCTCTTAGGCTTCGAACCATCACGGGCCGTCTTGGCTGCATCAGTACCCTTCTTGTCGCCCTTCCCGAGACCGATGGCCCGTTTCACCCTCGCAAAGAAACTGTCCTTTTTGGCATTAGGGTCGATCTTGTCAACGCCCAAGGCAGAGTCCTTCCCACTAGCGGCCTTGCGACGGAGGGCCTTGGCATAGATTTCGCCAACCAGGATCGCCCTGATGTTGATGCAGATTTTCCGACCGATCCAGAGGGCCTGAGCATCAGCGACGGAACGCGCGATATCCGAGATGGGAAGGAGAATGACATAGAGCCACAGGACATTCCGTGGAGCCACGGAGGGGTCCTCGACGTATTCCAGGATGAGTTTGAGCAACAAGGTCGGTCCGAAGGTGAGTGCGCCGCCAATCACAGCCCAGACGGACTGGACAATGAGCAATCCCTTGAAGTATTTCAGCAGATGAAGGGCAAGGAAGGTGGTCTTCTTGAAATGACGATAGTTGTCCAACACGGCGGCAGCCTTGTCTTTCGGGAGCAGGTTCCAAACTCGACTCATATCCATCGGTTGCCTATATCCTTCCCAGACGATCTCGTCCACCCAGGCGAACGTGTAGTGGGAGAACAGAGAGGCCAGGTTCTCCTTCGAGGGTTCGATGCCATCCTCCCATTCGAGAACAACTGTCTTGTTACCCCTCCGTGTAGAGATGGCTATGCCAAAGAGAAGACTCGTCAAGGCGAACTCGATGATCACTAGGACTTGAGTCGTGCGGGAGCTCGGGTGGATAAAGACGGAACGGAAGACGATGATGATGAACAGCCACTGGAGACTGTAGATAGCGGCGGTGTGGTTCCACAGTCGGGGGATACGCCATTGAGTCTTGCCAAGGAAGAGCCGCGAGGAGACAAGCACGAGCGCATAGAGCCACACAATCAAGCCCGTGATGGCAGCGATGTGGCCACCTTTGCCGAAGGAATGAGTCGCAAGCGCTATAGCATTGACAGCGACAAGACCGCCAATGGCAATCTCTTCCACCACAACGGATAGTGTCTGGCCAGTCGGGGTATCGGCCTGAACGATGGAGCCCTTCGTTGTTGTCCTCATCAAGGACAGCCGGCCACCATTGATAGACAACACATCGTCTTCATCGCTGTCGTTAACCTGATGTTCGCCTGGCGGGATATCGGTGTGCTGGCGGGCCGAGTTCGCAGGATGGTCACTTATCGATAGTGGCGCATACTGCTTTCTTTTTATCTTGACGGCGCGAAAGATGGTCTGGGCGGATAGGAGGAGGAACGAAGAACATAACACTATTAACGGGAACAGAATCCTCAAGTAGCTGCAATTGACATGTTAGCATGGAGCACAGATTGTGCATAACTGGCCAAGGGGGGAGACTCACTCTTGCTGAAAGCATTGGGTGAAGTCGTCAGTCCGCCATATCGGCCACGAACATGACGCAAAGCCCATGTTCGAGATGCCCCGCGCGCCGAATAGACCGAAAATCGGAGCAGATGACTATACTGTGTCGGTTCCCGATACTGGGGAGCCACACAATACAAGTCGGAGCTGACCTTGGAACTTGAAGCAGAAACACTCAAGTGCAGTGCTACGCGGACAAGGTGGGTTACTGGGTTAGAAGAGAGGCCCGGGGAAAGATTAGGGAGTGGAGGCGTCCATGGAGAGAAATAATGATTTGACGGTGGAGTTTTGATGGCGAGGTCACAGTTTCCTCCCAAACTCCCCAGTAAATTCTCGCGTGCTTAGTAGGGAGCAGGGGAACAGGGGAGGTACATGTACCTTCTAGCATTGGTGGGTGGGGTCGAGACTCCCCAAGTTACAGTATCAGTCAGTCGGTGCAGTTCCCTGTGGCATGCAAGCGCTAGAGACTCAAGAGACTGGAGTCATTCATGATCATGATGATCAAAGACTGGCATTTCAACTACAGATTCAGACGCGAATGCATGAACCAATGCACGACCTGCAGTTCACGGCAAGGGCGAGCGCGCGACATGGGACTTTGGACCACGACTAACCCCACCTCGGCTTATCCACCACCGTCTTTAGGGGACGGCATCATTGCGCCGGAACACGGCGCGATTGATCAATGATGTCACACCGTTTATGGTTCGTGTCAGTCAATGGCCATTGAGCCCTCTTCTCCAGTTGCTTCGCAGTGTAGAAGTCAGCCCAGTGTTGCACATGTTCGTACAGCTTCAGCTCGCATCGGCCGTATATATCAACAATATCGACAGTTATCAACTTGTGACTCTTCGGGGTAAAGAGGTTGCAATGCATAAGGGTACTCCATTCACAGTACTGATGGCGCGCATGGTGGAGAAAGCTTGAAATATCGAACTTGGCGACCTTCCTGATTTATCGTTAGAACGAGTAGGAAGAGCCACCATAGATAATCCTTCCCAGCATCTCGGGCTGCCAACCCGGGGAATGAGTCACACAGACTCACATTCTGTCGATGGCGATATCTTCATCACCATGTCTAACACACAGGTGACCAGGTGCAGTGTTGAGATCCTTGTTATGCACAAGTTCGCTACGACGCGACAAAACGCAATTGGTGCCGGAGGAATAATCAACCATGTCTTACTCCACGGTATGCGTAACTGTAAACGGCAATATCATAAGCCAGGGTAGAGTACCCGTCCCTTAACATCAATCTCGGATTAAGGTGGCACGATGGGCCTTTCTAAAGACTGAAGCCCATGATAAGAACAACCGGCTCAGTACACTAGACCATGAGAACACCATTGTAGGCTCATGCATACATGTATCGAACAGCGAGACACATATTCCGGGAGGGCTGTATAGCTCTTTGGCATGCATGTCATACGACTTGTCCATAGTGTAGATCTGAGATGTTGCACGTCTTTGGGAAGGCACTTCGGGCAGCCCGTCAGATGAAACACTGACGCAGATGCTGTATCAACAAGACATCGATTCGCGCAATGCTGTGACACGGCCTGACCAAGTGCGTTAAACAATTTTGCTTTCACGAACCAAGTCTCAGTTGTGCATGGGACAGCCTTCCTAACGCTAAACCGAGAGCTGGAAGTGAGACCTGGACTCCTGGAATGCATTTTCCAACCCACCGCTCGCTTTTCGACAAGCCCTCCCTTTATGAGTTTTAGCTGTTGATACACATGGCAGCCGCCGCTGGTCCCCAAAAAATATCCGCAACACCTGCCATTGCCACCTTGATATTTGAACAGAGTGAAAAACACCAAATACGAAAAGCCGATCTGGTATCCGCCCCTTAGCCCATTATCATGCCCTTCATGCCTCCAAGGTCACCCTCCTTAGCAGCTATTTCGAAGTAGCCGTAGATGATACTGTGTGTCCGAAGTTAGCAAACCAAGACAATAAACGGCAGTGCCTGGACGGAAGGATTTAGCAACTTACGTGACAGCGAGCAGGGTTCCGGTACCGGAGCCCAGAGCCCCCATCAGATCACTGGCAACAGAGAGAGCTCCAATGCAGGCACCACCGAACGCGGCAGCGGTCGGGATGATGCGCTTGAGCTCCTTGTACATGCTCTGGTCGCGGTGGCCAGCCATGACAAGACCCTGGTCCTTCAGTTGCTTGGCGACGTCGCGGGGGCTAGAGCCCGAAACCTCAATCCAAGTCTTCGAGAAGATGGCGCAGGCGGTAAGCATGTAGGCGATGTAGACGACAGTGTGGATCGGGTCGACGAGAGTGTCCTTGAAGTTGAGGGGAGGCGACATGTAGTAGACGAGACCAGACGTGGCCGAGAGTTGCGAGGAACCATCCTTGCCCTCCCAGACACCGAAGAGACGGACGAGGAGGTTCTCGGAGAAGCGCGAGTAAAGCATCTGGCTGATCAGGAAGATGTTGGAAGACAGGGCAGACTGGAGCATGATGGGCATGTTCGAGGTGTAGAAGAGGCGGACCGGGTACGAGCCACGAGCACCACGCTGCCGCGAAGACTTGACAGGGATCTCAACGCGGAAGCCCTGCAGGTAGATGACGGCGGCGAAGACGAGGAGGGTGGCCAGGAGGTTCATGATGTTGGGCAGGTTCTGCCTGTAGAAGGCCTCCTGCAGAGCGCGCTGCTTGTTGGGCCACGTCATCAGGAGGTGGAAGAGGGCGATAACGGCACCCTCGTACTCGGGGCCACGACCAGTGTTGATGCTGGTAGGCGAGAAAGCCTTCCACATAATAGACTCGCAGATGTTGGTGGCAATGAAGAGCGAAATACCACTGCCCAGGCCGTACCCCTTCTGGAGAAGCTCGTCAAGGAGAATGACGATCATGCCAGCCACAACCAATTGGAGGATGAGCAGGAAGACGATTCCAGCACCCAGGTCCGAAGGGGGACCATAGAGACCGGTGAAGACATAGACGGTAGCGGTGCCGGCAGAGAGAATGAAGGCAAAGAGCTTCTGGGCGGTCTGGTAGAGCTCGCGGTCGGACTTGAGGTCGAGGTTGACGTCGATCATGTGGGTGCCAGCAAGGAGCTGGAAGACCATGCCTGAGGAGATGATGGGTGTAATACCCAACTCCATCAGGGTTCCTCTGTTACTCGCCATGACCATGCGGAGCCAGTATAGAGGGTCTGCGGTGTCGGAGGAGACGATGCCGTACAGAGGCATTTGGCTCATGACCAAGAAGATGAGGAGGGTGAGACCCGTCCACATCAACTTCTGGTTGAAGGGGATCTTGGTCTCCGGCTGCTGAACCTCGGGGAGGAACGGCACGAACGGCTTGACCAAGTCAAGAAATCGTACTACATGGTTGACGCGCAACCGTCAGCATGTTGTACTTTGCAATTGTGCATTGGATTGTGTCTAGAGAGCCGTCGCAGGAGGTGCTAGGGAGCTGGACGTAAAATAACTCGAGCGTGAAGCTCGGGGGAGCTTTCGCCGGGTTGAGCTTCGCAGCTCGGGGTTTGCGCAACTCACAGGAACTCATGATGGGCTAATTAAGAAGCACTCAATAAAGATGAGGCATTCAAGAAGAAAAGAAAAAGAGGTTGTTGCGAGCGGCAATTGCTCGTTGGGGTTGATGGACCTTTAAGGAAAGGAGAGGAAGTTGGAAGTGACGGACTGGAGACTTGGAGATGGTGCCAGATCTCATCAAATGCCCAATTCTGTGATCTGTCCCTCAAAATGCCCCTAGGTCAGATCACGTGAGCACCCCCTTGCCAATGAGCTGGAAATTGGGGGTCGGTCTGTGCTCTGTGGGGAAGCTTAAGCCAAGTCTCGACCCGGAAGCTCAACACTGACAGCCTCAACTTCACATTGGCATCGACCCACTTTATTCTTTGCATCTTTCTGGTATCCCGAGACTGTGAAGAACCTAAGTGAGGACGTAAGGGTCACTACAGAGGTGGAAACAGTCATACAGCCGGATAGAACAGTGGCACATGGTCACCATGAAAAGTGTGACACGGTCATGAGATTATTATCTCCCCTCACCAGAGCTCCGTTTCTCATACATCGCCGGACTGTGAGCTCATTCGCAGCCATGGCGACCAAGAGTCCTCCAGCCGAACCGCTGGTCGTGATCTTCGGCTCAACCGGGACAGGAAAGTCCGACGTACGAGGTGACTATGGAATTACAAACTATGAAAACACGTAACTAACCCGGTTACGAGGTCCAATAGCTCGCCGTAGATCTTGCAACCAGATTCAACGGTGAGATCATCAACTCAGATGCCATGCAAATGTACAAGGGTCTCCCAATCATCACCAACAAAATCTCAGAGGCAGAGCGGCGAGGCATCCCTCACCATCTTCTCGGCAACATCGGCCTGGAAGAGGAGACCTGGGTTGTTGGAGTCTTCAAGCGAGAAGCTACAAGGCTAGTACGAGATATCCGCAGCCGGGGCAAGCTGCCTATCGTCGTCGGTGGAACGCATTACTACATCAATGGTCTCCTTTTTGAGAACACTCTGGTTGAAGACCATGCGACTCGGAGCGACAACATCCCCAAACAAGCTGAAGATGGCAAGTCCGCGTTTCCCATACTGAACGCCAGCACAGAGGAGGTACTCGAAAAGCTCCGCGAGGTAGACCCTGTCATGGCCGACAGGTGGCATCCGAACGACAGGAGGAAAATCCAGCGCTCGCTCGAGATATACCTCACCACCGGCAGACGGGCGTCCGACATCTACGAGGAGCAGAGGAGACAGACAGACGAGGCAAAAGCCTCCTCCGCGGAGTCCCAACCGCAAACTTCCTCCCAGGCCCTTATGCTCTGGGTGTACTCCAAGCCGTCTGTCCTGAACGAGCGTCTTAACAAACGCGTGGATAAGATGTTAGACGGCGGTCTGATGGCTGAGGTATCAGAGATGCACGAATACCTACAAACTAGGTCGGCCTCTGGGCACACCGTCGACCACTCGAAAGGAATCTGGCAGTCCATCGGCTTCAAGGAATTCGAGCCATATCTCGGAGCCGCTTCTGAAGGTGGCAGCAGCGCGGACGAGACCCGGCAGTTGGAGGATCTCAAGCAAACGGCGCTAGAGCGTATGAAAACAGCCACGAGGCAATACGCAAAAGGCCAGGTCCGGTGGATCACCTACAAGACCCTACCATTGATAAGACAGGCGCAAGCTCTCGACCGGCTCTTCCTCCTCGACAGCACCGACATCGACCGTTGGCGGGAGGATGTTTCGGAGCGAGGAGTCGACATCACGAGGAGGTTCCTGGCTGGCGAACAGCTTCCCACGCCGACGGATCTCAGCGAGACAGCAAGAGAAGTCCTCGCCTCGAAACTTGAAGAAAGCACCAAAGAGGAGACGCGGTCTCAAAAGACCTGCGACCTCTGCAAAACCACAACGGTGACTGAGGAAGCATGGCAAAAGCATATCAAGGGCAGGCCGCACCAGAGGGCCGTCCGCCACGCCAAGCGGACGGCTTTGGTTCCGCATCCAATTCCCACAGCACTGGCGGTGGCCCATCAAGATCGGCCTAGCTCTCCGGAGTATTCTGGTTTAGACTTTGCTGTAGACGACGAAAAATCATAGTTGGCAATAAATTTGTAAACAGACAACCCCAAGTTTTGATTTCCATGTATACAAACGTGATCCAACACCCTGCTGTGTATATGTACAAGCAAATCGAGCCTGCTGTCTAATACATTTTGTCTCTATTCTCCGGATCTCACGCCCCGATTTGGCTCTTGACCCATTTCTCGAGACCACCGCATGCTATTATCTCCTGCACATTGGGCGGCAACTCGCCCACCTTCTGGCTCCACGTCTCGCCACCCTCGCCCTCCGTGACGGTGACCTTGCTCCTCCTCACATCCCACACAAGCTTCCACCCCGTCCTACGCGTGAGCTTCTTATCCTTCCCAAACGTCTTTCTCAACCTTTCGATCAACTTGGGGGTTTCCAAGGTCATCAAGGCGTTGTTAATGCTGTTCCGGCTAAAGATGTTGCCGAAGCTGCCGGCCACCACGAGCGGGATCTTGCGCGCCAGGATCGCCGTCGCTGCCTGCTCGCGCGAGCTGCCAGTCCCGAAGTTGGTGCCCGACACCAGGATGTCGCCCTCGCGCGCCACGACGCCAAAGGACGGGTCGTAGTTCTCCATGCACACCTCGGCCATCTTCTCGATGGGCACGTTGTCTTGGTAGGTGTCTGTATCCCCGAGTTAGCTTTCTGCTGCGTGCCTTGACACGATAGGAGTTGGATGGTACAAGGGAGGATACACTTACATTTTCCAGGATAGATAGCGTCAGTTGAGACATTGTCCTCATCTAGCCACAGGATCTCGCCCTCGATCTTCTCGGGGAAGCCTGGTAAGACGTCTGTGAGAGTCTCTTCTCCCGACTCGGTAGCGGCAGCTGCGGTAGCTTGCTCCTCAGACGACACACCGCTCTTCTCAGCATCGGCGATCAAGCTCTCCGCCTGCGCTATTATCTTGTCCAGCGCCTCCTCGATGCTGATAGCCTTGTCCTGCACCGCATCGCCGTTACCCTCGCCAATGATGGGCTTCTCGACGCCCTCGGGCTTCACATACCAGCCCGGCCCGGCGATCTTACCCTGTAATGCGCTGGCAGCGACGACTTCCGGACTGGCCAGGTACGCCTTGGCGTCTCTCGAGCCCATGCGCCCCTTGAAATTCCTGTTCGACGCGCTGATGCCGACTTCGCCAGGCTCCAGCAGACCCTATACCATTAGTTAGAGATGCTGATACAGAACTCTGGTTTACAGTAATTCCAGGAAATCAGAACTTACGACACCAAGACCTATAGTAAAAAGAGAAAAGTTAGTCAGATAAGGTATAATACTGAAACTTAGCAATTGCGATATTACCTATGCACGGTCCGCATCCGGAGGGAAGAGGTTGGGCGCCGGCCTCGAGGAGAACCTGCCAGTCGCCTGCTTCCTCGGCGGCTTGCTGCTCCAGGATTGACGCAGCCGCGATGTAGAAGTTCATTCCGGGAGCTATCTTGGGCACGACGCCGTCCTTCGTCGCGTCCCTGAAGACCTTGGCGGCGCGAGCGATATCCGAGGATCGACTGTTAGTGCACGACACGAGATAAGCCTTGTCCAGTTTGATATTCTGCTCTTCCAGCTTGTTCAGGGGCGTCGCAACCTTGACTGAGTTAGGTCCTGCAACAAATGGCGATAATGTAGAAAGATTCAGATAAAGTGACTTGGCGTAAGTTGCGCCAGGGTCTGCAGCGAGTTGGTTTTGGATGAGGTCGTCGATCTTTTCGTGGGTGAACCTGCCCTTGGCCCCGAGCTCTGGATTCAGCATTGCCGACGTCGTCGCCTTGGCTCGCAGCCACTGTACGAGGACCTCGTCGATAGGAAAGAGGCCAGCCAGAGCTCCCCATTCGGTAGTCATATTCGATATCGGAAGTCTTTCGCTTACCGGGATACTCTGCATCGTTTGTTCGGATCCTGTGAATTCGATAGCGTGGTTGAGGACCTCGTCGTTGTTGAAGAGTCCGGCTAGGGCGATTATCACGTCCTTGCCGGAGACACCAGCAGGTAGGATACCAGTAAAGGTGACCTTGGCTATTGGTGGGATCTGCCACCAAGTTTTTCCTGTAGCCCAAATAGAAGAAGCGTCCGTTCGCACGACAGGCGTTCCGAGACAGCCCAGCGCGCCGTACATGTTCGAATGCGAATCTGAGGCGACAGTAACCGTACCCGGCCAGGCATAGCCTTCCTCAACCATAATCTGATGACCGATACCTCGTCCTGCTGGATAGAAGTCGACGCCATGTTGGCGCGCAAAGCTCTCAATCTGCTGGTACTTCTTGAGATTGCTTTCACTTTTGTTTTGGACGTCATGGTCCAATGTCATGACAATCTGCTTGGGATCGTGGATCTTGGTGGCGCCAATGGACATGAACTTGAGCGCGACCGGCCAGCTGTTATCGTGGGTCATGCAGTGGTAGGGCGACAAGGTCACATAGTCGCCAGCTTTAACCTTCTTCCCGGGGGCAAGGCCAACCGAGTACCGCTGGACGATCTTCTCAGTCAAGGTCTGGGGAGTCTGGACGGCCGGCTTGGAGGCGGCGTATATGGGGGATGTCGGTAGACTGTCGATCTGCGATTGGAAGGCATTCTGTCGTCGCACAGGAGTCGTGTTATACGGGGCAGTTTGGAACGAGCGTGCACAAGGGCGCCGTGTCGCCAACTGGCGAGAGCCCCGCGAGGCCAATACGGCTAAGCTCCGTCGCTGAAGAGTGTCAGAGTTGGTGGTCGAGGGCAAGGTCGAGGGCAAGATATTGGAGACAGAACACCTACCGAGAGGAACATTGTGCTTGTTTCAGGTAAATCACTATGATAGGGCCTCGCTCATGGCGGCCGCAAGCTAAGTTGTTCTCGCCGGCTGCAGGTTGAATCCTTCACAGTGATTGAAGATGTCGTCGGTTCCGGTCCGGCTTACGGAGGCAAGACGGAGGCAAGCCGAGTTTGCGTTCCTGAAATGCCGACGTTCTGATTGGACAATGCTCTCCTGTTGCAACTTGTGCAGATCTCCACTGGGCGCTGCACATCTCAGTGGGGTCCCCTGCACAACTTCCCGTGGAAGTTGTGCGGCACGGAGCCAATTCCGAGCTGTGAAGAAGATAGAAGATTCTTTATCTTGTGATTTACCTGGAAGACGGTGTTGACACTAACTGTTGACACTAACCACTGTGCAAGGGCAATGCTCTGACTCTTGAGTGCCACCTGACATATCGTGAAACGCATCGCGCTGATATGACGAGAGTCAAAGAGGTATTTGTCGTGCTCTGTTCATTTGATAGTTGCAGGTACTGTACCTGTCAGGGATGCATGCCACTGCGCCAAGGTCGAATCGTCGTCCATCCTACACACGTGTAGTGATGTTCCAGAATGTCCTTATTGTGCAAGGTACTCGATCGGCGATTCGGTACCCGTACAATGTCTCCGTACAATGTCTCCGAGCGCTGCAACGTCCAATGTACATACAATGTTCATGTCCTGCGGAGTCCTGCGTCTGCACAACTTCGGTCATCGGCGCAACAACTTCGGCCGGTCACTCCTGTCAGCCATGGGGCTAGGCAGGCAGCCGGCTGGGCGTCCATGGAGTCTCGGAGACATTCGTTTTCGTTTACCAAGCTGGGAGGATGCGAGCTTCGTGTCCAAGTCCCGATTGGGTTCTTTGTCGTAGATAGCGTGCTGAAAGGTACCTGTCACCTATACGCGTATCCACCAACTGCACTAAGTTATAACTAAGGTAACCACAAGTATAGCAAAACGTGGTGGTACAAAGCCGCGTGCGGCGTGTGTGACTACACTACAGCGGGGTCCGCGGGCTCAGCCATTTTTCGGCGTCTTTCGTCTGTGATCTGACACAGGTCTTTTCCCTTTTTTTGTCTCTGCAATGGATGCGACTAGAAGGTTTAACTGATATTCTGATACCGGGCCTGACAGACAATCAGGCAGAACCATATTTCTCTTGCGGAACTCCGACCCAGAACCCTGGCTGCATATTCCAACTCCTTATCGCCATCGCTTCGCGTCATCTCTTCTTTCTTACACCTCAGTCTTCCCCCAGTCGCTGTTCCTGGACCTATTTGCGCGCATACCCGCTGCTCCGGTCTCTGAATTGCCTCTTACTGTACACGTGTACACCACGCGAGCGATCGCTGTTTCAGGACTCAGCTCGCCTCCCCGGAGTATACCTGTAGTATACATTGACCCGAATATCCCGCCCAGGAACGACTCCCTGCGACAACGCCAGCGGTAGGGCGCTCCTGGCGAGTGGCCGTTTGTATATTCCACAGGCCATGTCGTCATCGCAGGCATCTCCAACCCAGTCTTCTACTCCTTCTATCTCCAACAAGCCCGTTCGCATTCTGGCATGTGTTCTTTGCCAGCACAGGAAAATAAAATGCGACAGGCAGTTTCCCTGCTCTAACTGTACCAAAGTAAATCATGCCTAAACCCCAAAAGACCCATGTTTCTCTATCGACGTGACGATTAACGTGCAGACCAGGCAAACATAAAATGTACGCCTAGTACGCCAGCGCCAGCGCGCAAGAGACGGCGGCCAAATCAGGACCTTCAGGAACGGCTGGCTCGGTGCGAAGAGTTGCTCAAGGAGTATACCGAAGCCGGGCCGAAAAAGGAGGACTCGGTCGAAAAGGAAGAAAGCCCTACGTCTAGCTTCACGATACCTAGTCGAAGTAGCACGGCTCGTGCTGGGAGCATTGAAGATCCAGTCGATTGGGGAATGCCGAATGGCTCCGGTCGACATGCCTCCGGCAGCCATGTCTCGAACGCAAGCGCCCAGACCCGCCAGCTGTACAAGGAGCTCAGCCACCATGGTAGGCTGGTGAAGGAGGACGGAGGCACCAGATTTATGGATAGCATCATTCTCGGGACTATATACGACGAGGTTCGTCATGGTCTGTCCCACATCTGTGTAGGACTGGGCACTAACGTTGGATACGACAGCTTCGAGCGATGCGCGAGATCGTTAATGCCGATGAGAATGACGAGAACACTCCAGACACGGCGACGCCGGATGACAACTCAGAGTTGATCCTTGGTGCGGACACCCCGTCAAGTACGAGCCCGGTCGACCTCTGGCCGGACGCCGGACACGTGTTTCGGCTGTGGCAGATCTATCTTGATCGGGTGAACCCTCTAACCAAAATCATCCACGTCCCGACTCTGCAGCCATATGTTGCTGAGGCTACGTCGGGCTGTTCAAATCTCCCAAAAAACATAGAGGCCCTCCTATTCTCCATCTGGCTGATGGCCGCTGTAGCAATGTCTCCGGACGAGTGCCAGGCTCTTTTGGGCTATTCCAGGGACAGCGCATTGCAGCGCTTCTCCGGTGGCGTCCGCCTGGCCCTGATCCGCCTAAACTTTTTGAAGTCGCACGATATGACAGCTCTGCAGGCACTGGTGATCTACCTGGTATGTAAAAAGCGGCGAAACTCGTCTACAGCCCGCAATTGGTCTCGTTGTGCTTACACCTTTGGCAGATCTCACTTCAAGGTCGATACAACCGTCATGCCGCTTGGATCCTTAACGGCGTAGTTATTCGCATAGCGCAGAAAATCGGTTTACATCGCGACGGCGAAACGCTCGGTCTAGGCCCATTCGAGTGCGAGATGAGGCGACGGCTCTGGTGGCAGATCATTATGCTGGACGCAAAATACGCCATGATGACGGGCCTCAATCACTCGTTGCTTCCGCGCATTTGGGACACCAAAGAACCCAAGAATCTCAACGATGTCGACATGTTTCCTTCGGCGACCGAGCCGTTCCAGGATCGGGATGGACCAACGGAAATGATATTCGTGATGATAACCAACAAGGTCGCTAGATTTCTGGTGGAGACGCCCGGTCTTGAGATTATGCTCATGCTGGCGGAGTGGTCTGGTGCGCCGGCTGCCAATCCTCAGCTCAACGAGTTTCGGACGGTGATTGCGCACCTCGGGCAGGATATGCTGGATATGCTCAACAAGTACTGCGACCCCACGGCTGGCCCAGTGCACGAAATGGCAGTCGAAGTCAAGGCACAGATCATCAAGAAGCTCAGCGCGCTTGCCACTTCGGCCAAGGACCAACCCGAGTGGGGATCTGAGATCCTTGACTCGAACGACAATGCCTTCAAGCTCGCCATCTGCGCCATGGAACATGAACAGGAGAACTGCTACGCTTCTAAAGACAAAGGATTTCTATGGCATGCGCTGCTCCACTTCCAGCTGGATGTCTTTATCTACCTTGCCGGTCAACTTTGTCATCGGCTCGACGGCGCGCTTGTGGACAGAGCTTGGAAGCAGGTAGAAGTCGTCTATTACTTCCATCCGGAGCTCTATGACACGTCAAACAACAAGACTTACTTTATGCTTGCACGGTTTATCTTGAGGGCGTGGAGCAAAAGAGAGGACATGATATCCAGGAAAACAGGGCACGTGCCTTCGACACCGCCCTGTATTGAAAGGCTCCAGAGTATCATGCCATGCGAGGATGTCAAATCCGAGCCGACTGCACCGGTGCGGACGGGCCCGAACTTTATGAGCCGGCCTCAGCTGGACGGCCCTGATCCGAATTTCGATCAGTTCCTGGGAGGATTCCTTGACGTCTCTTCATCAGACTGGGATATGTTTGCCGGCATGCCCATCAACGGGCAGAACGATATGCCGCCTCCCTATTATGGGATGAATCCCTCGGGATGGTAGAGACTGGATGCAGCACAGAATTTTTGGACTCGCGTCTCTCCCCTCTCAAGCCCCTAAAACGGGGAAGTCAGCCGCCACCCAGGCACACTGGCAATGTTATTCTATAGACATCCTCACTCCAGAACGACATTACGACACAACGAGGAACTACCTGTAAGAGCAAGAAATCCGCACTGGTTGCGAGGGCAAGCCGTTGCCCCAGTCTGGATAGGACGAAATACGACATAGACCTAGAAGGCGGTCATGGTTGAATGTACAACATGTGTCTGATATTGCTATGGGGGAAGTCAACATGGCGCAACGGTGGTGCTGTCTGTTCGCTCTACGAGTTGCTCACTCCACTCCAGCGAAATGCGAGAAATTACAAGCTGCTGAACTTTGGGGCCACGGTGAGCCTATGCACTGCCATCTTGTTGCATTCAGGTTATGTCTCGATCACTCCTGATTTTTAGGGGGTATCGATCTTACCTGCCACCAACTTTCTTGGGGGACATCGGTCGAAACCGGTCGAATGTGCCGCACGGTAACCCGGCCGTTCCCTGGTGTACCTTGAGAGAAAGTCTCGGAACAGAACCTTGACTTGTTGGAATTGCATTAGCATCCCGAGCATGACTGTACACTAACGGCTACATTGCCGGCGATATACCAGGAACATGGACATGGTGTCGTCATCAAGGATGAATCTGCTTCAGCCGCATGGAACCAGTCATACATGTAGTAGCACACCAGCAAATTGGCATGTTACGGCATAGTACACGTGTAGCACACGGCCGATTGACTCACTCTTTGACGCCCCATTCGACGTGTCTGGCGCTCCATGGCACCTATTGTGAGAATTCCTGCAGGAGCAGCCTACCTTGCCTTACGCAACAGCTGACGACTTGCCCATGTCCTAATGGGGATTGGAGAGAAACGAGTGTTTCGTGAATTGCAGATTTTCGCGGAGACTCATACTTCTGACTTCATTCACCCTTGTTAAGTTGCTTCGGACAGGACTGTCCGAGCGGGCATTCGTCTTGTTGCAAGGTGTTAGGGCCACGGACGGTCGGACGGTCCAGGTCTCGGATCTTAAGCGGCGGAGATTTGCCAGCCAGATCCTCGAGTCGGTTGCTCGATCAATCGCATTCGGTTCCGAGATGGACAGTGGCCCCCAAAAGCTGAGCATTCCACGGGCCCGGAACTTTTGGCATCGGTGGTCGGGGGACTTGGCGTCCGGCCACAGCTGGGATAAGCGTCTATCTGATTCGATCGGGGTCGCCAAGAACTCCGGTGCGATGGACTGTCCATCGAATTTCTACCTAGGGCCATCATGGGCCACCACTATCGACCCCAACCCAGCGGTAACAAGCTTAACTCCCTGCCGGAGCCTGTTAAAATCCGGCCTACTGTGGTACTACTGCTTCGTTTAAGCATTTAGGGAACGAACTGTAATGTCATCTTAGTGACCAGTGGTGGAGGTGGGCCGCCCAATGTGACATCCAATACGTACAAGATATAAATCAATAAAAAAGCAAGACGCCGCCGCCGACGGCGAGAACCTCCTTTTCTCTAGTCTTCATCTAATCTTCAAATCATCTAATATTCCACTTATACGTGGCTTCAATACTCACATCTCGTTCTCGCTCATCACGTCTTAATTTCAGATATCAAACCGAGCTTCTCGTTTCGCCAAGAGATTGACGACTTACACCGTGACCAACCGGTCTTTTTCCTACTACACTTATACAATTCCAAACTTTCGGACTGCACAGCTTTATATTTCAGACCGGCAGAACCATCACAAGATGTTCTTCAAACGAAAAGAAAAGAAAGGCGACGACCTCGCCAGCGCAGCAGGCAACGCAGACATCCAACCAACCCCAGCCGACCGCGCAACAACCCAAGATGCGGTCCTCTCAGAAAAAGAGCGAGCCATGCAAGATGAGGAGGAGCAGCCAGAAAACCTAGCGCAAGTCAGGACAACAGCGACAGAGGACATCGTCTACCCCTCGGGCTTCAAGCTCGGCTTCCTCCTCGCCTCCATCTTCGTCAGCATGTTCCTCGTGTCGCTGGACAGACTCATCATCTCGACGGCCATCCCGCAGATCACGGACGACTTCCACTCCGTTACCGACATTGGTTGGTACGGCAGCGCCTACCTGCTGAGCAACTCGGCCTTCCAACTCATGTACGGCAAGGTGTACACCTTCTTCAGCATCAAGGCCGTGTTCCTGACTGCCGTCGCCCTCTTCGAGGTCGGCAGCGCCATCTGCGGCGCTGCGCCCAACTCGGTCGCCTTTATCGTCGGCCGGGCCGTGGCTGGCCTGGGATCGGCGGGCATCATGTCGGGCGCCATCGTCATCCTCATCTACTCGGTACCGCTGCACAAGCGGCCGCTGTACCAGGGTCTGTTCGGCGCCATCTTCGGCATCTCGTCCGTCGTCGGCCCGCTGCTAGGCGGCGCGTTTACCTCCAAGGTTACGTGGCGCTGGTGCTTCTACATCAACTTGCCGTTCGGCGGTGTTGCCATCGTGATGTTGTTCTTCTTGTTGCATATCCCCGAGCGGGAGGAGACGAAGAAGTCGCTGCGCAGCAAGCTGGCTCAGCTTGATGCTATTGGCACGGCGGTGTTCCTTCCCGGAGTCGTCTGTCTGTTGCTCGCGCTCCAATGGGGAGGGTCTAAGTATCCAGTAAGTTTTATCCTTCTTCGCCCTTGAATTCATAATAAAGTTTGCCTGCTAACAACGACACAGTGGCACGAAGGCCGCATCATCGCCCTCCTGGTCCTAGCCTTCGTCCTCCTTATCACATTCGTAGTGGTGCAGATCTACAAGCCCGACACAGCGACAGTGCCTCCTCGCATATTCAAGCAGCGCAGCATCATGGCCGGCGCCTGGGCCACGCTCTGCATCGGCTCGCAGATGATGATCTTCGTCTACTTCCTGCCCATCTGGTTCCAGGCCATCAAGGGCGTCAACGCCGTCGACAGCGGTATCCGACTCCTGCCCATGCTGCTGCCCATGGTCTTCGCCTCCATCGCCACGGGCGTCATCGTGTCCAGGGTGGGGTACTACACCCCGCCCATGATCTTCGGCAACTGCGTGATGGCCGTGGGCTGCGGGCTGTTGACCACGCTGCAAGTCGACAGCAGCAGCGGGAAGTGGATCGGATACCAGGTCGTCTACGGCATCGGGATGGGCTGCACCTTCCAGGCCCCCAACCTGGCGGCCCAGACGGTCCTGCACAACCGCGACGTGCCCGTCGGCACGAGTCTGATGTTCTTCAGCCAGCTGCTGGGCGGCGCCATCTTCACCTCGGTGGGACAGAACGTGCTCAACTCCGAACTGATCAAGCGGCTGTCTTCGCTGCCGGGATTCGACGCCTCGCTGCTGCAGACCACCGGCGCCACGACGCTTATCCAGAGCCTGCCGGCTAATCTGAGAGGGCCGGTGCTGTACGGGTACAACGAGAGTCTGCGGAAGGTGTTCCAGGTCGGCCTGATCATGGCTTGCCTGGTGATATTCGGATCGGTGAGTCTGGAGTGGCGGAGCGTGAAGAAGAATGCGCCCAAGAAGAACGGCGACGCCGCTGCCAAGGCGGAGGAGGGGAAGGCCAAGGACGTGGAGGACGGGAACAAGACGGACATCGAGGAGGACAGGACGCTTGCTTCCGAGAGGGGCGAGCACGTCAGCACCGTCGGGGATGACAAGAGTGTGCACGGAGAGGCGGATAAGGCGACGCGGGAGTGGGAGACGGAAGCTGAGCACCCGGCCAAGGAGGATAAGGCGTGAGGTGTTGGGGTGGCCGGTCTGACTAAAAGCATCTGGTGTACATTTCTGTGATACCCTGCTTACTCTGCTCTATTCTTTTGTACACTATAATCTCGGCATATACATAGCATAATGGGAGTATACTCGACAGCTTTTACCCAAGTCTACCAGTGCTATACATCCGATCAAAGAGATAGCTCCCCTCAACTTCCACATCGCATGTTGATGAAGCCTGTCAAACATCAACCACTGTTTCAATCATACCAAAAACAATAAGAAGACTATAAAGACAGATATCCCCTAGAACAGCAAGACAGTCCAAAGAAGCAAAAAGTGACGGAAGTGGGGTTCGAACCCACGCTCTCTTTCGAGAAAGTGAAGTATGATAAAAATCTTAAGTCACTCGCCTTAGACCACTCGGCCATTCCGCCGTGGAAAGTAAATTTGGCCTTATCGGTGATCATGGAAGGCGTATGCTGGAGCACTTGCTTCAGTACGGTTTAGCGTGCGGCGCCCCACTTTCGTACGGGTGGATGTTACCTCGCTGTAGCTTTTCGTGGGGCAACAGCCAGAGCTTCTAATAAATAATCTGCCGTTCCTGCATGTGAAGCTCCGAACTGCCAAACACGCCCCTCACACACAACAAACAACAACCCACCTCCAACTCCTCCACACACACCCACACATCCACATACCACCTTGAAAACCACACATAATGCCGCCCCCCAAGCGCATGACCGCCAACCCGGTCAAACCCGCGCGCTACCGCGCCGGGAAACCGACGGGCGCGGAGTCCAACTCCTCAGACTCGGACAGCGGCGACGAACAACAAGAGACCACGAAGAAGCCCGCGGCGGCCCGGAAACCGATCGCCCCGCCGCCCAAAGCGCCCAGCGCGGGAAGGATACTCAGCGTCGGCGCCGGCAAGAAGATTGATTATAAGGGCGAGGAGGAGAAGAGGCGGGCTGCTGCTGCGAAGGCGAGGGCTGAGGCTGAGAGGAGGGCGAGGGAGGAGGGGTTTGTTACTGAGGATGAGGAAGAAGAAAGTGAAGAGGAGGAGAGTGGCAGTGAGGAAAGTGGAAGCGAGGAGGAGAGCTCTGAAGAGGAAGCGCCCAGGCGGTTGATGATGCGGCCCAAGTTCATCCCCAAGTCTGCTCGGGATGGCGGCGGTCCCGAGGCCAAGGCGGGAGAGGATGCCGAGAGGGCCGCGGAAGAAGCTGCTGCCGCCGAGGACGCAAGAAGAAAAGCGGCCGCCGACGCGCTGGTGGAGGAGCAGATTGCCAAACGGCTCGCCGCCCGGGCGGCGGGGAAGAAGCACTGGGAGGATTCCGAGGAGGAAGGCGAGGAGGTGGACGACACGGACGGCGTCGACCCGGAGGCGGAGTACGCGGCGTGGAAGCTGAGGGAGCTGAAGCGGATACGGCGGGAGAGGGAGGCGATCGAGGAGCGGGAGCGGGAGAGGGAGGAGATTGAGCGGAGGCGGAACTTGACGGAGGAGGAGAGGAAGGCCGAGGACGAGGCGTGGATCGCGAGGCAGAAGGAGGAGAAGGAGGGGCGCGGCAAGATGGCGTATCTGCAGAAGTACTTCCACAAGGGCGCCTTCTACCAAGACGAGAGCCACGAGCAAGGGCTGGATAGGCGGGATATCATGGGGGCTAGGTTTGCGGATGATGTCAAGAATCGCGATCTGTTGCCCCAGGCGCTGCAGATGAGGGACATGACGAAGCTGGGCAAGAAGGGGGCTACGAAGTACAGGGATTTGAAGAGTGAGGATACCGGACGGTGGGGCGAGTTGGATGATGGGCGGCCGAGGAGGGCGTTTGATAGGAATTTGGACGAGAGGTTTCAGCCCGATCACGATCGGGATCGGGATCGGGATCGTGGGAGGGATGGAGAGGGGCCGAAGGGCTCTAATGCCATTCCGCTTGGGGATCGGAAGGCGGTTCCTGGTGCTCCTGAGGGACCACGAGGAGACAGAGAAAGGCGGGATAGGGACAGCAGCTATCGCCCGAGAGATGATGACCGAGACAGGCGGAGGTCAAGATCCAGGTCGAGGTCACCGCGCCGGGATCGCCACCGAGACGGAAGCCGCGAAAGGCACCGTGACAGGGACGACCACCGTGAACGGCGGAAGAGAGAGTCGTCCCGAGACCATGATCGCTACGAGAGTGACAAGCGACGGAGAGTGGATGCCAGATAGGCTGGATCATCATGATCATAACTATGCATTCGACGGTGCTGCACATACTACAATACCAAACCTGATACCCATCCAGTTCCAGCCATGCAGTGTCATCCATCATTCACTTCCTAAATCCTAGTGATCTCCACCCTTGCCCTCTCGTAGATCTTGTGTCCCATTAGTCCTCCCTCACTGAGCTCGGCACCCTCAACCTTTGGTGCGGCCAGCGTCATCCGAGCGTACGTGCCAGCGCCCCTGCGCTTGGACAAGAATCCTGGGTTAATAACCAGTACGCTTTCCACAACCTATCCATAATTAGCATTCACTCCTCCAAAGTCTGTGTCTTAGATAGACATATTAGATAGACATACCTTAGCAAAAGGAGGCAACGAGCTAGGCAAAAGCAGCACATCCGGCCGGCTATGCACCATCTCAGCCAACTCGAGATACCCCACATCCAGACTCGCGCCCGGCGGATTCCCATCGCCCGCACCCACCCTCGGCAGCCTCTTGCGGTCCGCCGGCGGAAACAGCGGGAAGTAGTGCCGCTGCTCGACGACGTACTTGCTCAGCCTGCTCAGCAGGCTGCCGTCCGCAGGCCTGGGCCCCACGAGCTCCTCGCTGCGCAGCTCGAAGAGCACGTCCTGGGACGAGACGCCCAGGTTCATCTCGTTGATGCTCAGCGTCATGGGGTTGCCGATGATGCGGGCCGACTTGGGCAGGCCGAGCTCGCGGCGCGGGAAGGCGTCCTGCGGCCAGGAGACGTGCTTGTCTATCGCGTCGCGGATCGAGGGCACCAGGAGGATGGTGACGTGCGGGTTGGCTGCTACTAGGCCGTTGAGGGCCGGGGAGACCATGTACTTGAATACCGTGTTGAGGGTGGCCGTGTCTGGGTCAACGGTTGCTTCTTCGGGGAGGTCGAAGTCGCCGGAGGCAATGAGCGGGTGGGATATGTCGATGAAGGGCCCGGTTAGAACCAGGGCGTCGGCGTAGGTGTCGGCTGCCTGGCTGCAGAGGGCATGCAGGGGCTCGAAGTCGAGGTTGTCGTCGGCTGTGTAGGGGCCGGAGGCGAACATGATGTTTAGGGGGATGGGTTCCGTGTCCGAGTCCATTGCGTCGGGCCCGCCGCGCAGTCTTTCCCTGTGGCCTTCAATATCGGTTGGGAAGGAGGCTGCGCTGGGGAGGAGGGGGATCTCGAGGATTTCCTTGACCGTGAATTCCTTGCCCGAGGTGTTGCTGCCTTTGACGGCGACGATCTGGCCGGGGAAGAAGCTGTAGCGACCGCGTAGTTGGTCTAGGTTCAGGGGTATCCTTCGGCCGTTGCCTGTGCGCCTGGACATTTCGAGGAGGAGGGAGGCAGTGTTTATCCTGCCCTCTGGCGAGTCCGACGCTATGCGCCCGACGGCGACAATTTCGGTTGTGCTCTGGTCGGCGGCATTGCCGAACGCAGACTCGTCGAGCTGGTGATGCTCTTCTACTAGCTTTCTCATGTTGTCTATGCGGTCGTCTAGAACCTCGGAAGCTTCTAGTACCCTCATAGCCAATGTCTTGTATGCGAGCTTCTTTTGCTCCGACTGCGCGGTGAGCTTGACTCGCGGCTCTCCGAATGGTGCGATGGGGTGCTCAGCGGCAGGCAGGTGGTCGTTAAGGACCTCGATCACCTCGCCCGGTTTCTGGCGGTCGTTGAAGGACGACGGTGGGAGGACACCTAGATCGTTCATGCGGTCTTCGAGGCGCATAGGCGACGATTTGTTGTCCGGCGAGCTGCCGGGGTGCTCTCCCTTGATTCGCGACAGTGACGGGGTCTCGAACTGTCTTTTCCTCGTCGAAGAAAGCTTGTGCTTGCCCACGCCGGGTGTGCCGGGCACGAGGCTGTCGAGGATGCCAAAGACATCGCCGTTCTTGGTAACTGTCCGCGGTGTTGCGCCGATGCGCTTCTCAGACTTGACGTGGGCTTGGGTCCGGTTGGTACGTTCGAGGGCGTCCTGGAGGTCCTGCTTGAAAGCTCTGAGGGTGATCATCGAGACGTTGTTGCCCTCCATGTCCATCTTCATCGAGTACGACTCCCACTTGAACCACAGATCCTCGGGCGACAACTCGTGGAGGCGCATGATGGACTGCAGCTCGGCCACCACGTCTGGCTGCAGCTGCTTCCCTCCGCTGCCGAACTTCTCGTTCAGCTCTGCTGCTACAGGGTCTGCCATCTTGACTGCTGTCCGCAAGACTGTACAATTGGCCTGTAGTTGATCTCCGATGCTGAGGTCAAGGCAATGGCGGGGTGTGTTGAAGACGAGACAAATCAATATTTGATGCGAGACGCGCCGACGCGCCGTTGCGCGTAAAGTGGTGTCCCGGTGCGCTAAACTCTTCTTCGTTAGCGGGTGTGTAACCACAAATTGGCGCTTATCGGAGCCAAGAAGTCCTCCATTGGCTTATTCGTTTCAGTGTTTCAGGGGTCCTTGAACTCTGGGCTATGATGATTTAATTTTGGCTTGTGATCTCATAACCTCTCTCTCTGTCTCATTCTCCTTCTGCTGTCCTTTATAACATAGACATCGCAGGATTGCTTTACCTGGCTGAACACGCATATAATCTGGCTTGGCATAGACCGTTTCTGTGTGCAATTGAGGCTTCTACCGTTGACTTTGACTGAGTGCATAAAAAGCGTCTCTTCCACAGGTACCTTGATAATATTCGGTTGATTCTCTGATATACGGCACCGAATATGGCCACCACTGTAGCCCAGCCCGATACCACCACACAAAATGGACTACCAGAGAAGGGATCCGGCCCCTTGAAAACGCCGTACCCCGTACCAACATCGACGACCAGCCGCCCCAAGGAACACCCGCCCCTGTCCGCCGACCAACAAAAGAAGTACGACTGGCTCCTCGAGCAGGCCAAGTCGTGGACAGAGGTCCCCTCAACCAAAGGCAAAGCCGGCCCCCTGACAGAGAACGAGCGCTTCTGGCTCACCCGGGACTGTCTCCTCCGCTACCTGCGCGCCACGAAATGGAACCAGAAGGACGCCGAGAAGCGCCTGCTCGACACCCTTACCTGGCGCCGCGAGTACGGCGTCGAAGACGTGCTGACCTGGGATCACATCTCGCCCGAGAACGAGACGGGCAAGCAGATCATCGTCGGCTACGACAAGGAGGGGAGGCCGTGCCACTACCTCAACCCGGGCAGGCAGAACACCGACGTCTCGCCCCGCCAGAACCAGCACTTCATCTTCATGCTCGAGCGCGTGGTCGAGCTCATGCCCGCCGGGGTCGAGACCATCTCGCTGCTCATCAACTTCAAGCAGAGCAAGACGCGGAAGCACACCGCGCCGGGCATCGGGCAGGGGAGGGAGGTGCTGCACATGCTGCAGACGCATTACCCCGAGAGGCTGGGGAGGGCGTTGATCATCAATGGTATGTCGGCAATTTTCACGACAAGTCTGACTCTAGAATGCGAATACTGACAATGTGCAGTCCCTTGGGTCGTCTGGGGCTTCTTCAAGCTCATCACGCCCTTCATCGACCCGCTGACGAGGGAGAAGCTCAAGTTCAACGAGGACATGCGCCAGTACGTCCCGGAAGAGGAGCTGTGGACGGAGTTTGGCGGCAAGCTCGACTTTGACTACGATCATGCGGCGTATTGGCCGGCGCTGCAGAAGCTCTGCGAGGAGAAGCGTGCGTCGCGGAAGCAGAGGTGGATTGCCGGAGGCTCTCACATCGGTGAGCATGAGGACTACCTTGCTGGCGGCAAGGAGACTGGTGTTGCAGGCACACTGCCGTCTGCCACTAAAGAGACCGAGGAGAAGGTTGCTGTGCCCGCTGCTACTGACGCTTCTCCGGCTGCTACGGGGGCTGCGCCGGCGGCCAATGGGACCGAGGATGTGACCGAGACTCTGGCGAAGGTAGAGCTCGAGGGAATACCTGGAGGAAACTCTGAAGTCGAGCCAGCGAAGACAGAGAGCACATAGACATGGGTTAGAGGACGGCTTCGATTCAGTATGGCGTACAGGTCTGTTTGTGCAATACCACTTTAATGTTAGCAACCATTTAGATCTACTAGAATGCATTCAACCCTTCATTGGCATACAGGCTTGTCCGGCTTTCTGGTCGGATGACGCACATCATCCAACCTCTGCAGTTGTGCTGAGGGCAAGGTCATCATCAAGGTTAGAGACGAGGACCACCGGTAGATAACCCTTGCACAACTGCAGTCAGCAATTCCAGGTCTCAACCCCTTTTAACCATTTGGATTTCCAGAAGTACAGCTATACTCGCCCTAATCACAGCATCCCATCACTCAGTCCGCACACGCTTCGTCTCTCCATCCTCACCTTCCGCCCCATGACCATTCACTCCGCCCTCGCCCTCGACTTCCTCCCTGCCACGAACCCGACCAGCACCCTCTCCGAGCTCTCCGCTGGCCCCCTCCTCCTCACCCCCTATCCAGTTCCCCTCCGCGTCAAAGTACTCATGCACATTCTCCGCCGTAATCCACCCCGAACTACCAGGCATAGGCGGCGGCAGATCGGTGGCGGAGGCATACACACCCGGCAGCCCGGGAATCTCATCGCGGCCCTCGATATCGCCCTCAAACACAATCTTGTCGTACTCGTCCTCATCCTCGTCTTCGTCCTCTGCCGGATCGGGGTTTAGGTTCGAGCACTCGGATATAGCCTCAAACATCTTCTTCGTCTCCTCTGGTTGGGGCTCGTTCTTATCTGTGCCAGGAGTCGGTCCGGGGATGAGCGTCAGCTCGACCGTGTCGTAGGACTCGTCGTCTTCGCCGCCGTCGGAGAGCTCCAGCTGGAGGTAGACGGAGGGGAACTCCTCGCCCTCGACGGCGGTGTTCTGGACTTTCTTGATTGCGTGGAGGGTGATGGTCGGGTAGGGTAATGAGAGGCCGCACTCGGCTTTTGGGGAGTAGATGGTGAAGTTTCTATTCGGGTTGTCAGCATCGGGATCCTCAAGGTGGGAGATGGGTGGGTGCCATACTCTGAGTTTATGAACAGGTCCACCAATTGCTCGCACTTCTCGTCGGGGTTGTCGATGGAGGGTTCCGGGAAGGAGAGAGGCGACGGGTTGGAGAAGAAGGCCAGGCTATCGCACTGCGACCTGTAGACTCGCGCGAGGACGCCCGTCGCATGGTAGTGGAGGACGGGCTTGCCGCCGTGGAATGTCTCGGGTGTCTGCGACTGCCATTCGGAGAGAGACACGTAGTCCGAGACGGAGGGCGGCGAGCGAAGTATGGTGGGCGGCATTGTGAGTTAAGGTGTGTGTCTTTATTTCGGGATCTGTCGTTGTTTGGGGTAAGAAGTCCAGTAAACAGAGGGGAACTGTCGTCTGGTCTGTCGTCGACATTTTTGGCGGGGTCCAGGCAAGAGCTCTTATCTTATCGCAGTCTAGGCGTGCCTTCCCCAGCTTTCCCCAGGCCAGCTCCAAGTCCAACTCCACCATCCTCACCATCGCTACCTTACCTCTTCACAGGCTGAACACTTGCAAATACAGTCACCATGCACGAAAACCGTAAGCACGCAGTCCCCCCCCTACTCCTCACAATGACTAACAACCCCAGGCTCCCACCCGCTCCTAGAGCAAGTCCCCCTAACAGTGTCCCCCTTCGTCTCCCTCCCAACAGCCACGACCCTCCCCTACACCTACAAGTCCATGCCATCCACCCTCCCGCCCTCAGCGGCCGGCATAACAGCCACCTCCGCCTCCTCCGCCGGAGAACCGAAGCCAAGATACGTCATCTCCTCCAGCGGCCACGCCGCCCACCCAGACGACATCATCGCCTCCTGCCGCGCCCTGCAGGCCCACATCAGCAAGCTGCAGGCCGACGCCGAGGCCGAGATTCGCGAGTTCGACGAGCGCATCAGGGCGCGCGAGCTGGCGGAGAAGAGGCGCCTTGCGCCGGGTTGGCTGGATAGCGATGTCAGGGTGCTGGAGCCGGAGAGGAAGACTACTGCCTCGCCGCCCGAGGTTGGTGGAGAGGGGAGGGGAGAGGTGCTGGATATGCTGGATGGGCCGGCGGTGGATGTGGGATTCTTTGCTGGCGGGGGGCAGGGGGGTCATGGACGGGGCGGGGCGAGTGAGATGGCGGTGCCGGATGAGGGGGAGCAGCTTGATAGGGCGTTTGGGGGGTTGGGGCTTGGGAAGAGTTGAGGTGGTGTTGCTTATATGCTTTGATGGCGGCATTGAAGCCTTACGGTGCTGTGAGATAGGATGTTTCTGCAATGCTTCGGCAAGAGCTGCCAAAGGTATATGAGATTTTGCAGTGTATTTTGATGTTGTGTAAGTACGGCTGTGGCGCTCCAATGCCGTCGAGTTCACGAAACTCCGGCCCGGACCGGAAATGTGGCACTCGGCGCCGCTCCGGCGATGGCTAAGGTACAGTCCGGAACAGCAGCAATGCAGCTTAGCATTTTGAGATCTTAAAGTGCTTGAGACATCATTAGCACCTCTCGAAACATGTGCTACGTATTGCTGGTAAGGTAGTAAGCTGTGCATTGTGTCCCGGTTTCAGTAATGGAACAGACGCAAGTGTAACATGCAGTTCCACATTCGCGCTGTTTTAGCGTGCCCCAAACCGCTGATTCCTCTTTGACTTTACCGGCTCGCTCGTCAACAATTACGTCAGGCCTTGTGGTTTAGAGGTATAATTCTCGCTTGTAAGCATAAACCATCGCACACCGAGGTTCTGAGTTCGATTCACTAACAACACCAACAGCGGGAAATCACCTTCCCGGTCTTCTTCTGAAGATCAGAATATGTGAGAGGTCCCGGGTTCGAATCCCGGCAAGGCCCTTATTTTTTACTCTTTTTGCATGTTGGAACTATGTCTTATTTATGGTGAGGGTTGCAGGTATGCATCACTTTGACGCCTTACTCCATCTATGAGACACTCATCCTGGGCTGCACGTTTGATTCGCGGCACGCTGGGAAGTCAAGAGAGTGATCGTCTTCTGCTAGTGTAGGTTTTGCAAGCGTCTTGCCTAGGCGAGGATTCCGAGATCTTGGCTCCGTGTAACCGGAAGTCCGGTAATCCAACCAGTCGTGATGAAGATCGCCGTCCGTCTTCCGATGGCGTATGCAAAGTCTCCTCAGCCCTAGACCTGGTGCAACATCATGATAACATGTAGCATGCATGGCAGTACTGGTATAAAGGGACTCTGAGTAGCATGCTGTCAGGTGTGAAGCTAGTCTATGGTCATCACTTTGTATCCAAGACCTCACGACATGAAGCTCACATTGGTCATCGAGTTGACGGCCTTGGTTTTTCTGTCGGCCATCGGTGTCACGAACTGTACTACTTACCCGCCCAAGATAGAGAATATTATCAAGGCAGCTAGCCGAGGTTGGGGAGCCCTCGAGGCGACAGTCCACTGGTGAACCTGCTCAGAGACTAATGCTGCCGCAGATGGAATTGATCTGCTGTCCCTACCTTTCGCTTCAGAAGCTTTTGACTCCATCACGGCCATCGGAGCCTCAAAGAACACCAGCTACATCCCCTCCAACGCGAGTAGGATAGACGTGCATGGTCAGTTGGTTTAGCAATTGGATGACTTACCAAGAAGCTAAGCCTCGGCGCAGTCCACGTTGTCCCTGACTTTTACCGCCGATTGGCACCGAACACGGCAGGCCTTCCAACACCATCATGGGACGTGGCAGGCCATCTGCAGGCCATGATGAGGTTTAGTATGCGAAACTACCCGAGTATAAAAGGGTCGTGAGCCTGGCTGATCATCTGCCCAGAGGTCTCGCACGGCGTGGTGTCTATCTCGCTTCCTGGCGCCAATGTGTTCCAAGGCAATCAAGCATATACAGCTGGCCTTGCTCGACTGCTGAATGAGTGGATGGCCGAGGTGAGCATTACCTTGAACACAGTCTCCTTCATGAGGCTTGACTCCAGACAACACAGCTCGTGCGGACGTTTCCAGAGCGATTCTCGTTCTTTGCAGTCATGCCTCTGCCCTACACCAGGTCAGCGTGAGTGTCCTTGCAAGAGTTCAAGTCATGCCAATGCAACTGACACTCGACGACCGCGGCAGTATCACTGAGTTAAAACACGCCCTCGGGACCCTCAATGCTCGAGGCATCGGTCTCCTCACGAACCACGAGGGTGTGTATCTCGGTAATCCCACCTTGACACCGTTCTTCTCGGCCGTCAACGGTACCAAAGGGGGTCCACATGTATGCTTTGTGCATCCGGCAATACCACTGCTGCGAGTGTCCAACGGTAGTCTGATAGAAGCAAACCCCAGTGAGTGCTGTTTGCGCGACGTTTTAAGTGGGAGGTGGTGCAGGTGCTGAAGAGATGCTAGCCGTGTATGCGACCGGCCTGGTTGAGTTCTACTTTGAAACTGCCAGGGCCATCATGGATTTGACGGCGTCTCAGACTCTGACCAACTTCACCAACATCCGATACTCCTTCAGTCACGGCGGTGGGGCCTTCCCTTCCATCGAGGACAGGTTCTTGAAGTCCTTCTCGGTACTGGAAGGACCAGCGAAGGCAGCGTATGGTTCACGGTACGTCTAGAACCTCAAGGAAATATTCGGTGTCGAACACGGGAGACTCGGTTAACATTTGGAGCCAGTGTCTGGTACGACAGCGCAGGGCCAACCTACTTCAACCAGATCAAAGGGCTGCTCGGGTACGGTGTACCTACTTCTCAACTAGTATTTGGGACGGTAGGAGCCCTATTTCTGCTTTCTATGAGCTTGGAAGCAGCACTGACTTGAGGTAGGACTTCCCGTACGCTCCTGCGCCAATCTATGGCCCGTCAATTGCAGCCTTAGAGAACGCTTCATTCTTGACAGACGGCGAGAAGAGAGCCATATTCAAGGACAACGCCGAGCACCTGTTTGACGGTCGCTTTCGCTGAACTGGAAGCTAAGAAGAGACCTCATGCTCATTTGCTTAGGCAAACAAGGTAGGTTGGAGTCTTTGGGGAGGAAGGTGACGAACTGGTGACGTCCAAGCGCCAGCAGAAGGCTTCAAAAGGCCGCTGGGTAACACACTTACCTTAATTAAGAGATTGATAGCAATTTCTTCGTAGGAAGAAAAGAAGAAGCTTGATGGAAGAAGCAGGCGCGATCCGCTGGTATTGTCTACCTTACCTTATTTTATTCATTCGAACCTTGAATAGACTTTAGCAAGCCCAATCACCTAGGTAGAAGTTTGCCACACAAAGAGCACTCGCACTTCAACTGAACAATTCTTTCCCCATACCTTACTACCTTGCCTACCTTACTTCAGGATACTTCAGGTTACTTCTAGTCTCCAAAGACTCTCGTTTCTCAGCTCCTCATATCTTCTCTCCTCCAAGTGCACTTGACAGTCGTTCAATCCATCTCACAGACAGCCTCAGGTGCTAAACAAGAAACTTGTTGATTCTGCAATTCTGCATCTCCTGCTAAACGAGAACAAGGCTGGCCAATCAGCCACCTATCTAGTAAGTTTATCTCCCTGACGCAAGGCCGAGGTGCGGATCTCAGGGTCCTTGCTAAGGCTGCGTGGCCTGTGCGGGGCCACTGAGATGCCGAACCTCCAGCCTTATCACCTTGTCACTCTTGTACTTTGTACTTTGTAGCACTCTTTCACACATTTGGAGTTCGCCGTCGTCGCGTGCTCGAGCCAGCATCCACAAGCTTGGCAGGCGCAGAACCGTTGGAGGTACGGCAGGACGGACGTATTTTATTTGTTTTGCGATTCTGTTTCTGTTCCAGTGAGTTGCTTGTGTTCGCTCTTCTCTAACAGCATGTACAGAGGCTCGATTCTTGACATCACCGACACGGCCGGCATGCCGAGAAAAAGGAAATCACTAACCAGGAAAAAACGAAAGAACAAGAATACTGCAGAGGAAGGCCAAATTTGGGAGGTCCGAGGCATACTTGACGAGAGGACCAGCGCGAAAGGCGTGTTGGAATACCTGGTGGATTGGGCGCCGGACAAGACCACGGGCAAGGAGTACGATCCCGAGTGGGTAAGAAGAGCCTTCCTCCAAGCTCCCTAACAGCCCTACCAATGCTAACAGCTCTCGTGTGTCAGCGACCAGAAGGCGACGTGGGCGAACAAGCAATCGAGGACTGGGAAGCCGAGAAAATTGGCCGTACACAGTCAACGGCCAACGATAGCGAGCAGCAACATCCCCTTGTGCCTGACATCACCATACCGACTCCGGCGACGGCCAATAAACGGCACCGCGAGGTTTCAATCACCTCCTCGGATGCGCTCTCAGATCGAGCTAAGCGTCGGCGAAAGAACTTTGCCGTAGAAGTCGCCCTACCTGCGAAACCTGGTTTCGACCCGAGCGACTACGTTACTGTCCCCCCTCTCAGCCAAACGACGATCCCAGATTCTCAGGACGTCCCAGACTCCTTCCCCTCCGCTGTAGCCACAGTCGGTGACCAGGAAACCAACTGTGGACTACGATCTTGCAGTCCCTCCCACCCGGGCCCCGGTGAGCCCTCGCAGCCATCTCCAGCAAACGTCTCCCCTCACGGTCCGGACTTGAGCCAGCCACCACTTTCGTCTCCGGAACACAGGCAACCAGACCCAGATCAACCCACTTCGGAGCATTCTGCCTCGCGCCCGGACACCTCCGAGGAACACAACAAGACCAGCCGTCTGTCGTTCGGAGAGCGCCAGGTTGTCACCGCAACTAACAGTCAGCACAGTCTCACTCTACCCCCCGAAGTCTCAGGAGCTGAGACTTCGTCTGGCACCGCCGAACGTTCTACCTCGCGCGGTTTTTTAACCCAGCCGGAATTCGGCTTAGACACTCAACTATTAGAGACGAGCCCTCCGGCAACAGCTGAAAGCGGAGCAGTCATTGCCGATTCAAACGGCAAGTCTACCGACTCAAATAGCCAGGATACGGGTTGTCTGAAAAGTCAGAGGTCAGCATTTGGCTCATCTCCATCGGCGCAGGTTGTGCAACCCTTAAGCAGCGTTCCAGCGGAGCTACGAACGCCGAGTCAACTCGACACACCGCCCAGCCAGGGCCACCGTGTCATCCCGGCATCATCTCCAGGTCCGGCACAACAAGCTAGCTTCACGCCTTTAAGTGCTGCGGCTACCGAGAGAAGAAGCCTCCCAAGTGACGTCATTGCATCTGACACTCCCATCCGACGGCCACATTCTGTGCCTCGCGCCTCGTCACCAAGGCGACGAAACCAACCCAGTTCTCAAGCAGCAATTGAGTCTGGTCCCGCATCAGGGGAGGAACCTACGTCTGCAATTGGGGAAGCACCTCTTTTGAGTGCCGCGAGTTGCGCTTTCTCCGTTGCTGCACAAAAGCAGGTTACTTCAGAAACAGCTAGTGGCAGCAGTCCAGGGCGGTCTGTTGCACCAGAATCTCCTGTGGCAAAGGTCCGCCAGGAGTGTACGAGTTCCTCGCCGTTGCGTAGCAATAAACTTGCTGCTGAGATGGACGACTTTCCGGATATCCCCGACGGCGGTCTCACGGAGTATCTGCGCGGACTCCACGCAAGAACCATTGGGAGGACACAAAGTGCCGAGACGTCAACCCCCAATAGGGACCAGGTAAATCGACTTGAGCAGGATACTGCTAGTGCGACATTGGAAGCGGCCACAAACCCGGAGCCGCCTAACGCGACCGCCATATCCGACGCTGCGGCACAATCGTCATTACCAGATGGCAGCCATTTCGACGACCAACTGGGCCTTGCGTCGGCATCAGCTGCTGCAATGCGAATGGATGAAGAGCCACACCATCTCCCCGCCACAATAGCTCCTTCACAACTAGATATGTTCATCACGGAGCCGAGTTTCCACAACACACATCCCCCGGCAGCTCAGCCGCTCTTTCACGCGGAGCACGTTGAACCAGAGACCATCCTCCCCGGGATAGAGTCGCGTCAGCACTCTGGCGAACCAGAGCGCGAGTCCACTTCCCCGTCAGTTGCACGATCCACCGAGGGCGACCCGAACGAGTTTCTGGTGACCCTGCCAATGTTGGCCAGCACACGGAGCCTCTATGTCGAGACACTCCGGTCCAACAAATCAGCCATTGCCAAATATGGCGCCTTCTTCACAACCGAGTCCGCTGGTAGTCCGGATGAACAACTGGTTTCTGAGGTTGATGATGTCTTTCGCCGTCTTCACGACCATTGCGACCTGCCTCAATTTGCCAGCAGCATCCCGTCCCTGGATACAGAGGCCATGATGAAGCATGCCACTGGTACCAACAGCAAATTTTCCTTTGTTTACGAGTTTCTCAAGGAACTCGGAGACACAAACATGCGAGTCCTCGTCCTCTCCCAGCCAGGAGTTGCCGCCGACAATCTCGAGGCCATCTATAAGACTGCAGAGTTTACCGAGTTTAACTATATTGAGCTCGATCGCTATATGGCTGTTGGAGATGAAACCGACGGACTCACTGTTATCCTCGGCACTACCGAGATGGAGGCTTTCGATCGTCCGCTTCTTGGAGTGGACGCAGTCATATTGTTTGATAGCGCTGCACGGCAAGTGTGGCGAGATCATTCCTCTGGTGCCGTCATCCTCTCACTCGTCGTGGCCAATTCGATCGAGCACATTGCCCTGCAGCTGCCGGATACTTTGGACGACCTAGAGCGACGCAGTGCTATGGGCTTTGCACTTGCAGCATCGCAGAGTGTCATCTCTGACCCTGATCGAATGCAGGAGCCGAACGAACTCGCGGTCCTCTTTGCGAATTTCATCAAGGACCCTACTCATGGACTCGACTGGGAGCCGCGTGCCCTTCCACCGCAGTTCTTCGACTACTACCTAAGCTCGCAAGCTTTAGAGTCGCAACGGACGGCCGCCACGTCGCTGCCCATCGGTCGCAAACGTCTTTTGGTAAGCTAATTCTGTCTTTATCGGCACACTGAATTTAACACGGTTATAGGATGGCGATGATCGTGTATCGACGCCGACCAAGCGCGCACGAACTGTCGGTACGTCGCTGGCGCAGGCGTCATATCTGATGAGCGACCTCTTAAAGGACACGGTCTCGCGCTACACTCCCAGACCTGAAGGCTCTTCGCAAACCGTCGAGGTGACCGTCGACCAGTTAGAGTGGATGGCCGCCAAGATATCGCGGCTCGAAGACGACTTGCAGAGCAGGAACGAGATCGAAGAGCGGCTACGAGAGGTCATCAAGCGAAACGAGTCTGACATCAAGTCGCACCTAAAGACCATCAATAAACTGCAACCGAGGTTTATGGACGTCCTTCGCGAGCGCGGGACATTCGAGCAACAGACGGCGGCCGCAGTGCAGAAGGTCGCCAAACTGGAGGAGGAACTAGAGAAGTCCAGGGCCGAGGCGCGGGCTCTCTCGGAGAAGTTGGCAGTTCAAACGCCAGCAGACGTCGCAGAGGCACAAGCCAAGTGCGATTCGCTCGAGAAAAAGCTTAAGAACACAAACAACGAGTTGGACTACCTTCGCAGCAGTTACCAAGCTGCGTCGAGCTCAGCCGCCGAACTGGCCGCCGAGAATAGCGACCTCAAGGCGCAGATCAAGCACCTCGAACACAAGAGCAGCGACGCGACCATCCGCCTACACGAAATCAACAACAAGAACAGGGTCGAAGACGAGCGGCGGCGCCATGACGAGATGCAAGCCATCCTCAGCCAGCGCGAGCAGCAGCTCGACCAGGCGCAGAAAGAGCTCCGCGCGCTGAAGAGCGGTCGCCGGGAGACGCGGTCAAGTAGTGTTCCCCGCAGTCCCCGTCTGAACGTCATGAGCCCGCGTACGCGTGGAGGAGGTGGCAATACGAGTCGAGGCACTAGTCCTGCCCCGTTCGACGGCAGCTCCACGCCGTCCTCTGCTGCTGGGCCGGT
This sequence comes from Coniochaeta ligniaria NRRL 30616, assembly GCA_001879275.1. Lineage (NCBI taxonomy): Eukaryota > Fungi > Ascomycota > Sordariomycetes > Coniochaetales > Coniochaetaceae > Coniochaeta > Coniochaeta ligniaria. Next base: position 3,001,171 of record KV875097.1, read on the forward strand.
GCCTGGCATGACCTTTTACCAGCCGCCTGGCTCCCACCCACGGTTTTCTCATTTGCGCGAGTGAGGGGAAGGGGAATTCGCGACGGTGATGCGGAGTGGAGGAGTCCTACATATATGGCTTAGGAGGGGGGAGGATGACATGTTATGATGAGCGAGACGGAGGGCTGCATTTCTATTAGACGGACCTCGTGACGGTCGGCATTACCATCTGGCGTGAGCGGAAAGGAGGTCCATTGCTAGCTTGACCCTTGAGGGCACCCATGGACATCAGCGTTATCTTTGCTAACCCGGATTCGGAAGCATTTTCTAGCATATGAGATGAATCGAATCAGACATACGTTTCATGCGGACTGCCGTTTCTATGAGTAGACGGTGAAAATGTGCTGCTGGCAACTGGTGTGATGGCATTGGAGGTTCCTAACCAGATGGACAGGGTAGAGGCGACAATTGGTGGAGGGGATATACAAACACACGCCGATAGACTCGCCGCCCTTGGGCTTTCGCCAGATGTAAAGCGTATTGGACGGTATACACGCGAGACCCAGGTCCCAGGAGGAAAATATGAATTATGCTTTCGTCTCATCCTCGTACAACAACTACACACCAGCTAGAACCACAAACTACCTAAGCAGTACCAGCCACCCACAGTCCGCAGCATGTGCCCCCTCCCGCGCCTCCGGTCTAGAAGAAAAGGCGACAAGTCCCTCCCTTTCTTTTGAGTCTACCGAAACATGTACAAGTCCAACGGCTTGGACCACCCCTTTGCGCTGATATACCACACCGGATCTTCCTCGAGGGAGAGACCGGATAATATTAATTTGCCAATAAGACCCTCGCGGGGAGGGTTTAGTTGCTGATCTTGTCGCCGGCCTCGGGGTAGAGGTCCTCCTTAAGGGTGATGCCGAGCTCCTCGCGCAGGGGCTTGAGCTCGTCGAGGTACTGCTGGTACTGGCCCTTGTTCTCGACCTTTGCCTTAATACCTGTTTTTTTTTGGGCCGGTTAGCATGGTTCCCGTCGCACGCCGCGTTCGGCTCTGTTAGTTGGATGGGACGGTTTGTGGTGTGGCTTCTTACCCTCGAACACGCGAACGGCGGTGGGGAAGTCGTTGACCCTTCGCGCGGCTTTTAGTGCGGCGGCGATGACGGTAGGTGAGGGGACAAGATCGTAGGCGAAAGCGTTGTTGAGGTTGCGCTGTCGAATTGGTTTGTGGTCAGCAAGGGGATCGTGTCTGGCCGAGCTTGGAGCTACCTTACCTGAAGCTCGAAAACATCCTGGACACCCTCAAACTCCTTCTCGTATCTGTGCAGGGACATGACGGTCAGCAATTGAACCCCAGGACAAGCTTGCCGAGCTGCATTGAGCTGTTATCCTCATCTTCCGACGGTGGATTGATCGATATTCACGGGCAGCCATGTCATCACGTCATGCCAACCGGCGGCCGCCGAGCTTCAGAAAATTGCCGCGACTCTCGGCCCCCCCCTGTTGATTTTTCTCACCTTGCCGTGAACTCCTCAAATGTCTCCTCCGCGTGCTCTCCGGACCGCAGACGGGCGCTGGTGCTGAAGTTGCTGGCGGCAAGCAGGCTGGGGACGACGAGGCCGGCGCGGGCGGCGAGCGGCGCCTGGCTGCGGACGACGAGGGTGTTGGGCCGGAAGAAGGCGGTTGTCGAGCCGCGGGCGGCGACGCGAAGGAGAGAAGAGGCCGACATCGCTTTGAGGGGGTGTTGTTTGGTGGTAGTAAGAGGGGAGAGGTATCAATTGACTGTTTGTTGTGGTTGTGACGGAGAGGTTGTCCTTCGGCAAAGCGGGTCGGAACGAGAGGATATTTCCACGGGATGTTGGTATCGAATGATCTTTCGGCTACGGCCTGGTGTTTTCACGCTCCTCCTGGCCCAGCTTAGCTTGGCCTGAGGCAGGAACAGAGCTGGCACGGACCAGGGGGAGTCGACCCACTGCTGTGGCTTGACGGGCTTGACGGCTGTGGCGCCGCCCATTCAGAGACATGGTAAAGTCAGCGTCGTGTTGGCGCCAACTTGGTGGACTGTCGCTGATTTTGGAGATGGGAAGGTGCTTGACATGTTATACAGGACAATAAGACTTATATATACCCCATCATCTATATACCCTTATGGAGCCGACACAGAGTACCTGCAGCTATCCCTGACTTGATGTTTCTAGCATGGCATATCTCTCAAATCTGCTCATGATGCTCAGGGAAAGTTAAAGTCGGGATGATAGAGTCATGTGATCTGTCAGGTGATTGGTCGATGTCGTGTGCCGAGAACACCGAGGAATCCAACGTCAAGTCGCGCATGGCTGACTAAGGTACCTCAGGCCAGCGCTGGTTGGACAATGGCCGACGCGAACCGATCGAATGACGAACAAATGAGGATTTCACATGCTGATGGCAGGTAAGATTGAGATGGGGAAGATTCTGCGCTAGGCCATTCTGGGATTACGCCCAATTACTCCTATTGATATGGATTTTTGTTCATTTCTCAACGGTTCTCCCCGTCGTGTCCGAGAAGTTGGAACTCTGTCCTTGTTCCTCTTTTATCTGGTCGTGCTTGTGAACTCTACTTCAGGGCTGCGTCTCGTCTTTTCCGAAGTTCTTTAACTTCAGTCCACTTCTTGTCACTCCTTGCAGCTCCGCGCTTTTCTTTCTTTGTGGCGGGCGTGCCAGCTGTCTGTCGTCTAATTCCCATCTGTTTATCCCGCCCGTCAATTCCGAGACTATCTCGAGGTTCCTGACTACCTCGACGCGCGCATCGCTTAAAAAGGTATGTCTGGAGCGCATCGGAACTGTCTGCTGCCACCCCCTCCAACTGACAAGTCATTAACAACGCGCGCCTTTAACTAGACACGATGTCGGCACAACCGGTCTCGTTCTACGAGCAACTCCCTCTGCCGACCATCGATCGGCCCTTCGGCATCCACTTATGGCCCATCTTCAGCAAGGCCTTCGAGGCCGTCGTCGGATACCCCGCAGAGGACTTCCGTTTCGTGCCTGGCGAGACGCCCATGTCGACGCTTAAGGAGACCAGCATCTTCATTGTCATTTACTACACCATTATTTTTGGCGGCCGCGAGTTGATGCGCAATCGCCAGCCCTTCAAGCTGCAGTCGCTCTTCTTGATCCACAACTTCTACTTGACTGTTATCAGCGGTCTTCTTTTGGCTCTCTTCATTGAGCAGCTCCTGCCGACTGTTGCGCGCGGCGGCGTCTTCCATGCCATCTGCGACGTCAAGGGTGGCTGGACTCAGCCCCTGGTTGTCCTCTACTACGTATGTCTTGCGCCTCTTTGTGACGCCGCTATCATCAGCTAACCGCCTCTGGTTCAGTTGAACTACCTGACCAAGTATTTGGAGCTGTTGGACACTTGCTTCCTCTTCCTCAAGAAGAAGCCTCTGAGTATGCCATCCTTCCCATATACCCGCTCCCGAACGAGCTTGTATGGCATGTGATAATCAAGCTAACATGATGTAGCTTTCCTCCACTGCTACCACCATGGCGCCACCGCCCTTCTCTGCTACACCCAGCTCATCGGCTCCACTGCCGTCTCCTGGGTGCCCATCACCCTCAACCTGACGGTCCACGTTGTCATGTACTGGTACTACTTCCAGAGCGCACGCGGCATCCGCATCTGGTGGAAGGAGTGGATCACCCGTCTCCAGATCCTCCAGTTCATCATCGACCTCGGCTTCGTCTACTTCGCCTCGTGGACCTACTTCACCTCGACCTACTGGGACTGGCTCCCGAACATGGGCAAGTGCGCCGGCGAGGAGTTCGCCGCCATCTCGGGTATCTGCATCCTCAGCTCTTACCTGCTGCTCTTCCTCTCGTTCTATGCCGCCACGTACAGCCGGAAGGACAAGAAGGGATCGACAACCCGCAAGACCCTCCGCCGTATGAGCCAGGCTCCTCTGCCCGACCCGGCGGACATTGCCCACCACAAGGCCCAGGGCGACGCAAGGTCAACGTCCGTCAAGTCCAACGGCACCGTCCGCTCGCGGAAGGCTTAGATGGTGAAGCCGAGCACTTTGTGTGGAGATGGGTCTTGCTCTGCATGTACGGCTTGAGAGTTCGTGGGCCAGCGAAAACACCCGATCTCGGATTCGATGCTCGCCAAGCGCTTCCAGGGGTGTTCAATACGATATGGGCTTGTACTCATACCCCGCACCCAATCGACCGTGGGGGAAACAGACGAGTCATGGCTTGTATCGTACTGGCATCGCGATAAGTTTCAAAGGAGTTACTCAGCAGCACATATCCAGGCGGATACCGGATGCTTCTCACGACCAGTGGGATGCAATGAAGGCCGGGCTTTAAGTGTAGCTCTAGTTGTGGCTCTTCGCAGGTGTTGTTATGTACCGATGAGGCGTTAGTGGTTATTACGGAGGGTGGGCGGGCCGTGAGCGGCTTCTGTATATCATGAGGAAACATTGGCTGGGTTAACCGGTTGGGCATTTTCTGGAAGGCATCTGTCCCGGTCTTCCATCTTATACAGGGGAGGTTACTGCCGACATGGCTAGTTGGCTCGGTCTTGGACCAGGTGGACTGTGTATCGACCGTGTGGGCTTTTGGTTATACTGCCGTTTTTCTTTTTCTTTTCTTGTTGTTTATACGCGTTGCCTCGCTTGCGTTGCTTTTGCATCAGAAACCGGCATAAAAACGCACATATACTGTAGTAATGCTGAACCGGTTATAGAGTCTGGAACCCGTTCCCAACGTGAAAGCAAGTCGCCGTCGACGGTACCCATGCCTCCCATTGCGGTATGACTGAGCCAATCCTACACGATATGACTCCCAGAAATGGACCATTGGGGTTCCAAACTCTGGAAGGCCGCGCTATCGAGTTGTGTCACACTTGTCGAGGTTGGCCGAAGAACAATCGGATAGTGCCGCATGCTCTCTGTCTAGCTCCACCAATCTCTCGGGATCCCAAGACGGCACCAGACCTTCCGGTGGTCACTTACAGGAAGGTAAGTCCGACCTCTTGCGCATTGTATTGCCGGACTAAATGGGACTCTGGAAACCGATCACACCAGCAAAGCATCACCATCACTGCCAGAAGTCAGAGAGTTGCGGCGAAGATTAGTTAGACATTGGTAGTCATCGCAAACCTTTACATCCATCCATTGGTCTCATCGATTACCCAAAACACTCAGTGCCATGTATGCCCTACTCCCACAAGTGTTTTCCGAAGGGCGGCGATCTGTTCATGACATCCTATATGTGTGATCCGTGGCCTCGGTCGCCATGCACGGCCTGATATTGCTCCTGCAGCCACCTCAGCTATCACCAGCCTCGACGGAGATAGCTTCACTGGTCCCAGCTGAAGGGGGCAAACATACTAAATAGGACCGTTGGACCGATTCGCGAGTCCAAAACACGAGATGCCTATAGTACCAGAGGCGCAACGACAGATCCGCCAGTCCGGTCGCACCCTTATATGGCGAAAGTGGCATAACGTTACCATAGCATGACACTGGATAGTGACCACCGGCTCCGGGACTCGCCTGCCGGCCATACCCACCGGTTGGTTGGCCAACCTTGTCTGCCTGTGAGACATAGCAATGGGAAGTACTATTATGGAGTCCGGCCTGTCCCGTTCTCGGTTCTCGGACGGCCGTTGGAATGCTGGGAACATGCTTCTCTGAGGCTGGAATGGACCAAGACAGCTACTTGGCAGATTTCTGTAGCGCGAGCCACCAGAAGGTTCTCGACCGCATCCGCCTACATAGCTGGGAACGGCAGATGTGTTGTACACCACATGAACAACAACGTTTTTTTCTCGGTCGGTTAAAAACTTTCTTCTGACGACCAGACGTTTGCGATCAGGTCTATGGCGTCCATGTGACACACCAGTGAGAGAATGGATCGTCGAACCCAAGCCACTCAACGGTATCGAGTCGCCGGTGGCTGGGGCCGCCCGTGTGTCAAATAACTCCTATAGCTACCTCGAGTCAGATATACAGTGTGCAAGAAAACGTGGCACAGATGAAGATACTTCCACTCGTTGGGTGGGACAAAAGCTTATGCGTTCGGTCCACTTCTCCAGGTGCGCCCAGCATCTCGCATGATGGATCGCGACAGGGAAGTTAAAGTGGTTACCTTAGCTTCCTGACTCGGGTTCAATGGTGATGGCATCCCGTCGTACCTGGAGGCTGTCGAGCTGGTGAGAAGAACACAGAGAGTAAGTAGAGTTGAACAACAGCCACGTACAAGTGGGACCTGCGCTACATACGGCAGGCCGTCCATCGTGTTACTGACTCGAAGCTTAACCTTAATTCGAGCTCCTCGGACAGTGGTACATAGCGGAGCTCTGAGGACACACCGTCATACCGAGTGATCTCCCCGAAAGTCCGCGGGAATACAACAATGTTCAGCTGAGGTACTAGACAGCTTCGTCCGTTCTGTGGACCAACCAATTCGGCCAGCAGAGAGGCCGAAGCCCATCCATCCCACCAGCCAACGGCGGCCTATCTTCTTCTCATCTGGTGTCTGTCCGTGGTGTAGTATCGTACAAAGGGGTCAATTAGGGGCAAAGGGTGAACTGCAAGCACTATATGCAGCCAATTGGCCCGTCATCGCCAGCAACCACCTACCCCTCGGCAACGTCTCTAATCACCACCATGAACATAGTGACTTCTCAGCTCCTTCTACAGTACCTTCGGTTCCTGGTCTGACAAAAGGGCAGATGACTCGTGTTAAACCCTAAATCGTGCCGGTGACACCACACCTTCTCGCCATCTAAGTCGTCAATCCAGCCCACCACCTGTTCCTGCATTCACTCACAGACCGACCAATGACGAGGCATAGACAGCCACTGTTGCATTCTGTTACGACGAACCATCCATTCTCCACCAAAGAAAAACTACCGCAGACCCCTATTATCACCGGACCCAAATGCCCCTGAAGATCTCGCCGCTGTTGTCAGCGCCGGATCCGGCGTCGGTCACCTGTGCTGTTCTAGATTCATAGCTGCCGGCGCCAGAAGACGAAGACGGTCACTAGAAGCGAGTGGCGATGTCAGTATTAGGGTTAGGGTTGTTGATGGCCTCGATGCCGCACGCTGAGCGTCGGTCTTGAGCTCAACAGAAGTCCAACATATCTGTCAAAGACGCCGTAGACCGAGTTATCTCAATGCACTGAGTCGCGCAAGCTATGGGTTCTCCGCGTTTTCTCCAGGCCGTTGTTTGGCGAAGGACGATCCCTTCACAGTAAGGTACTGTGACAGTACCTTATCTGGGGGTGGGGAGGCCCTCTACGTAAGGGCGGATACTCGGCGCGATTCAGAAAGCTACCTTACACAGTATTGCACACACGAGGGATGGATACCAGATAGTCGCATGCAAGAGGCAAGTCCCGCGTGCTGTACCAAGACAATTTCCTGCATGTCCTAAACTTTGACACTTGGAGCGAGGCGAGGGGGGTTCAGAAAGTCTGTCCATGTTTCAACAAGGGAGAGGCGCCCGGACCAGGGCGTGGACGAGACGAAACATTTTGTCAAACGGATCTGAGGAAGAACATGTCTTGGTCACGGACTTGGGGTCCTGCGTTTGTGTGAACTCGATGGTAATCTGTGAGCTGTCGGAGTGTTGCACTCGTTTGTCGGATATACAATCTTTTCCTGTGTCGTTGGTAATATGGGAGAATGGCACACAATCAAATGAATGCAGGTGCAGAAGCGAGAAAGCGATTGAGCAAAATCAGTGTTGTATTCCATGTCATCTAGACTCATTGAGAATGCGACTGAAAAGCAGTAGCGCAGTATTGGTATCATATTCCATCGAAATCAAAGGCCGTATATGGTAGGTCATAACGGCACATCCCTCCCAGTACCAGCCCAGTATCCATCCCTCCCTTCCGTATGCGCCTAGCAAAATGAGTGATGCCGAACGCCGGTCCATTATGCCGTAGATGGTCTGAGAAAGCCGCCGTGGAAGGCATGACAAGTATAACTCCGCCCGTGGTATGTATGAAATCAAGAAACGCCGTAATGCATGAAGGGTGTATAGATGTGCCCCTTTCCCTCAATGCTCCAAGTTACAGATTAGATGACCCGCCCAGTCAGCTTGATGCTTCGACGCCTCGCTGACAGTCCGCTGAGGATGCCTCTCCTCGTAACAGGAGCTGTTGGGCTAATAGGTGATTGCCCAGGGTGGCTCTCCGAGACTGGTGAAGGTTGTGGTGGTGGTGCCATCATGGAGTTCTTCTTGGCAGCCTTGATGATGTCCTGGTATGTGACGCGAGGCGACGGTAGAGATGACATCCTTACGCCACTTAATGGCTCTGTTTGTGTCCTCGCGGGCGGTGCTGGCGCTGGCGCTGGCGGTTCAGTGTGGTCTTCTTCTGGTTGCTCCAGCGCTGGAGCCATTGGGATGTTGGTATTCAGAAGCGGCCGACTCCTCTTCCGCACCAGGCTCAGTGTCCGGGACATGTTCTTGAGCATTGCTGTGGGCGTCCGTGGTGTCTTTGGTGCTGCCTCCTCCTCCCCTTCCTGCCTAGGTGTAGTGTCCAGCGAGTATGTGCTACCATTGGCGTAGGGGTCGATGTGGAGGAAGGGCGGCTTCTTCCTCGACAGCAGGGAAGACACGAGGCTGCTCTTTCGGGGTGATTGGTGATGTAATGACGACGCGGCGGACTCTGTGACGGATCTATGTAGACTTGGCGAGACTGAGGACACGGTGCTTGCTCGTCTCCTTGCCTCAATCGAATTTGGCGATATCGATCTCCGCGATGCCGGCAGGTCTATTATCGAGGGCTTTCCCATGAACACGACGGACACAACCCTGGCGGTGTCCTCGTGGCTGGTTCGCCGGGGTGACTGTGGATCTTCGCTCTCGGAGTCGTAGTCGTAGTCAGAGAAGTCGAACTCGTCGGCCGACGACGACGCATCCTCTTCCGAGGACAGGTAGACTTCATGAGGAGTGGTCTGTAATAGCTCGGTGGACTGGATCGATCCTTGGAACTTGGAATCCATATCGAACATACGAGAAGCTCTGAGGGCACTCTTCTCGGGTAGGACTGGCGTGTCCATGTCGGGCAGGTTCTTCTGGGGTTCGTGGGGCGTTACTGTCCGTTCCTTTGGGGGGTAGAAGGTGTCGAGAAGAGTCTCGTCGTACACCTCGCCAGACCGTGTCCGTGTATATGTATGCTCTGGCTCCAGGCCCCTAGTGGGGTGGCCCGCAGCCCCCCTTCCGTGAGGGAGCTGGTCGAAGTGAGACATCGTAGTATAGCCGCCCGTTGGAATGCTCCGCATCCAGGACGTTCAACGTCCAAGACAACTGTCTCGTTGCCCAACAACAGGCCCGTAAGTTTTTCGGCACTGGTCAGAAATTTTGCTCCCTAGCTGGTTCCGGTCAGAAAAGGGTCGACAGGAAGGTATGCAAAGGGAGAAAAGATTTGGCGCTTGTCAAGAGGGTGGGAGTGTGGCATATTTTATTAACGAGCACTTCGGACGGAGAGCAGAGGATACTTGTATGCAAATGCACACGCTCGAGGTTGGCCTTGACCAACCCCAACACAGTGTTCCCCTGATGTGAACCGAGCTCGCATGCATGACAGGCCTGCCAGCCAGAGGCACACACACAGTGCCACCCCCCCAGTCTCCACAGACCATGTGAATTGTGCCTGATTCAAGCAGTACGAACCTTGCCGTTTGGATGCAGTACTCCGTGCGCGGCAATGCCCAGTCGGAGAGAACGATAGACAAGAGATCAGCCCCTGTTGTGAGCCGAACGTACCTGGAGAAGATGGATTGTACACTGTGCCATAAACCACGACGAGGAATCCCAGGCCTAACACCCACCACTTTAATGCGTGGAGGTGATCGGGTGTGATGGTGTGATTGGAGAGCAAACGGTGGAGATGAGTGAACGGCGGCGGATTGGCCAGAACCGGTGTGGTGGTGGTTGGCCCCAAGGAGTTTCAGGTAAAACTGACAGACTGACTTGTCGACGCCTTCGTCTCGAGCGAGGGCTTCTTGTCAACTGATTTCTGACGGATGTTAAATCCCTTGATACTGAGACCTCGACGTGGTTTTGTTGTCGTGATTCACAATCGCAACACCAATCTTGGTAAGGTAGGGAGAATAAAGTATGTATTGTCGTTAGTTCGGAGACGGTAGCGCCTTGCATCAACTCCCTGACTTCAACACGGCACGGCTGATTTTTGGCCGTAGTGTACAGACAGTACGGACACTGAAGCACAGACGAGGAATTAAATTATAACTGAAGAGGACAGGACGAACTGCTGGAACGAAGACGAATGCCGGAAAACAAGATCTATCTGGGTATCAAGAGTCCGACAAAATCATAAGTTATTCCTGACTGGATTCACAGCCACCACCTTTTATTCTGCTCGCCGTCATGATCAGTTGGGCTCTTTTCGTCATCCAGCAGTGACCAGCAGCAGCTGCGAATCACTTTTCCTGATTTTCAGCTTCTTCCACTGTGCCACACTCTTCAACAACGTTGGTTGTGAGCAGGGGTGCAGGGGTGGCTGGCTCATGGCGGGGAGAATTCGGGCAAGGACGAGCAGGGGTCCCTTCCCAGGGTCCTTGAGCTCGACAAGAGGACGGGACCCACCATTGGCCGTGCGCTTCAATCTTCACAGGACTGACAGGCACTGCTGGCATGATCCACGATATCGTTCAGGAGGCAGGAAGGAGAAGGGAGCTGATCGTGGTGATCGAGATCAACTCTCGTCAACTGTCGTCTTCTGAAGATCAGCGAATGTGTGGATTCGGTGGAAGAGATGACCTCGTTTCCTTGCAGGCCTGATACGGTAAAGTGTGAGGTTGGTCGCTGTTGCCAAAAACACCTCTCCGAACTATTCGTACAGAGTGGAAACCTTGACCACCAAGACCAAGAAGCCGTGGTACCGGTAGCCCTTTTGAAATCCTCATACTCGAGGGATTCAAGTACTGTCTCTGTATCTGTTTTCATTCGCCGACACAATGTTCGAAAGACGAGTAAATGCCATGTTGGGGTTATCTAGGCGCCGATCAACCCCGCTGTCGGACGACCTGATTTGGGACCTCGGAGCCTAAGCCGCTCCCATTTACTGCCATCATGCATGAACTGCAAAAGCGAAGAGGATCAAAGGAGTCCAAGTTCCGATGCGGTACAGACACGGCATGAGGAACTATATCCCGCCAACACGGCGCTGCCAGGAAGGCGGACAAATACTCCTACGAACTGTTGGCTCATGAACATTATGTTCGCACTGCGTCCGGTCTTGGAGGCCTACGCAAGGGCATGAACTGTGGTTGTTGGGATTTCTGCGTATCCGGGTCGGTCGTTTGACGTCGACCAAGCTCATCAGGTCCGGTAGCAGAGACCTGGTAAGGAGCATTGGCAGACATTGAGCGCTCCAACTGGCATCGATGGTGGGTGGGTTGCAAGGTCGAGACCTCGCCAGCTGTGCCTCCACGACGGCCTTCATGCATCTACGCAGTAGTGTCCAGTATCGGGTGCTCGACTTCAACTGGCTATTCGCTGACCTGTAAAAAGGGTTGTCGACGGCCGAACACCCTCCTGGATGTGAGCGCCTACAGATCGCATGCGCCAGACTTGCCACACACAACGATTTGAGGGCAAAGATGGGACGATACCGCCTTCTTCCACTTTGGATTTGCAGACCGACTTTTCTCCTGATAGACTCTGGATCAACTTTCCTTTGTGGACGAGTCTACCAAGTACGACGTCTCCTATCCTCCAGGGGTGCAAAGTGCCAGGGCGCTTCTCTCACTGGTCCACAAGTTCGGTACACTCTGTAGGACTATGAGCACGCCAATCCCTCGTGGATGCCTTGTAAACCACTCTGTTTCGTCGTGCCTTTTTCGAGTCCCCGTACCGTCAGTCTCTCGCGGCGTATCGAGAGGCTCTTGGCACGACAGCGGCGTGCGACTGGGTCTGGTTCTTGAAACAGTCGCAACGCCAAGTGGGGGGAGGGGTTTGTTACCGGATCGTCAAGCTTCCCGTCCGTCTGATCTCGAGCCCCGCGGCACCAGAGCCCCTATCAGACGTCTCAAACACTCTTGACATCTGTTACGCCTCAGGACAAGCTTAAAAGGCCTTTAATGCCCGTGCCACCATTCAGTACCAGTCGCAGGTCACGGGCTGGCATCGTTTCTGCGGACTGGCGAGGTGCATTTCTTCGCATGTCTGTAACCGTATTCAGGTACGAACGAACAGCTTATGGAAAAGAACCACATAGTAAGTACCGCATCATCGCAATGCGAGATGCAAGTAGGAAGCCGTCATTGTGCAGGAAAACAAACTGCTATCAACAGGTTTTTGCAGCAATCTAGATCCTCAATCACATCACCCAACATACTTGTACAGGTAGCAATCGTGGAAATTCTGCAAAGCATCCACATGCCGTCATGGGCCCGGTAACTCTCCCGAGTTTGGAGGACCCGGCTTCCCAAACCTGGCTCGTGCTTTCGAAGCTCATCATCGCCAATGAGATGGCAGTAACGGCTCCACATCCTTCCAGAAGACGCTTTGCCTCTTGCGGCCTAGTCAAACACTGCCATGTTTCTAAAATTACATCCCAAGCACCACTATAACGTCGATCCCACGATCATCTTGACCTCACATAAATCCTACTACGTCGGGAGGTCGACAAGGCTGGAATGATCATCAGCCGTCGGTTTGCCTACGAGTTTGGTCACTGTAAGGTGCCAAGGTATAGGGACTCGGAGCAGCCCTACGGCTGAGAGCGGCGACGCCAAACAACACCGGATGACTGACCTATTTCTAGGCCAACGATCCAGCGGTTCAACGGACGATCCGTAAGTCTGCATAGCAATCCGACGGAGATCTTATCAGAAAACCGGGTTACCGAATTATCTGAGTGTACTCGGTGTATTCTTTCACCTCGGTATCACGCAGAGTTGGCGCGAAGGCCGTTCTAGAGGCTTGGGAATATCTCCCCGGAAGCTACCACAGCATGTCTGACACCTACGTAGTGCTTACACCTCGCTCCTCCTCAGACAAGCCTGCGCAACGTCGGTCATCTGAACTGCAAGTGTTTCTCGGGTTATTTTCGTCCCAGCTTGACTCGACGAAACCCCCGGCCTGTCAGATCGGATATGCTAGGCCCGGGAGACAGCGCTTCCTAACCCCAGTTCGAAGTGACAGCCCTCTGAGACACCGGGGACTTCATCTGAAGTTTCAACCTTGCACCTACAACTAGTGGAGGGCCAGGGTAGACCGCACTCACAGTGCCAACTGCTGCCCGGCGACAGTGAGATAACATTTCCTTAACAATTCTTCATAGAAAATCGTCTTGAGTAAAGTGTACTTTAGGACCTCGCCTATCTGGGTCTCACATCTTAAACGTCCCTTGTTCACATCCAGAGGATAGTGTTAGAGTCGTGTCGATATGTTCACGTAAGCTGTGGATGAGTAGAACACATGTTTATGTGCTCTGCAATGCAAAGAACTTGCTCTACTGGGGGGAAAAACATGTCGCCAACAACGTTGACTCACACCAGGACGAATACGCCCAAACAGGCGCCTGGCACACTGTGATAGACATCGCCAACCAACTCCCATGCTCGTGGACGGCAAAGCGGTCAAAGGCAGCCAGGCTCCCTGAGAAAACACTTTGCCAACCCAACCTCGAGCCTGGAGCGTTAACTTACCCCTGAATTTGTGGCATTTCGCTTACCTGCAGCATGGAATGCGGTTAGAATGCGGTCAATATACGGCACACCACTACTACTGCAAGTCCAAGTCTCTAACTACCTTTTCCTATGATCTACATGTGCAGGGGACAATGCAACGGGCAATATGCGTTGGTGTTATAGGCAGAATCGAACCAGTAGATGGCTGATCAACGAGCAGACCTGGTCAGTGTAGTTCCAAACCCGTCTGTATACAACAATATATCTTGCTCTAAAAGTAGAGTCGAAGTGTGCATACAGTTTCGAGCCATGGAGCATACATCACGCCGCCCATGTAGCCCAGGGATGCTTCACTGTTCACAGACAACGTTAAAGTAACGATTAGCTATTTGATTGAAAGCCACGCACGTCTACCTGTCTAGACTCGGCCTCATCATGTGTCCCTCGTCGCGCAATACCAGGCCGCATCGCAATGCATCCATCCGCCAGCAACTGCCTGCCATGAAAAGGGGGTATAGTGGTACAGTACAAAGAAAAGAAATCTCGACCCATCTCCCAGTTTTTTCGCGTAGACCCTTCATTATTACCATGCCCGGTTTGCGCAGTTAGCGGTAGACCGGGAGCGAGGTCCAAAAAGATCACCTGAAAACCAGAACAAATCGGACGTGGTCTGTCCATCCAGAGCTCTCCGTGTGCATCAGGGCTCCCTCCTGATGCTAGGGCAACCGTTGCCTCGAGGCCATCGACAGCGTGGGTCAGAGGCGACAGGCCGTCATCTCCAATGACTTGGGCAAATGTGTGATATGCTCAATGCCACCAGTGTCGGAAAATATGGATCGATCTGTTGCGATAATGACGTGCTGGAGTGCTTCCGACAAGGCAGGGTGCACAGAGATATCGAGAAGTGTCTGAAGGTTGTACTTGTTCGGGAACAGAGGGAACAAGGATCAGGCTCCTCGGTGGAGTAGGTAGAAGCCGTGGCTGTCGAGACCTCTGCCGTACCCATTTTTTCAGCGCAGCCGAGACCAGACACACTCCCTCAACGCCACAGATCCATATCCTCACTCTTCTTCCCACCAGCACTAGTATTCGGCCTAGGCCACACATCCTCCCCCTCATCATCCGCTTTACCGCTAGCCAAGCGCGAGCGGGCGCCACCGCCGCCCGTACTCCCGCCCTTGCGATGCTGCCGTCCCCTAGCGCCAGCATCGTCACCAGGGACCTGGAGGAACTGTCCGCCAGCACCGCCGATAAAGACGCTCCGCCGCGCGCCGCCGCCGGGACTCCAGCCCATGGCGCTGCCGCCCAGGACATCGTTTCCGAGGCCGTAGCTGCTGAGCGGTCGCCGGGGACTCTTGTCGCGCGGCGGCTTCACGCGGCCGTAGAAGGACCAGACCAGCTCGTCGCCGGATTTGGTGAAGACTTCGAGCCTGGCGGGGAGGTTGGCGATGCTGTGTGGCGCCCCGTGGTTGGCGAACGGGTTGTTGCTGCTGAAACGCGGGTTGGAGGCCTGCTGTTGGGGCTGCAGGAAGTTCGACTGGTTGCTCGGGAAGCGGTTGTGGTAGGGGCTCTGGCCCGGCATGAAAGAGGGGTGTCCCGGGGAGAGGGACGTCTGCGGCGAGATGGGGGCGAAACCGGGTGACGACGACAGGTGAGAGGAGAACGTGCTGTTGGATCCGCTGCTAGCGGGACGAGCATATCCGCCCTCGGCGAAGCCCGGCTTCGGTGGCGGTAAGCCGAGGAGTGTGTCCGGGAAGTTTGGATCGCGGACGTAGACGGCGCCGAGGTTGGGGAGGCCGCCCGAGAGCAGCGAGCTGGCGAGGTAGTTGTAGTAGCTGGCTGTCGCTGACGCGGCCGAGACGGAGTTCGATGAAGTTATCTCGAAATGGAGTGCCTCCAGACTCTTGGACGCCAGCGGAGGCACGTTGTGCGTTCCGGCTGCTGTGGGCATCGAGGACATGACGTTGTCGGTGATGGACAGGTGCTTCAGGGCGGGTGCTATTGCCAAGACCTGATGGAGCGTGAATGCCTTGACCCCAGTGTGGTTGAGAGACAGCACTTTCAGCATGCTCTGCACTTCCGGGAACACCAGCCACTGCTTTAGACCCTCGGCAGTCACATTCGGTACCTCGTTTAGGATGAATTCTTCCAGCACAGGGAAGGGCGGCACCATGTCGCTCCAGTAGAACATCTCATCCGTGAAAGTCTTCGTCTCGCTGACCTTGAGAGCGCGCATGTTCGTCAGGGCGCTGAGGACCTGGCGCAGTATCGAAGGGTCCATGTCGATCTTGACGAGCTCCAATACCTCCAGCTTGGTCCATATATTGCCGTTTGCGAGCTGTTGCAGACTGCGCTCCGAGCCATGCATGTATGTCATCTTCCGGATCTCTCGGCACCGCGCCTGCACTTCCAATCGCAGTGTCAGATAAGAAGTTTCGTCCATGTACATGCCCTCCGGCAGGTCGACATATTTGAGGTTCGGCAGGACGGCTATGGTCCGGGCTAGGTCGGCCTGGGCCGATTCCCGCAGCATATAGGGGGTCTTGAGGAACTCGACGCGCGGGCCCAGGCGGGCGGGGTCCTCGCGCAATGTCCGGCATAGGAGCTTCAGACGAGCTGCGGTCGGGTCCTCGGGGTCGGCGTTGCGGTCGAAGAAGGAACCGCGCTTGCGCAAGTCGGACAGAGTAGCCTCGCGCTGGCAGTAGTGCACCGTGTCGATGCGGATGCTCTTATACCTATGCAAGTCCGCGTGGTCAGCTGAAAAGCCCAATCACATGACACGAGACGACACTAAGGTGGAATCCTAAGACTTACAGGAGCTTGATAGCTTCGGTCCGCCATTTCTTGCAGACGGCAACGCAGTGAGCGAGGTCGCGCAGGTCGCATAGCATGCACGCATCCTCAGTGCCGCTTTCCTCGCACGTCTGGTAGGACTTATCGGTTGCATGGGGGCACACAAGCCCAAAGACCTTCTCGAGAACGTGAGGCGGTAGGCTTAAGAGTGTTGCTGCCGACCGGTGTGTCGCCATGGGTCGGAACGCGGTCGCGCCTTGGGTGGTAGCTGCCCCTCCGGCCCCAGAATATTGCGGGGAGCTGCCGGAGGGCTTCCGTTTGCCGTCGCCATTGTGCCCTTCACCATTTCCGAAGCCAGGCAGACCCAGGGTCTTCTCCTTTTGCTTGTCCTTCCTCCTGAAGAACCTCATGGTAGCGGCGCTGCTGATGTTGATCCTTTCATGAGGGTAAGACGGCCAGAGAGGGACGAAATGGCGGGGGGAATGATGGACAGCCAAGCTGAGGTATGTCAGAGAGGATCTGCCGCGGTTATAGCGAGGCACAGGGCTGAAGTATTAAGGCGAAATGTTGGGTTGGTTTGTACCGATCAGGCGTACAGTTATGGGGTGAAGTAGGGCAGATCGTCCATTGTTCTTTGGACGGTTGCATCGACGACAACGTCTTTCTCCGTTGCAGAGGAAGGAGCACAAGGTATGCACTCAGATGCAGGAGGCGCCTAAGGCAAGGTAGCACTTTCTGCAAGCTGAACGAGTGGTTGCCACTTTACAGGCTGGTGTAAATGCAGGGAGGATTTAGGCCAACAGCTCCTTCCTTTGTTTTTCAAGAAGATAACATTCACCCCACACTCTGTAGTACCTTAAGTACCTAGTTTCCAAGGAAGGCGCGATGGATATCGCGTTTTTGCCAGAGACTGGACCCCTGGAGTCTTTTACACGGTGTTTTCAGGAGATTTTACGAGACAGGTACGAGAAAGGCCACGTTGGACAGCGAGCCACCTCACTATTGAAGACGTTATTACTGGAGCAAAGTGATGGCGAGTGCTAGAACTAGTTGCTCCACCGCTGCCGTAGCGCGCATAGTGCATGGAGAATGCCATTCTAGCCGTGTAACGACAATACCTTGCCTTGGGTTTGAGACCATATCCCAAGCACCACGTTGAACACACTTTTATTCATATTTATAGACACAAAGCACTCAAGTTGTCCCCTGACGCTTGCAGTGCAGTCATCCGTCATAGCGGTGCCTCGCATTCCACAAGTCACTGAACCTGTTCCTGCCAGTAGCAACCAGCTCCGAGGGATTGCCATCTTCCACCACGCATCCCTTCTCCAGCACAATGACTCGGTCGAACCCCATAATGGTTTCCAGCCGATGTGCCACCCAGATGACAGTGTGGTGTCGGAACTCGTCATCAAGGAATTCTCGGATGACTGCCTCCGTGTGGGCGTCGATGCTGCTCGTGGCCTCGTCGAAGACAACCACCCGTCCAATATCCTTCCTCAGCACCGCCCTGGCCAGGGAGAACAGCTGCCGCTGCCCGTGGCTGAACATGTCATCCTCGAACTTGGCCTCCAAGCCGCCTCTTTCTTGGACAGCGTCCCATAACCCTACGCGGCGAAGGACAGCTTCGATCGCCTCCGTAGATGCGGCGTCATAGGGGTCGATGTTAAGTCTGACGGACCCAGGCAGGAAAAACGTGTCTTGGGAAACAGTGATGATGCGCCCGCGCACCGTGTCACGGGCCAGAGTCGAGATGTCGACGTCGTCGACGGCGATGGTGCCCGAGCTGTTGGGGACAAGCCGCAGCAGGGTGAGAAGAAAGGTCGACTTGCCGCTTCCCGTCCGCCCAACCACCCCGACCTTCTGCCCGGCCGTAATCCTCAAGTCGATATTATCAAGCGCCTTCCTCTCCAAGTCATCGCCGTAACTGACAGAAACGCCACTTATCTCGACATGTCCGCGCGCCGGCCAGTTGTCCGGCGGCAGCTGACTCTCGCCGGGCAACCTCTCGTCCGGCGTCTCCTCGCTGAAGTTCTTGATCCTGGCCACCGCCCCGAGGGAAGTCTCGAGCGACGTCCAGAACTGTATAAGCAACTTGAGCGTTTCCGCCAGCGTGATGAGCTGCACGAGCGACACGCCCGTCAGCCCAGCAGATACGGAACCGCGCAGCTTCACCGCCAGGCCGACGACGAGCAGCGCGAGCGCAGCTGTGACGAGGTTCAGTACCAGCTCAAGCCACTGCTGCACCATGAGGAGTAGGTAGAATGGCCGCTGGGACTTGTCTATCAGCGAGTGGTTGTGGGCCTTGGCTTGGGTCGACCAGCCGAAAGCGCGGATGGTCACGAGCCCGGACAGTGTCTCGAGGAACTGGGTGTAGACCGGGGCTTTCTCCTCCAAATCGAGGAATCGGAGCTGCCTGGACGTGCGGAGATAGCCCCGCTGGATGTAAAAGAACAGGACGACGAGGAACGGGAATGCGGCGGCCACGTAGCCTGTTGACGAGGCGAGGAGGGCGCCCTGGCTGAATGCCATGAGTAAGTTGGCAATGGAGATCAAAAGGGCAAGTGGCAACTGGTTGTCAAGGATGCCAATGTCTTGCGAGAATCTCGTCGTCATGGATCCAATGTCCGTGGTTGTGAAGAGGGATAACGGCGCTCTCATGACTGAGTCCAACAATCTCTGATGCAACCGGAAGCCCACTCGTGAGGCGATGAAGTAGATTCCGACCAGCATCAGCATACCGAAGCACATTGTTGCCAGGACCTGTAGGCCGGCGTAGATACCGAGGTAGTAACCGATCCGCTGGTTCGGCTCCTCCGCATTCGCGTTTGCCCACCAATTCAGCCAAACAGTTGGGAATGCTGACAGAAATGTCCAGGTGACCTCGCAGGTCACAAGGGCTGCCAACGAGTACAGACCGAGCGTGCTGAAGAAGTATGAATAGACCTTTATATCGCCTCGCTGTCGGCGCTTATCCGTCGGCGCGGTCGGCCGGGATTATTGGGGTGGCCTTCTTTCCGGAGTCCTCTTCGCTGATCTCACTAGATTTATCTACATTCTCGGAGCGCTCTTGGTCTCCTGACGTGGCGGTTCGGTGGCACAACGACTCGATATAACCGCCAGCTCTGGCCAAGGAGTCGAACGTTCCTTGTTCCGCGATGGAGCCTCCCTTTAGAACGACAATTTCGTCTGCGTCTGGAAGGAATTTCGCCGCCTGTGTTACTAGAACGACGGTTGTCCCCCATTGACGCAGCAGGCCAGTCTTCGCAGCAAAAACCCGGTTGAACACCAACTCTGCTGTGTGATTGTCGAGGCTGTTCAGAGGGTCGTCAAAAAGCGCAAGCTGAGGTCGAGAGTAGAGTGCCCTTGCCAGTGCCACCCGCTGCTTCTGGCCACCGCTGAGCGCGTTGCCTTTGGAGCCTACCACTGTCTGGCCTCCGTTCTCCAGATTCGCGAGGTCCTTGTCGAGATCGCAGGCGTGTGTGACTGAGCGATAGAGTCTCTCGTCATATTCGTTGTAACCGATGATATTCTTGATAATCGTGTCGTTAGTTAGCCACGGACTCTGTTCGCACCAAGCAACTTTCTGGTACCCAAGTTGGACGTGGCCAGTTACTGACGGAACCTCTCCTAGTAGCCCTCTCAGGAGTGTGGTCTTGCCACTGGCCACGGGTCCGACGATGACGGCAAGTTGCCCTCTTTTAACTTCCAAATGTGAGATTTGCACCAATGGAGGGCCATCAGTGGTCCAAGAAAAGGTAGCATTGTGTACGGCCACGTCTACCTTGTCCTGACGACGCCTTGCCGGGCTCAGCTCTTGAAGCTCAACTTCGCGGATCTGGAGGTTGAGCTGCGCAGTAGCTTCATCCGTGAGAACCAAAGTCCCCTCCTCAGCTTTCGATGTATTCGACAGAAAATCCTGAATCCTGCTGAAACAGCCCAAGGCTGCAGTGGCATCAAGAATAGCCTTAAATATCCAGAAAAGTGGCTGGCCCACCAGAATGATCAGAGAGAGCGACGTGAACATCCTGGTGACGTCCAGCGACACTCCCGAGGCCCTGGAGTGGACTGTGAAAAGAGCAAAGGCGGCGACAGGAGACAGCAGCACCGGCATCTGCGCCGTTGATGCCATAAGAGCACTGATCATCCGGAAAGGCGCGGATGCGTCGATTTCGTCCCTCCGCAGCTTAGCGATACTGGCTCCGAGCTTCGGACCCAGGCCGGACATCTTGATGCTTCTTATGTGCCCGAGCATCGTGGAGGTGATGCCAATACGCTGCTGTATCTTGCTCAGCCACGCCATCATAAATCTCTTCGACGAAGGCCCACAGAAGACGCACACAGCCAGTCCAAGCCCACAGATTATCAAGGGACCGACACATGCCCAACCGATATGCGTGCTCAGCAGCCACACCGCAACCGGGATCTGGATCAAGGTGGCCCAGATCTCATGCAGCTCTCGCCACGCTCGGATGATAGCGTCCACATCGGTGCTCATAAGCGTGACGGCCGCGGAGTCGTCAACATCGTCGGTGCTCAACCCGGTTGACCGCGAGAAGATGGCCGAGATCAAAGTGCCTCTCAGCATGGCGAGCCCCCGCGTGTTCTGATGCGAGTAAAAAGCCGTCGAGAGGGCAATGCCGAGGTAAACCACACCGTACGCGCCGATGAGGCCGTATCCGACAGACACACTCTCGCTCGGATCCTGCAAGAACACAAGAAACCGGCCCAGAACCAGAGGCTGACAGATGGTAAACACCAAAAGCAACACCCTCGGAAACACAGCGTAGAGCAGAGGCCACTTGAGCGCCTTCAGGCAAGCCAGTATCAACCTATGCTTCCTTCCCGGCGTCACCGCCTCCCACGCCTTCCAAAACCCCTCGTGCAGAACAGCAGCACTCATAGTCTCGTCAAGCTCATAAAGGTCATCCGGCCCGAGCAATCTCCGAAACCCATTCCTCAGCAAGGGAGTCATCCACCACAGCAGTCCCCTCCCGTACAGACCACTCATGACCTCGGGACCGGACGCCCGCCGCCCTCCGAGGAACCCCCCCTTCTCTACCGCCTCCAGCACCAGCACCGCCGCCTTCAACACAAACGACGCCGTAAACAGCCCGCACAGCGTGGCCGACAGGGCAGACAGCCAGAAGCTGCGCACGATGGCGCCATCCAGCACCAGGCTGGCGAGCAGGTACGCGTTGAGCAGCACCGACGGCCGCGGCGACCTGGCGTGCTCGGCGTACGACAGCCCGCATATCAGCAGGCTGGCCACGAATGACACGCACGAGGCGGCCAGCGAGACGGTCCGGACGTGGCCCAGCGACGGCGGCTGGGAGGCCCATGCCGCGACCAGAGACAGCTGGAAGGCCGCGAATACGGCGACGGCGGCGAGTTTGGTCAGGCGGAAGACGTTGCCGCCGCCGACGATGGACGGCGAGCCGCTCAGCTGTTTCAGGCGCAGTGGCGCGGCGATGATGAGGAGCGTGGCGGGCGCGATGGAGAAGAAGTACTGCTCAAAGGCGATGGTGAAGTCGAAGGAGCGGCAGTTGGTGCCCTGGATGACGGGGCCGAAGGTCCCGTCTGCTGCTGGGAAGCAGCTCGTGTTGAAGGTGGTTGAGTTGTCCATTGGCTCATGGTGGAGGTGGCATTAGGCTTCACAGCGATGCATCAGCAAGCTGCGCCGATACCTTGCCTTATATATTCATGTCTAGCACAAGTCAAGTCTCCCTCGCGGAGATAGACAGCGCCGCATGTGGGTTCGCGACACGAACTGCGATGCAACACTGCCATGTTGACGACCTCAGCAACCCTGCTATTGTCGGAGGGACATGGGGACGGATGTCGGAGAACGGGTTGGCGATGCGCCGACATACGCGGCCTTCGGGTTTCGAAGTGGGTATTCTACACCTGTGGTAGGATTGCGCATCTAAGCGCAATACACCTGGAAGTGTAAAGGTAACTTACCGTAGGCGTCTAATCGTCTCATCATCTAACCTTCTACTATTCTGCTTGTTTAAGGTGGTCCTTTGATCGTCTAATCGTTTAATCGTATCATCGCCTCATCGCCTCATCTCCACAGGTGTATCTGTCGGAGCTCTTGCCATATCAGTTGCTGTTGTCTGTTCACGTTGAGCCTTTTAATTATGAACGATGGGTGAATGAATGAAAATTAATACCCAATAGCTATGCAATTTGTCGGGCACTTTACAGTATCAATGTACAACCAACTCGGCGCTCAAGCGCCTATCGTGACAACCTGCCCCCTCTCCACGGCTTCGTGGTACGTACAATCTCCTCCGAAGCCCTGGCCCTACGCCGAATTAACACCTTCCTGGAACGTCTCCCCACCGGGACAAGCCCTTCGCTGGCTTGGTCGAGCTCCCAGCCTCCGTTTGCAGCGCCTTGATGACCCCAGAATGCGTAAAGCAAGACTATGTCATAAGGCTAAACCGGTAGCCGTCAACCAACAGTCAAACTTCGAATCAACTGGCACCGTAAACCTCAACTTGCTAGAACGCGTTATCACAGCAGTGACAAGATGACCATCATGTCAACATCTAGTTTCCGTTCAGGGACACCCCGTCAAGAGGGCTTCCCGGACCAGTGCGCTTAGTCCTCAGCGTCAGGGGAAATGGATACTCGTCTGGGTCCTCCTCATCGCTGTGTATTGCGTTAGTGATACGTCCTCGAGTATGTCAAGTAAGAAAAGTACTTACGGCAACTTCCAAGCAACGTAGTCCTCGGTGCTGAGTCCCTCTCGGCCCTCCTGGATGCTGGCGAAGTCGCCAGGTGTCATCATGCCGGTGCGGTCACGCGGCGAGCCGGGGACCGAGAATGGTCGCGAGATCTTCTGCTCAACGCCGGGAATAAAGTCCTCTTCCTCGTCGCCGCTGAATGAGTCGGGATAGGCACGTCGGAGAGCAAGCTGCCGTGCTTTGACGTACTCCATGCCCATCCTCTTCCAGTCCAGAAGATCGCTCAGACGCTCAGTCCGGTTTCGCTGGTTGATGCGCTGACGGCGGCTCTTCTGGCAGAAATCGAACATGGCCCCGGTGAGCTGGTTGACCGAGTCGTCAACTCCCTTGTTCCGCCTGTCAACGATGTAGATGCCGTAGTCGCTCGAGTTCTCGATCAACTCCTCCATGTAGCAGCCAAATCCAGAGAGGTTGGTGGTGATGCTGGGCACACCCATAACCGTGCATTCCGCCGGAGTGTAACCCCAAGGCTCATAGTACGACGCAAAGACTCCCAAATGCGTACCCCGAACGAAGTCGTCGTAGTCGAGCGGCAACACAGGGTTCGCAGAGTTCAGGAACTCCGGGTGGAAGATGATCTTGACACGGTCGCTCGGGTGGTTGAACAGCTGGACGCGACGGATCTGGTTCAGAATCGGATCCTCATGGTCGTTGACCATGTTGTGGGTCACGATGGGCGGTAGTGTGTGCCTCTTCATAGCGAACAACCGCCGGCGCAAGAGCACCCGGTCTTGGCTGGTAATCAGCTCCTTCTCATCGGGAAGCGGGTCACCATCGTGCCACTTCAGAGACCGCTCGAAGATCCGGCGACCAATGCCTCGCTCGATGACGTCGACTGTGTCTCTCAAGGACTTAAGCACAGCTTGGCCCTTGAGAGCTTCAACAGTGAGGGAAGTGGTCTGGGCAGGCATAATAATGAATGCGACCACCGTTGTCTTACTTCCAGCGGTCTTCAGCCTGTGGTTCAGTCTTGCCAATGACTCGATGAACATGTCAACACCTTTATTCCTGTATTCGTAACGGCCTGCGGTGAAGAGATAGAGCGTGTTGTCAGGGTCAAAGTCATAGTGTCCGTAGAAATGACCCCGAACAAAGTCGTGGATCTTCTCCTTGGACTGCTGATGCAGGTTCTGGAATTCGTGCATCGCAGAAAACTTGGTGACGTTGAGACCGTTGGGGAGAACGCCGTCGGGCTTGCGCTTCAGCAGATGCTCGCTTTCGTACGCGGTGATGTGTGAGACGGTTGTAAAGACATCGCAAGCGTGGGCGGCAGCTCGTTCAATGCAGTAACGGTGGTAGATGCCGCGTTTGCCCGCCTCCGCATCCACATCAAAGTACTGGAGGTTGTTGTAGAAGTCGACTGAGCCGGCGCAGAGGTATCTTCCGAGTAGAGTGGCGTGGGTCGTGAAGATAGTGGTCACATCTATCCGCCTCTTCTTGCACAGGGGAAGACCAACGCCGGCAAGCCATTCGTGAAAGTGCGCGATAACAGCCTTATTCTTTTCGTGGCACACAAACTAGGGAGAAAGTTAGCCCAGCTGTCAAGTACCGAGGTCGTCGAAGGGTGTGACCAACCTCTCCAAGGAACCAAGCGACCAAGTAACCGAAAACAATCGCTTCGTTGGTCTCGTCATCGTTGGGGGGAGAAGGAATTGACGCAAGGTTCCAAAGGTCTGCCTTCCATTCGTTCAGATAGCCATATGCCGTCTTGGTGTCGATCAGCAGAACCCTGGGTGCACCCTCGATAAGCCAGCGACCATAGAGTATTCCGATGCCGCGGTCTTTCATGGACTGGATTGTTGCAGCAAGTTCGGGGATGGTTGGCTCCAGCTCCTCAACCTCGACAGCAGCCTGGAATTATTAGCGATTGCCGTAGCCAGAAGGCTAGACATTATTATTTACCGATTGATGGTTGAGAGGACCGATCAGAGTGTACCGCTCGCCATACTCGGCCGTTGTGACTGGAGCTTTCGACTTGAGGACCGAGTAGATACCGCCAACTGTTACATATGGTCAGCTGGTATGCTAGGAGGGGAATTAAGAACTGCGCATACCTCGGTGTGCGACTTCAGTCGCAATTTCAAAGAGAAGGTGGTTCTTCACATCGCGTGGTGCCCGCTGGTCGTCGCCGTTGCCAGCCATCGTGGTGGATGAAGTCGGGGCCTAGTGTGCGGTATAAACAGGACGAAGACTGCAAGTACAGGTGTTAGCTTGAGCGGCTTGTTGACGACCTCAACTGTTGTTCTTCAGCCAGAAGGAGTAAGGAGACACCAAGAGAATCCGAGCAACACGTAGAAGACAGTGTGCAACCAACAGGCACGGCTGATAGAGCCAAGAAGCCAATGCAGACCGGGAGACTCCTGTCTGTAAAACTGGTCGTAATATCAAGCTGAAGTATCATCGTGTGCCCGGAGCAAACATTGACAGCTTGGCCATCACGGGCGGAGCTTGCAGTTATGCATGCGAAAATCGGACAATAGCATGCCCGAGAGGAGAGAGAACAAAATACTTACAGTACGTATCACGCCCAGATGAAGCTATAAAATAGGAACTTGGAACCGAGATGGCAAAGATGAGGGTAGGAAAGTAGGAGTCTGTGATTGTGGGAGAAGGAAGAAGGAGGAGGCGACTAGAAGCAGCAGAATCGGCGAATGCGTGATGTCTGGTGGTTGGGATGCCGATTGAGATGACGGAGTGCTTGTGAGTGACGCTAGCGAGCTTGATGAACAGGGTTCAAGGCCGACTAGCAGGGATGAGCCGCAAGCTGTTCGTCGTCCGCTCTCCGGGGCTAGTTCGACTCCAGTTAGCTGCCTCAATCAGAGATTTCCAGGGAACGGGCAGAAGAGACATATGCCCCGCACGCTTTGTGAGAAGGAAGAAGCTCTGGCCCTCTGGGTAGCTCGATGCGGGTGCTTCATTCGATGTCGAGTTTCACGAGATTCTTCTGCAGTGAGCCGCTCCATGCATTTATCCTAACATCCTAATGAGAGAGAGAAAAGACTTCTTCATCCCGTCTTTTTGGGGTTGACTCACCAACCCAACAAGTATGCCGTATCTGGCCGATCACATCAATTGGCCAATCGGCGCAGACAAGCTGCAATATTCGCGGATGAGCAAATGACTTCATGTTTGTTGGCCTCCTCTCAAGGCTCTCGCAGCCCAGTCTCGAATCCCCTAATGCCTCCGGTATACTACACCACTAGTTCTAGCGGTCCTTTCTCGAGCGAGAATGACACCGACGGCCACTGTCTGGCCCCTTGGCGTAGCGACGGCGCTCCAGCGCTCTTTGCGTCATTGCACAGCGACGTGAGCGGAGGACCGATCTCGTACCTGCCTGATCCGGGGTCCGTTTAGGCCTAGTGTCAGTATAGCTCCAGGCGCCCCGCAGCGCTTAAGGAAATATGACGCCAGTCTTGCGGGGTGCCCGCGATGTCTCTCCTGCTCTGGATGCACAACCCACACAAAATCCACTCGAGTCTCGATCACGGTGGAGTTTAGATGTTGCGAACGGCAAGTTCTGTGTTAAAAGGCCAGCAGTTGAGCGCCAGAGGCCATCTTTCGTCGACATGTCAGGAAATCTGGGGATAATCGGGAGCACTCAGTGGGCATTCCACGGTCGGATTCTAACGCTGTGGCGTCGACGCCTCCCGGATGCAAACGTTGGTAAATGGAATTAAGTAGCTCTCTGTCATGGCAACTAAGGTAAGGTATTCATGCGAATACATTAAAAAGCCGCACTCCAAGATCTGAATATGGATACAGTAAGAGATACCACCTTATAACTTACAAGGTACCAGACCAAAGAGTTCGTTGTGGAGTTATGAAGGTGCTTGGTAGGCTCTAGATATGGAGTTCACGTGATCTTGGGTATCTTATGGTATGAACACGGAAACCAAATGTGGCTCGGCAAACTTCACCGAAGACTTGCCTCAACATCAACCTCAGTTCACAAGATCTTCTCTACGGTCCACCACTTGGCTGAACGCTGCACCTCACATCTATAATTTATCAACATCGTTCGATATGACGGAAGATACTCGGAACGGAACTGCTGGAGCAACTCAGGTCTTTATGATGGAGTTTGAGCGGCTGGACTCGACACGCGCTCACGCCAATGCCAACCACAATCTTCCACATTGAAACACGGCGAATGGCAACAAAAAACTGAAGATCAACAACCTCGGCAAACATCAAGAGCTTAATGGTACAGGCTTAGTGTGCTGGAGGCGACAGGTACTGACAGTATTCGACGTGGTTTCCGACTGTGCCCATCAGCATCATTCACGCCTCCCGCAACATGATGTGCCAATATTTCGACGCGCTTTGGCTTCTGCTTGCCAGCCTTATGCGCTTGTCGAAGCAAGAGTGTATCTCAGCCTATCGGTTGCGTATTCGGCCTCCGAACAGCCGAGTTCGATCTGGACACTTGCTGCCATTAGTCAATTCCTGCTTGGAAGTGATGCTTGTATTTCAATGCCCTCACAAGCATCCTACCAGTCACAGGTTGATAGTCACAGGACGAAAAGGTGGACATTGGCTTTGGCGTGCGTTTCGGCAAGCTGTGCGTTGCTTCGCAGCCATTCTTAGGGAAGAGGCACTGCAAGATCTTGCGCATTCTGACAGTCGCTTGCTGGAACATGACTGCAGCTGCGGCCTGTCAAACAGTTGGTTCGCTCATGAGTCGTATGACAACATGGTTGTTGCAATGTCCGGACGGCGGTGGTAACTTGTGGGAGGAACCAAGATCACTTCTACGACGCTATGCATTTCGTCGCGGTTAGGAAGACTTGGCCACGTCGTTCTGCGCACCTCTTCTGGACTGGTAGAAGACCTAACCCGGAGAAGACGTCGGCAGGTGGAAGCTAAGGATGGTTTGGCGGGATATCGTAAATCACATCTTGCCGTATATAGTGGCTCGCTCATTGCTCGATCAAGGCAAGGCATTAGTTGCGGCAGTGGCCTCACAGCATGGAAGGTAAGGTAGGTAAGAGTCCTTGTTAGCAAGGCCCAACCTTCATCTTCTGGGTTACCTTCTCGCAGCCGAGAGGTGGTCCAAGCAAGAAGACGAACAAAGGATTAGTGCTCGACCCGGGGCTAGACGGCCTCGTGAGTTCACTGCGACCCGGGCAGGTCAAGGAACGCGCAGGACATTTTGATGCCAACCAGCGGGTGGATGCTGGGCAACTCAACTTCACCTTGTGATTACCGGCATCATCGTCGGAAACCGAGTGAATCGGAAGTTAAGAGAGGGAACCGGCTGCGTTTTCCTGAGTGTCTACCCACCATCTTGCTTTCCGCTTTCTTGCGGGCATCAGAGCACAGAGGCCGTCGCCTGCCGCAACAACAACCCAGGGAAACCTAAAGCTTTACGACAACCCGGAACGGACCAAGGACGCCTTGCACGCCCGTTACTCGTTCGTCTCCTTCACGGCATTGAGTTGGCTTTAGCTACTGCGAGGCCTGTTTTCCAGCGACATTTGCTATTTCTTGCTGCATCGACCTTGACGACATACTTTAACCTAAGAAGGAGGCGTGCTATCAAGTAGCAGCTTCGCCATCAACCTGAGAGCCAAATCTACAGTGGAAATAACTCCACCGTATCAGGACCTCGAGTCGAGGCTGCAGGCTCTAGAGAGACGGTTTCTTGTGGCCGGCGATTAGGTAGAGACGGCGGATTGAGGGACGGACGGCAGAAATTCGGCGGGTCGGTGATCCCTGCAGAAATCGGTTAAGTGCGAGCAGCGCTGTGACCACTAACTGACAAGGCACTAAGAAAGCCAAATTCGACCCGCTGCGGCAATGGCGACCTCACCAAGTGTCCGAACTCAGCATGTTGCAATGCTCCATGTCGAGAGCAGCCACAACAACACCACCGAGACGGCCGGCGACAACCACTACTCGACTCTCGATCACCCGCACCGAAGTCGAGCCGGAGATGATCGAGGCATGACTACGTCACGTAGACCCCTTTCGCCTGACGTTGCTGTTGCTGTGAACCGGTCGAAAGAAGACGACGACAGAAGGAGGGGGGACGCTGTTGATGCGCGTCGCGATAGAGACCGGAGTCGAACTCGAGACCATCGTCATTCAACAGGACTCGAGAAAAGCGCTGAGCCCGGGTCCTCGAGACGCCGCGACAAGTCCAACGAACGCAGCAAAGAGACGTCTCGGCACTCTCATTCCTCGTCGAGACGCCGGAGAGAACACTCCCGAGACCGCGTTCGAGATAGAGAACGAGAGCGAGAGCGAGATCACCCGAGGGACCGCGAATTCGATCGTGTTTCGCAGCACTCGTGGCATCCTGATCGTTCGAGAGAAAAGAAGGACAGCCGCTCGCATACACAACGTCAGCATAGCCCTGCGTCGCGCTCCCCTTCCTCGAGGAAGCGACAGAGGAGCCGGAGTCCT
This sequence comes from Coniochaeta ligniaria NRRL 30616, assembly GCA_001879275.1. Lineage (NCBI taxonomy): Eukaryota > Fungi > Ascomycota > Sordariomycetes > Coniochaetales > Coniochaetaceae > Coniochaeta > Coniochaeta ligniaria. The sequence goes on from KV875097.1 coordinate 3,030,769, forward strand.
TCTCGAGGCGACTCGGAATCCAAAAAGTCTCGGCGGAATAGGAGTCCTCGACGAGCCGAGGACCTTCCTACAAAGGCCGCGAACCCCTCAAACTCACAGCCTTCTCGATCCCACCGCGACCGCTCTCCACCATCGAAAGGGGTCCGATCGCCCGCCCGTCGCGACAGACATTCAAAACCTAGAGACTCGAGGAGGCCGGGTCGGTCAGCGAGTCCAAGCCATCGAGCCAGGTCGCGCTCTCGGAGTCGGCAGCGGCCGTCATCCAGGAGTCGAACTCGAGACCCTCCGCATTTTGCAGAGCGGCCCCACTCCAGACGTCGTAGTAGGTCGCCGCCATCAAACACTCATCCTCAATCAGCATCCCGACGTGCGAGTCCTGTCTCGAGGAAGAGCCGACCGCCGACGGCATCTGATATCCCATCTCGGAGACGCCCCACTCCAAACTTAGATTCACGCAGCGCTTCCCGCCCTGGAAGTCGAGATCAAAAAAGTGCGGGAAACAGCAACAGGCGGAAAAGTCAGGGCACTCCAAATTCGTCCGGCAAATTCGATCCAACGTCTGGTGCAAACAGCATCGAGGTAAACATGGCGGCTCGAGGAAACTTCCGCGGAGGCTATCATCATTATTCTCACAACTCAGGGCATGGGACCCCAAATTCATCCTACCATGGCTCGCCTACAGGGCCTGCACACTCCCCTTACGGCAACAGTGGTCGTGGCTGGTCTAACCAACAACCCTATTCACCACAGCAGTAAGTCAACCATCAAACCCCAACGTCTTCATTTCAATCTTGTCTTTACACCCTCGGGCAGTTCACGTGTGCTAATACGGGTTTCCCAGACCATACACAACTCAATATCCCCAAGGTGCTTACAGCGGCCCCAACGGATCGCAGGCTCCATATCAGAACAACTCACCTCCCTACCCTCCAACCGGACCTGCCGCCCAATATCCCCAAGGTCCCTCTTATCGTGGCGGAAGAGGAGGCCCTGGTGGTTTCCGAGGAAATCAGTTCGGTCCAGGTCGGGGAGGATATCGAGGCGGCTCCAAGAATCCGCAATGGAACTCTGGCCCTAGTAGTGGAAGGGGTCAACACGCACCAACTATAGGTGACGAAACCGATCCCTCACAATCGGCCCCTGATCATACCGAGACCTCGCAGCCGGGCGAAGCTGCGAAGGTTGCCGATAACGACAACCCCTTCCGTCCTTCGAAAGATCTGCAAGTAGAGGATACTAGCAAGCCCGAATCCGCCAGCGACGAACAAATGCCTCCCCCTAACCGATTACCACCGACCGGTCCGCAGTCATCCTCATCCAAATTCAGCTTTGCTTTCAAGGCATCGAAACCGGCCGTTGCTGCTCCTAAACCCGAGATATCCTCCAAGTTCAATGCTGCTCCACCTCGTCAGCCTCAGTCACAACAGAGCAATGAGAGGGATCGCAGAGATCTGCCGCGTAACGTGCCCACGGAGCCGGCATCTGCAAGATCGCGTGGTGGCGATCATAGGCAGCAGCAACATCAACAGCAACAGCAACGTGCTGAACCCCCACCACCTCGAGTACGCATGGTCAAGAAGATCATGAAGCGTCTAAAGAAGAAGACGCCCCTCGACCCAGAGCTCGCATCATCAGACTCTGTCTACTTCCGGAAACCAGGCGACAAGTCGGTTATTGGCTCAGGGACATACGGCAAGGTTTTCAAGGGCCTCAACGTCTACACCAAGAAGCTCGTTGCCCTAAAGAAGATTAAGATGGAGGGTGAGCGAGACGGCTTCCCGGTCACGGCCGTGCGAGAGATCAAGCTTCTGCAGTCCCTTAAGCACCCCAACATCGTCAACCTCCAGGAGGTCATGGTCGAGAAGAACGACTGCTTCATGGTCTTTGAGTATCTGTCACATGATCTCACAGGCCTGCTCAACCATCCCTCGTACAAACTCAACCCCGCACAGAAGAAGGACTTGGCTAAGCAGATGTTCGAGGCGCTGGACTACCTACATAAGCGAGGTGTCCTACACCGCGACATCAAAGCAGCCAACATTCTCGTCAGCAGTGACGGCATCCTCAAGCTAGCTGACTTTGGTCTTGCCCGCTTCTACGCGAAGCGACACCAGCTAGACTACACAAACCGGGTCATCACCATCTGGTACCGATCCCCTGAGCTCCTCCTCGGCGAAACCCAGTACGGACCCGCGGTCGACATCTGGAGCGCCGCCTGCGTCCTAGTGGAGATCTTCACCCGACACGCCATCTTCCCCGGCAACGGGACCGAGATCGACCAGCTGGACAAGATCTACGCCATCCTCGGCACGCCGAACAAGCACGACTGGCCGAACCTGGTCGAGATGCCGTGGTTCGAGCTGCTGCGGCCGGGCTACCGGAAACCGAACGTCTTCGCCGACAAGTACAAGGACCGGGTCTCGCCGGCCGGGTTCGAGCTCCTCTGTGCCCTGTTCCAGTACGATCCCGCCAAGCGGCCTACCGCCGCCGAGGTGCTGGAGCACGCCTACTTCAAGACCGAGGAGCCGGCTCCGAGGCAGGCTATTGAGTAAGTTTTGCCCCTGTCCCACTGATGTCTAAAGATCGCTAACGATAGCCACAGACTCCAAAACCTCGACGGCGACTGGCACGAGCTCGAATCCAAAGCCCTGCGGCGCGAAAACGAGCGCAGGGAGAAGGAAGCCAAGCGCGCGGCGGCCAAGGAGGCCAGCAGCGCCGCTTTCTCCAATGCCGCGCCACTACCGCCGGACAAGCTGCGGGAGATCGGCAGGGACAGGAAGCGGCCGGGCGAGACCACTGCCGAGCCTCAGAGGGAGGCTAAGCGACCCCATGTCGACCAGCCCGAGGCGGAAAAGGCGGCGGCGGCTGCGACTGCGGCTACGGCTCCTGCTAAGGGGTAGGACGCACCTTACGGGAACCCTGGCGAGAGCGAGATGGTAGTTCGGTTCAAGAAGCGGGGGAGGCCCATGTATAGTCGCGCATGCGTGGGTTCTTGAGGGTGCTGGGGTCTCGGTGCGGAGACTTGAGCGAAGGGGTGCGGGTTGGCGTTGAGGAGGAGCCGGTGCTTATCTTGCCAGCTGTCGAGGCTACAAAAACCCTTGAGTGGTAGGCGGGAGAGGGCGTTATTCGGCCGTAGGCACACGGTTCTTCACGCTGACTGATGCGGCGTTGTTGGAGTCTTGGACAGCAGAGTCGGTTAGGGTCTCAGAGAAGGGAGCGGTGCGGTTCTCTCTCTTCAGTCGCTGGAGAAGCGTGGTTTTTGTGCATTTTTCCCATCTTCTATGTCATGGTGACGGACAACTCACCTTTGCATGAGCGGCCGGGTCTGGCGGTTAGATGGGACAGCAAGGGCGGCTACATTTGATGAGCATCATGGTTCTGTATCATATTTAGACAAATGCGGCGTCTAATGGAGCCGGCTGAGAATCCGGCAACTGTTTGTTGTCAAGACAAGAAGTGTCGTGATATGGAGATGGCAATTTCACACTACGTCATCACTTCCGGGAGATCACAGTTATGGACCCCTTTTTCCTGGCTTTTATACAATGGGATGGTCTAGAGACAGTGATGGACGGACGACGCTGGGTCCCTCTGACTGCCCCTGGGCTATCGATTGTCACCTATACACCACCGCTACTCCTCGCAGGTCTTGCGGGGCGCTGTGAAAGCCTTCTTTGTTGGCCCCGGGTCCATCGATGTGTAGCTGTCGATGATAGCGACAGCAGAGCGATTGTTACCGTTGAACATGTTCCGCGATGGCGCAGACAGAATATACTGTCCTTGTCTTGGTAAAGATGACTGAAAGGGGCTGGTACCGCCGTCTAGTCCAGAGTTCAGCCGACGTGGCTTGCCGGTGTACCACACAGTCTCAACATGAGGTCATCATCGTCCTGTCTGAAATCGAGGGCCCATGGTGGCATCACTGTCTCTCCCATCGATGACAAGGTTGTCATACCTGACTCCCAACCGCCCTATGCTAATTATAGGAAGACAAATAACCGGGGAAGCGCTCCAGAGACTCTGCTCTCTTTCCGTCCGGTGTACCGCAATATTGGAACCTGGGCAGCGGGTGACGCGTACTTGTTACGGGCTGTAGCGAACATTGTTACACGTAGACGAGCCCAGGAAGAGTTGGGACGAAGTGCTCTCCAAACTGCTTAGCCGGCAGAATCATGACCCCCGCTTGAAGATCTCGAAGGGATGTTGGTCCGCAGTGTCGTAATTGCCTCTCAATGCGATATTGCATGAATGCTGATGTGGCTTAGGCCGTATCGGAGACCTGGATGAGAATCTGGGGTACGATCATAGGAAGAGCGGCGTATAGGGGCATGGGTCCGGACGTCGAGGCTGTTTCAGCTTCACGAAATGGGCAAACTCGACCGCGCCTTAGTGTGAACACATCGGGCCGGGGCCGCGGAGGGTGTCTTTCGAAGCTTTCGAGAACTTTGCCGTTACAGGCCAAGCCTGGAGACTTGAATAGATGTGTCTCGAGGTGGGTTCAGGATATGCTGGCTGTGTACACCAAAATATCATCATTCTGTCTCGGGAAGGTAGCATGGCTAAAGAGCACAGCAGCGACCAGCAGTGGCTGATGCTAAGTTCCTGGAGTTTAAAAGGATCCCTCGTGCTGTTGGACGGACTATTCATACCGTGGTGCAAGGTCCTGGCACGTTTATTGCACCTGGAGAGCTGTCGCTCACAAGCCGCATACTTTGTATGTGGAATACCTCTACGCGGACGACTTCCGAGGTCACTCCTGAGATCGATCGAGCCGTAACCGTCCAGCCACCTATGATGCAGACGAGAAGAGGCTATGAGCACAGTCGAGGCCAGAAACGGGACGGGGTCTCATCCACAGGTGTCCCTGTCCGAGGAATTGCGTCTCCTTTATGCGGTCAGTGACAGGAGGGTTTAAACTCAGACAGGGATTCACTCGGGATCCAAGGTCAGGCCAAAATGTTCAGACGAAACACAGGTGACCTGGTGCCTCTCGATCGGCTGGCTAAACTATTTCGAGGCGTCGTTGCAAGGAAGGCCTGACGATATCTGCTGGAAGTTCCGCAAAGTTCCTGTATGAAGCCGCTCCCTAGGGTACGTACCGCCCCTGCCTTCCAGGGGTAAAGTGGGACAGCCTGGGCCTCGTGGATTCGTGATCCGATGACTGATGTCAGCACAGCTTGTGAAGGCCACTGATGAGAGTGCAAGGGATAACGGCGCCAAAGGCTGACAATGCTGGAAACTGCTGTGGTAAGCTCCAGGCGTCAGTGTATTTGCCTAACGGCGGCCGACATGCATTGCTCCCCCATCAAGATTGCATCGACCCAAAACGCCGCAAGCGCGGCTAAGATCTAGGCGTTGAACTATGCCGGTTGGATACTAAGTCTAGTGAGATTCACGCGAATCTTCGCCAAGCATAAAACTCGACACGCGGACTTCAGAAAGGCGTGATCAAATCGCGAGGCTGTTGCCGCCAAGATGTCCAAGATCGGGGACGTCTGGAGGCCGTCATTGTGTAGATTCCCAGACCGTGTCGTGGTTCGAGCCCCACAGAGGACGCGGTACCTTGACCGAATGCTCAGTGTTAGCTCATGGTAGCTCACAAGTCACAACCGAAGCCTTCGTTGGGAGAGGGCATGTATTGGTGGCACAGTGCGACGTGAGGTCTTGCATTGATACCTGGACTTCCACGCTTCTCCAGGAACCAGCGAGCACTTGGTGTGGGCGTGTGGCACAGGTTTCGCGGCGAACTTCTGAAAGCGCGTTGAGAGACAGAAAATCGTCTAGCTTAGACACTCTGCCACTGCCAAACATGTTCCAGCTAAGGGCCTATAAGCGGAGGCAGCTGTCTGATCCGCCGTTACGCAGCGTCGTACCGGCGCGACGCCAGGCAGTTTGGTGGATTAAATTCGGTAAAAAGGCGTTTACTGCGTGAAGGGATCGGGATCGCTGATTGACCCTGTCTGCACACTTGGTGAACTGATTTCTCTCGTAGATTGACGAACACGATTGACTGGGTAGATAACGCTGTGCAGAAGGTCAACTGACTGACCTGTTCGATAAACTTGGAGAACCAGCTCGTCAGGCTTGTCCATGACACCGCTCTTTGAAGGCGAACTCGACTTTGTTGGCCAAGGGTGAATCCCCCTTTTCCTGTGGTGCAGATTGCGGAGAAACGCCGAAGGGCGATTGGTTCCGATATAGGCTGCTGGAGTGCACACCAACTAAAATCTGAGCCCACCGCCGGTCCGCCGCTGAGCGACCCTAAATAGGCGATATGCGCATGACCATCAATTGCGGGTGCGGGCTACCCTATCCGCTTACCTCGACCGGCACAACGGGTGATCTCGAGCCAGCCGCCCTCTCGCGGACCAGAGAGTACAACACCGGGGGCGGCATAGCATGGGCGCTGCAGCTGGCAGGTCAAGTCGTCCGAAGCTGCAATGAACAAGAAGAGCAAGTCTCATGGCTCACGCGGTAGACATGCCATCGCCCGAGCGCGTGCGGTCACTTTTTGTCGCTGATCATGAGATGGCAGTGGCTTGGCAGATCGGCTCTCATGCCGCTGACGCGCCGGACAGAAGAAACCGGCCTTCGAAGGCCGGATCGAAATCAGCGGCAACGAACAAGCAGTGAAGGCAGTCTACCAGATTATATCTGACGACCTACAGTGTTCTGCAGTCACTCACGTTACCAGTCGAAGGGACGGCGGTTGACGTGATGCGTCTCACTTTTGGTTCTTTCTCGAGGGCTTGAAGTAGGTACTGTAGCACATGTAGATTGTAGAGAGATGCCTTCGGTGTCCGATGTCTGGCTGAGCAGCGTGCAGCGCTCGTTGTGTTCGCTCGTAGCGAATCAGAAGTTTAGCCGGCTGGTCAGGATATGGAGATACTTCCCCAAGACTTTGTCGAAGCTGGAGAGTGAGTGTTGAAACCGGTACTTCAGGCGTCCCCTAGTCTGGCCGAGGGTGGTCACAAGAGAGCGCTGCCCTTCCAGGTTGTTTCACGCGTTTTGCATAATGGATGGATCGTCTAATGCAGGTACCGTTCAGGGCCGCGCCTCCCATTGGACGACCCCCCCACCCGCAGGCAAGTGCAACACACACCCTGCATCCTTCCTCATCAGTGCAGCAGCAGCATCCGGCACGAGTTGTTGGACAACAAGGAACCGACGAAGGAGTCGAGCGAATGGCCCACCGACTTGAATCAGTGCCACCATTCTTCTCAGCATGGTGCAGATCCACGCGCCAAATCGCTACTCTACCTTACCTACCTAGCTGTTCTGGCTGTCAAGGCTGTTAGCAACCGTCACTCCTTCCTCTCAGTCACCCCACCTCACCAATGGTAGAAGGGGTTAGGGGGATGCCCCGCCTGAGTCTAGAGGTGACCGACTGCGAACATCCCTGAAAGATACCCGGCGCAGCTGCCTCCAAGATGGAAAGAATATATCACCATAAATCTGGATGACTCGGAGAACCGTAGCTTGTATGTAGAGAGTGCTGGCCCTCGTTTATGAGCATTGATATCTGCAGACTCGACGATAGTCTCGGGGCGGTGGCTGTAACGGTTTATCCCTAGCACGAGATGCAACTGCAAGGCCCTGGAGCTTGCTAGGTACCTTAGCGCGGTTCAAGTGCGCCAGTGGATGACCACCGACCAGGATGACCCGCATCAAGCCACCGAGGCCCGTGTCTGTTCCTTCCCTTTTCAGTTTTCCCTTTTTACTGGGCCCCTTCCATCCCGTCTCGTCTCTCCTTCTCCTCTTCTCCCATCCACCTTTTTTGTCCACCGTGATCAGCTCAGCGTCGGCCTCGTCGATAATCGCTCCCTTTCCCCAGGGCTTCTCCTTTTCTTTCCTTTCTAACCATAGTCACTCTCTTGAAGTAATCAAACCACGTTCACTCAGTTCTACAGATCCCGTCACTCATTTTCGGGTCTATTACATTCTTTTTTTCAGAAAGCATCATTATTCGACATCCCACGCGGATCGTCCGACTGTCCTGTCCAACCGTCTGACAGAACTCTGACCTCCTCATCCGCCATCTTGGATCAGGAACCACACTCCTTTATTGAACATATTCATTCGTATACTTTCGAATACAACCTATACGCTAGGCCTCGGTGGCACATCACGGGATTCTCCAACTCGTAGCCGGACCGATCGATACTCGTCTGGGCCGCCTTGTCATTGGACTCGGTCTGTCGAAGGGAGAAAGAAGCCGGGTATTATATAAGTGCAGACTCCAATCCGGAGAACAATATTGGCATTGCACGATACTGCTCCCCGACGAGAATTTTGGAGCACAGGGGATAGATAATTGGAAGTCAATTGTGAGGGTCAACGAGAGACAAACGCCGTCGTCCATCGTGCGTTCCAACATCGCGAAATGATGTCCGACGTCAAATCGGAATCAGACGCGGGAACCGTGGTTGCTACTCTCGATACTCCGGCTCCCAATGGCTACTCTGCGACAACGCCCTCCTCCGCCGGACGCGGCAAGGGAAGTCAGACGCCCTCTCCCTCAACTTCCGCGTCCAACGGCCAATCATCAAACTCGAGACGCCCGCCACGGAAGAGTACGCTCACCCAGCAGCAGAAGAATCAGAAGAGACAACGAGCGACGCAGGATCAGTTGACCACTCTGGAGATGGAATTCAACAAGAACCCCACACCAACTGCCGGCGTCAGGGAAAGGATAGCTGACGAGATCAACATGACCGAAAGGTCTGTTCAGATCTGGTTCCAGAATCGGTAAGCTTGGCTCCAGGTGCAGTGTCTAGCCAACGAAACGGGCGCTTACTGACATTGGATTTGCAGTCGTGCCAAGATTAAGCTTTTGGCTAAGAAGAGTCTGGAAACCGGTGAAGATCTTGACTCTATCCCTGATTCCATGCGCACATACCTCGCCATGCAAGAAATGCAGTCCGGTAAAGGCCTGGGCGGAAGCTTCTTCGGCCGTCCCGGACTGATGCCTTACGGCCAGGGTAACATGCTGCTAGGCGGCGAACAAGGTGGTCAGGGCAAAGTCTGTGAGTACAGCCACTATCTTGTTCCTTTGCCATGCGTATCACGATCTAACTCGCGGCAGTAATCCATCATCTTACTTGTCGGTCTCTGAGCATCGGAAAGTGGACTCGTGTCGGGCAGAACACGATGGACCTCATCATTTTCTATTCTCCCGACAAGTGTACCATGACCTACTATATCAACAACGACCAGGCTGGTTACAAGATCGAGTATCCATTCACCCACATCAAGAACATCTTCCTCGAGAACGCCGAGGGCGACCCGAACAAAGTCGGTGGTATTGTCATCGAACTGAACCGACCGCCAAACTTTTTCATGGACTCGTCGCCCACCACGAATGGCTTCTTCCAGGTCGGAGACTTCACCGAGGATCAACAGGCATCGCACTGTCTTGTACATCATCTGGGCGGTAACCCGAAAGTCCTCAGTGGCCAACTTGCGAAACTCATCTCTCTCGAGTCCTTCATGCACCGACACAGCATGCACGCCTTCGCTGATTCACTTCATCCCTTGTCGATGTCTGCTCCTGTCTCCCCGACCGGCCGACCATCGTCCCAACCGAATTTCGCCCAGCCTCATGTTGGTATGTTCCAGGAACAGTGGGGCATTAACATGCATTCGGCGAACATGCGTGCTGGGCCCGGCCATAAACGGCAAAGAAGTCGATCCGTTCCTATGGCGGTTGATTTCTCAATGCTGCAGACGCCGATGCCCTCATTCTACATCCAGCACCCTGGTGAGACGCAGGCGCAACCACATAATCCAAACATATACGCGCCAATTCCCCAGCAGCCAAGCAACCTTGGTCCTAATCTACGCATCGATACGCAGGCCGGATTCGGCTTGGATATGCGCCAATATCCCATGTCAGCAACCACTGCACCCTCGCCATCTGAGTACTCGAGCCCCAACTTCTTCTCGTCACAAGCACCCGAGAACACACCGCTGCCGGCGTCCAGCTACAACACACCGTACAGCAGCACATTCCTGTCTCCGATGGTGAATCCTGCGAGCCTAGGCGTGCCGCCTTCGGTGTCTCCCCTGTCGTTCGCCAGCCACGGGGAGCCTACTATCGTGGACCAGTCACCGCCGATGTCCATGATGGGTCGAAGTGCTTCGGCAGACATCTACCAGAACCACGACGGCTCGGCCATATCAGATGATGGCACGAGTCTGAACGAGATGTACTCGAAGCACACGCTCAATCTCCCAATGCATCCGCACTCGCCCGCTTACGTGGACAACAGTCAAGCCGAAATGGACATGAACCAACTTGTTCATTTCGACACTGTCGATCCTGCAAGCCTGTCCCCGGAGAGTGTTCATCATGCCTCCTGAAACGTCCCTGGATTCTTTAGGCTGGCCCATTATGATTTGTGCCGGTGTCGCTTTGCTGCAGAGCCTTTCCACAAGGCTTTGCACTGCGTTGATGGCATCAATATTGGTTTATGACGTATACCCACGAGGCGCATTTGATCATTGGGAGATTGTTGCTTAAGGCTCATTTCACGGTACTGCGGGCGTTTATGGATTTCAACACGTGCCACCCCCCTCTCAGTCACAAACGTCGGATACACAACGCGAGGAGGAAGATCTGACTTCGTTATCTCCCCATTTCCATCCAGCCACGACTGAGCATGACGATACCTACACTTGGATCTCGATCATGCGTGTCTGGCACAGCGATCGTATCAACTTCTGTACTGTGTTTATGGCGACGTTACCGTTGGGCTTTTTTATCTTTTTCGCATTTGTCTTGATTTTCGATTCCTTCCATCTGGCTTTCGTTGATACGTACTCTGGGGCCTAATACTGCGGCTTGCCCTGGGAACCTTAATACCTAGTATTTTCAAGCAGTTTGGTTCGAGCAACTTGTTGGGAGGATATCCAATGGCGGAGATGTCGTTGGCTGTGGGGAATATGGATGAAAGTGGCCCAGGAGGCCGGTCGGGGTGTTCTGGATTTAATTGCTATCGACCTCTCAGCGTACAGCTATCTGCGCGAGGTTGGGACGGGTTCCTCTTTGAATGTTGAGATCTCGCTGTTGGCTGGGAATACAAAACAGGGTTAAAATATCAGAACTACAAAGAAAACTGAAGCATAGCTCATCGCTCAAACCGTCAATAGCTCCCTACCTACCTTATACAAAGGTAATATACGCCGGTGCAGAAATCCAGACCAGTTCGCGGTGAAGACTTCGACCTACCTATGTCCAGTAGCTGTGTTCAGATTCGTACTGCGGTTGACATCCCCTGTATGGTCGACCTCTCGTTGCACAGGGGCAGAAGTTGGCCCCTGTGAATGTGGCTTGAGGCTAAGATCGATCCTAAGGCTGATGATGCCATATCAGACAAGCTAGACACGGCCAACGGTCGAGCTTAATACGATCTCATCTCACGGAGAATTGACTTTATTTTCCATTGTCCGTGTGCCGTCGGCAATGTCCACCGTCTTAATGGTCTGTCTTGACTGAATCAGTCAATAACCATGACCATACGTTGTCCGCGCGTCGGGTTGTCTGCACTTTCGAGTATTCAGTGCGTAACACCTGGGGTCCAGTTTTGAGACGCGTTGTCGCCGAGCCTCGCACGGAATTTGCAAAATTCGTGTTGCTTTTCACCAGTTGAGCACTTGTATTTCGAGCGACTCATTGCCGGATCTCGCACTGCTTACCGTAAGTACCTTAAGCATCGACATGGCCCGAATTCCGGATCGGTTCCTTGTTTTGGCTCTTCCCCTGCCCTGTTCTGCCTGTCAAGTACGACTCAGTTCTCGCGTCACTGCTAGCTACCTACTAGTACGCCCTTAGTGAAGTTCTGACTAAGTACCCGTGCCACGCCCCCACTATTATTTCGTTCTCATAAGCTCGCCCAACCTATAGTTGGTACTAGTCACTAAAACAGCCAAACCACCAAAATAGCCAAATTTGAGGGCATCACCACTTAGAACCGTTTTAATAGCCGTACCCCGAGCCTAAATTCGAAGATCTCGGCCCTATCGAGTTTGCTAGTTATATACTATTCCCTAGCAAGCTTTGCAGCAGCCTCCCACACACGTTTACGGGCGTTGTAGCGCTTCTTCTCTACTTATTCGAGAACCCGTAGTACCTCGGCCTCCCAATCGAGGTCCTTTTGCCGGACTATCTCGCGTCCTTCTACAATTATTAAAACGCCCCCTAATTGTAAAGGTGTATTTTTACTTACCCTACGTTGGAGGGCTATTTTTTTAGCCAATTCTATCCTCCCTAAGTCCCTCTTAAGTTGGAGCACCTCATACGCGCTAACCTAGGCACCTTTGAATAAGGCGTTGAATTTCTTTACCTCCTTTAAATCAAGCGAAAAGCATTCCTCTACCATACTCTCTAAGTAATCTATAACACTATTGAACTACCTAACGGTGTATAGGGTATTGAATAGCGAAGAAATAAGGTATTCGGCCCGTAGCGTTAACGAGGGTATCCTCGCAGCTACTCATTGCCTCAACTCCTCGAAGATAGGCTATAGGTTCAATAGAACTATCCTAGACTTCTTAAAGGACAAGATAATCGTAGATCGTTTGAACGCCTACGCCCGAACGCCCTCAATTATCGATAAGAACTCCAACTTAGTTATATTCGTAACGCTATCTCGTACTAAGGTATCTAGGGACTTAGTAAAGTAGTACTTCAAAGGCTAAAAGACTACGACATCGAGAGGCTATAGGAGATAAGTTATATATAGAGAGAAGCCGAATAGGATAATATTATAGTCGTCGTAGTACTTAATAAACTACTTCGTATAGTAGCTACCGTAGCCGTCAATAATAAGTAGTCGCTTAGCGCCCATTATACCGGCCAAAGAGTATTCATTAAAGTACCGTATCTATCGTATAGCGATCTCGTCGTTAGTATAGCCGATCGGCGTCATCGCAATATAGGCGCGAAAGTCTTAGCCGGCTTAGAGGACGAACTAGCTCATTACCATCTACCCCGATAAGATAAGGAAGGTAGGGTAGACCTCGCCAGTCGTAGAGATAGCCTCAACCGTAGTAGCCGACTCGCGGTTCTCTAGCAACGAGAAATAGTACGCCCTCTTTCTCTTAGTGATAACGAGCTAGTTTTTGCCGACCCCAATCTTAAATCCTATCTCATCTATATTCTAAATATCGTTGGCGACGATGCCTTACTCGTAGATCAATTGGCGTAGCTTCTCGAAGTACTCAATAATTGATTTTAAGTCCTCGGAGGCGGCGCAGTTCGAATTAAGCGTTTTTTGGAGTCGTTTAAGATACTTATATCGCTTAATAAAGCGGGTAGTCCATTTAGAGCCGACGTAGGCTTAAGGATCGCGCGATCTCTCGCGAAGGATCGCGTTCGCGGCGTCGGTAACGAACTCGGCTCGAACCGCTAGGTTAATATAGTTAAGCCAATCAATATACCTACAAACTATAACTTCTTCGGCGACCGTCAAGCGAATATTGGCGGTAGGAATACCCTTACGAAGAGGGACGCCGGCGACGCGATTTCGGAGGTAGGCTCGTAGGACCGCGAAATCTCGCACGATCTTAGCGACAAGAACCTACGGATTTTCCTAAAGGTACTTAAAGGCTTCCTAAATACGATCCTCTAATTGAATATCCATTGAGGGCAATATTTAGTAGTATTTTAGTTGATTTAGATAGAATAGTCGAAAATCTGGTTGTTTTGGTAGTCTGGCTGTTTTGGTGACCAGCACCAACTATAGGTTGGGCGAGCTTGCGAGAACGAAATAATAGTGGGGGCGTGGCACGGGTAGGTGCTTGAAATAAACTTGAATCCCCAGTGGCTGGCTCGTCGTCAGCGGGTCTGCATTCTTAACCTGGAAGGTACCGTACATGTACTTCTGCAGGGGCTTTCCCAGCGCTGGGAAGGAGCAGCCAACCAAGCCAGGGCTTGGCGGCGAGAACTGTGGATCACTGCTGCTTCACAAAGGAGACCCCTGGAACAAGCTGGAACCCTGGAATGGCGGAACAATTATCACTCATGCAGTGAGGCTGAGGGGGAACAGACGCGAATCGTCGCTCCATTTACGCGCGAACCATCGCAGCGGTTGTCGTACCTATGCTGCTAGCACTAAGCAATGTCAGTACTGTCTATGTGTACAGTGAAGTCATAGTCGTTATAGTCTCTGCGTTTCAACGCCAACAAGCACCGAAGCACCACTGTGGTAGACTCCAAACCCCTCTTTCCCCCTCATTTCACTAGCAGCAAGAGCGAAGAAAAGCCACCAGAGACACCGTCGATCCAAGAGATCCAGAGTGCTGGGCGTTCGTGCTAAAATCGCCGCTATCTACCCCGTGCTACGGGCTCTCTTACGACAAATGAGGTATCACACGTGTACCTCTAGTCCTGCCCGGGCTGTGTCTGCTTGGCGCTCCACACGTGCATCTAACTGGAGAGGCAAGAGAACACTCCAGCCCAACCCCGGTTTGATTCAAGTTCAGCATTGAATTCAGCCGCTTGCCTCGATCGCCTTTCCATCAAAAGACGTCCCTCTTTCACAATATCTTACCCGTTATTCTGGAACGGTGCCAAATCAGCTTGGCCACTATGTCACTGTGGCGGCGGCAGTCATAATCCGTGATCGACGTCCTTTTGCGTTTTCTTTCATTGTCCTTCTGTGACAGTTGCGCAAGCAGGCGATCTATGAGGCGCGATGGCGGCCAAAGGCCAGTCAGATGCCACAGAGGCTCTACGCGAGCAGCTCGATCATGTCGAGCTGCAGCAACGAGAAGTTCCTGTCTCGCCATCGTCTAGACCAAGTTCGCTTCCCTCGGCCCTGGACGACAACCAAGCTTCTGGCAGGAGCACCTCTCCGGTGCTTACTAGGGACGGCTCAAGACACCGAACGTCTCACGAGTCGGCAAGAGGAGCTGCCCGCATCCGCTTTTCGGACGACTTACCAGACGCCCAGCGCAAAAGCTTGCCGGCGAACCCACCTCGGCGACAGTACCCCAATCTTCGCCTTGAGACGGAGCAGCCTGGTCTATACACGATCGAATCCAATGTGGAGCATAGAGGAAGACCAAGAGGCCAAACACTGGAGCAGCCCGTGGTACTGGAACAGGATGAGGCTTCACCTTCACGACGGGCAGATCCCCGGGCGTCCAGCAACACGCAGCACAGTGACTATTATAGCTACGAGAACACGCCGGTAACCGCTGCACCGCCCTCCCAACGCATGGAGGGAATGGCAGCGAATTTCAAAGATGCCGTTGTCACGGCAGCGGAGTCGAACGTAAAGTTGGCGCATTACCGTGACTGGGTCGCGAAGCAGAAGGAGCGCCAGAGGAGATGGACGAGGGGCCCCGTGGGCAGGTTGAAAGTCGGAACTGCGGCGCTGTATAAGCGGTTCATCATCGAAGGACTCTTGCGACAGAAGCCCTTGCCTCCAAGTGTCGACGGCCGGCACATTCCACTCAGCCCGGGCCTGGTGCGCCGCAAACCATTAACGGATGAGCGGAGAGGCAGACCATACGTATCCAACTTCATCCGGTCTAGCAGGTACACCGTCTGGGACTTCTTTCCCAAGCAATTATTCTTCCAGTTCAGCAAGCTGGCGAATTTCTACTTTCTGCTCATCGGTATCATGCAGATGATACCCGGCCTGAGCACAACCGGGACATACACCACCATCGGACCGCTGATGGCTTTTGTCGCCCTGAGTATGGGGAAGGAAGGTTACGATGATTACCGGAGATACAAGCTGGACAAGCAAGAGAATCGAAGCGAGGTATGGGTCCTCGATCCTGAGGCGACCGTACGGAGTAGCTCGAAAAGGAGAGGAGGGTTCCTGAAGGGCCTCCGTAAGACTGAAAAGAACAATGTTGACGACGAGATGACGGAGCTGGAAGGAATTGGAGCTGCTACTGAAGAGGTATCGTGGTCCAAAGTGCAGTGGCAGGATGTGAGGGTGGGCGACATCGTACGGCTACGGAGGGACCAAAATCTGCCAGCGGACATCGTCTTGCTTCACGCCACCGGACCGAACGGCGTCGCGTATATCGAAACCATGGCTCTTGACGGCGAAACAAACTTGAAGAGCAAACAAGCTTGTCCGCTCTTCGCTGGTCGCTGCGCCACTCCTGCCGGAATGGCTGCTTGCGATGCGACCGTCGTCTCGGAAGACCCCAACCTTGATCTCTACAACTACGAGGGCCGTGTCACCGTCAATGGGGAGACACTTCCCCTAACTATAAACCAGGTGGTTTATCGAGGATCAACATTGCGAAACACGGACGAAGCCATAGGACTTGTCATCAACAGCGGGGAGGAGTGCAAGATTCGTATGAACGCGACGAAGAACGTGCAGGCCAAGGCTCCTGCCATGCAAAATATCGTGAATCGCATAGTTGTCCTCCTCGTCATCTTCGTCGTCTTGCTCAGTTTCGGTTGTACGATTGGAAACGAGGTCTGGAAACGGCAGTATGCGCCACGCGCTTGGTACCTTCAGAAAGTACAGGTGCCATTCAAGCAGATTATCGTGGGATTCATCATCGCGTTCAACACTCTAATCCCATTGTCGCTGTACGTGAGTCTGGAAATCATCAAGATTGGACAGCTACTTCTCATGCAGGACGTCGACATGTACGATCCGGTCTCGGACACGCCTATGGTTGCCAATACAACCACTATTCTCGAGAACCTGGGGCAAGTTAGCTACGTCTTCTCCGATAAGACGGGAACACTCACTGAGAACGTGATGCGCTTCCGGAAGATGAGCGTGGCCGGTACCGCATGGCTACACGACATGGATCTGCAGAGAGAGGCCGACGAGAAGGAGCGCAAACGGAGGCTGACAGATAGAAGAATGGCAAAGGGCAAAGCGATGCACAGCACCGAAGCTTCTGCCACGAAGACGTCCCTGTCACAAGATGATGCTGAGGCTGTCGAGCGCCCCCTCATTGCCGGACAGCATCATGGGCAAAACCAGCCGCAAAGGGGCGGGTCGATTTCGCATTGGAAATCCTCAGTCAGGCCGGCCCATGCCCAACCTGAACTAAAGACAGAAGATCTCATTGCGTACATTCGCCGGAAACCGCACACGCCTTTCTCTCGAAAGGCCCGGCATTTCATCCTGTGTATTGCCCTGTGTCATACTTGTCTCCCAGAGATAAGCGAGAAGGGCGACATCACGTTTCAGGCCGCATCACCCGATGAATTGGCACTTGTGGACGCCGCCAAAGATCTCGGCTACCTGGTCATCGACCGTCCAGCGCAGTCCATCAAGTTGCAATTCCGTGACTTTGATGGATCGGAGATCACAGAATCATATGAAGTCCTCGATGTCATAGAATTTAGCAGCAAGCGGAAGAGAATGTCCATCATCATCCGTATGCCGGATGGGAGGACATGCATATTTACCAAAGGTGCAGACAGCAGCATTCTTCCGCGCCTTAAGCTGAACAATCTTGCGGCTCAGAAGGCATCGGCCGTCGAACGCAGGGCAACCCAACGCAAGAGCGTGGAGCAAGAGAAGGCCCTTCGCCGGCGAAGTACACAGATGACGAACCGCGACAGTCTCAAGCTCGGTCGTGCGGCGCAAAGGATGAGTCTACGAAAAGGTAGTGTGAAACGGTCCACCAGCCTTGTCAGACGAACGTCCCTTGTGACGGACGAGGTCGATTTGTGGCTCAACCGCCGCGAGACCGAAGAGCTTGATGAGCAGCCTGGCAACGCGGAGGCATATCAGTTACCTCGCGGATCTTTCGCCCGTGGCAGGTCGCTTGACTATACCTCGCCTGTCGACGACCCATACGATGGGTTAGTGGACGAATCGCTCGCCACAAACGATGGTGCTATCTTTGAACGCTGCTTCCAACACATCGACGACTTTGCGTCCGAGGGACTGAGGACACTTTTGTTCGCATACCGGTATCTCGAAGACGACGAATACAAGAAGTGGAAGACCATCTACCACGATGCTACAACGAGCCTGGACAACCGCCAAGAACGTGTCGAGGCTGCTGCCGAGCTGATAGAGCAGGGATTTGACCTTGCCGGAGCTACCGCCATCGAAGACAAATTGCAGCAAGGTGTCCCAGATACAATCGATAAACTCAGGCGAGCCAACATCAAGGTGTGGATGCTGACAGGTGACAAGCGGGAGACGGCGATCAATATCGCCCAGTCCGCAAGAATCTGCAAGCCATTCTCCGAAGTCTACATACTGGATGCAACACGGGGCAAGCTCCAAGAGAAAATCGCGTCAGCCTTGATCGACGTCGGACGCGGCATGATCCCGCACTCGGTGGTCGTCATCGATGGCCACACTCTGAGCGTGGTGGAGGAGGACGAGTCAATCAAGATCCTGTTCTTTGACCTGGCAGCCCGCGTCGATTCCGTCATCTGCTGTCGCGCTTCGCCATCACAGAAAGCGACGCTGGTTAAATGCATTCGCGATCGAGTTCCGTCCTCGATGACGCTGGCTATCGGCGACGGCGCTAATGACATTGCCATGATCCAGGCCTCTCATGTGGGTATCGGCATCTCAGGCAAGGAAGGTCTCCAAGCCGCTCGTATCGCGGACTATTCCATTGCTCAGTTCAGGTTTCTACAGCGCCTCCTCTTCGTCCACGGACGGTGGAACTACATCAGGACCGGGAAGTACATCCTGGGCACGTTCTGGAAAGAGATCGTCTTCTACTTGGTTCAAGCGCAGTATCAGCGGTATAACGGTTATACCGGTACATCGTTGTACGAATCCGCCAGCTTGTCAGTCTTCAACACGCTGTTCACGTCCCTGCCCGTCATTCTGCTGGGTATCTTCGAGCAAGACCTCAGCGCTGAGACCCTGCTCGCAGTCCCAGAGTTGTACGCCTATGGGCAGAAGAACTTGGGCTTCAACTTCCGAAAGTATCTCCTCTCGATGGCCATGGCGACAGCAGAAGCAGTCATCATCTACTACGCCATATACGGCATCTACAACTCCTCACTCTTTACCATAGACACCACCCTATATGCCATGGGCACTTTGGCTTTCACCGTATGCGTCGTCTTCATCAACATCAAGATGCTAGTCCTGGAGCTGCATAACCAGACCATCGTTTCATTCCTGGGCCTCATCATCTCCATAGCGGGCTGGTTCATCTGGAACATCTTCCTCAGCGCCATCTATGCCCCGCGAGTGGGGCCGTACGTCGTGCGCGGCGCCTTCCTGAAGAACTTTGGCCGAAATCCCACGTGGTGGCTAACGGGCCTCATGACGCTCGCAGCCGTCATCGTTTTCGAGCTGCTCGCCGCCTCCGTCAGACGGGTGTTCTGGCCTCGTGACCAGGACCTGATGCAGGAACTCGAAAAGGACGCCGGAATAATGGAAGTCATGAAGGAACATGCAGCCGAGCGCGGCGAGGCTGGCGAATCTGACGGTCCGCAGGAGGCTAAGGGATCCCTGCCGCCCAAGCCCGCTCACGCCTCATCCATCGACACGCCCGCAAGCCCGGGCCTGGCCGAGATGGCATATGGATGGAATGGGTCAGGGTCGGGCCCCTCGGCTGCCACAGCCAACGAGCGGGGCGGCAGGCAGTCTGTTGCTGAAGAATCCATGCCGCCGCCCTTCACGCCTCCCGCACAGGAGCGCGCGAATCCCATGGATCCGCCTGCCTCCGGTAATGCGGCCAGACGAAGCTCTGCGGAGCCCCAGAGATCGGCCAGTTGGCTCGTGGAGATGAGTGGTGCGAACGGACAGGATCAGGCCAATCCGTACTTCGTGCAGAGTCCGGTTGACCTGCGTATGCCGTCGATTGATGAGCGGCGGCAGGGGTGAGAGTCTTCGGCCATCCCCGGCTCACTAGATTCCGGTTTGGCTGAGAGCTCAGTGGCTGATGATGATTTTTTTGTCGTATTTAGATTTGCTTGTGTTAGTTTTAGCTAAAATACCCTGTTAGAGTTTTGGGCGACACTTTCTGTGGGAGTATAAATGTATGGCTTGGGCTGGAAACGTTGGTATCTTGAAGGAAGAAAAGGGCGTTGCGTGGCGAAGCGATATACGTGCTTAGCCTGGCGTTTTGTTTTTCATGTATGTATACATGTACAAACTCATGACCGTTGTTATATGTTATATACCAGGTATTCTTATAGACATCTTTGGGTTGCCGTCTACAACTTGCGTATTCAAAGCAAGTGAATTTACTTTTGATTGTTGATTCCATCCGCTATTTGTTGTGCCGCTTGGCTTCGTTTCACGGCTGGCCGGTTCCCCTAATGGCAATGGCTCCTTTGCGATATCGTCACCACCATCGGCTTATCTCAACAGCAACGCAGCCCTAATGCTGATTGATTCCTGGCTCATAAGCTGACGTTTGTGCTTGCGTATCCCCATGCTTCCCGTTTCGGAAGACGATGGCGGATCTGAGACGGAGGTACCTAATCCATCACACTGGGGCACGTCATGGTTGCTGTGCTTTGTGAAGGCTGTCTCGCAGACCTTTCGAGTATTGGCATGGAGAACCTTCTCCGTAGAGCCAGACTTTGGCCTAATGTTGTCCATGCGCGGGAACCCATGGACGGGCAGGTGGTACGAAATATGTCACTTTCATGAAGAATTCATCGCCTCGATTCCTTTTGATAAGCCACCGAGAACTATTACCGACATAGCGCATCATAACCCCCTAAAACTCCTCAGTCTAATGCATGTAGTATAACCACTGCCGCCCCTGAACCAAAACACCAAGCCAGCCGAATATCATAAGTCCGTCAGAAAACTGATGGCTGTAAGTATGTACACGATAATTGTACATTCCGGAGCTGAGTTTCCGCACCAGAGCTGAGCCGAGCTCTGTTGTGTTCTGTTCTGTTGTTGTTTCAAATACCACACATCCCTTTTCAGTTATGAACACCCCTCGGACATTGCCGAGCACATTGAAGTCCAACTCCGCAACGGGAACGTAGCTGGACAGGCCGTGGCTTTGCCTCTGGTTGCTCGTCCTCTAGTCATCACCGAGCAGAAGATCCATCCCATTCCGCTCACTCTCCAGGCTATCCGCCATAAGATGTCTGTGCGCACCCTTATGGTCGTCGCCTTGGTCGTCATCGTCCTCATCATTGACAAGATCGATAAACATGTGGTTGACATTCTCGTCGCCGTCGTGGCCAAGACCACCGATACCGATGGGGTCATCGTCTCTGGGAGTGCTAAGCGAGTTGTGGCCCCAGACGTCGCGACCAAAGATCTCCTCGGCCTTCTTACGGCCGACATCCGTGCGGGAAAGAATCTCAAGAACCTTAGTCTTGTTTCCCTCGTTAAGGATGTTCAATCCTAGGTCCTCGAGATCCGGCATGCCGCGCAGCAGGCGCTCTTCGAGGCTGTGGGTCGAGTTGTTGTCGGTGGCGAACTGGTGGCCGCCGAGCCCGCCGTCTTGCATGAAGAAGGGGGGATGGATTGAGTTGGACTCAAGTTCCATACCTGCGCCGCCTTTCATCGTCGACGTTGAGTTCGAGCGGCCGTGTACAGAGTGCCCGTGGGATGACGCAGAGTCTGGCCCGTGCGACGGGTGTGCATGCGAGCCGGTTCCGATAGACAGGCGTGGTGTCTGCGGCTGAGCTGATGACGGACGCGAGTAGAAGCTGTGCATCGATTGTCCGAAGGGATGAGCACCGGGACTCGTTGCGAAGCCGCCAGGGGACGATTGGTTGGCAGCTGCCGCGGCCGCTGCTATCTCCGCGTTCAGTGCCTTCCGCTTCAGACTGTTTGCCTTGCCCTTGACATGCTCGGGCAAGTCGTCCGGGTCGTCGACATTATACTGAAGGAGCAGTTTTTGCAGTTTGGTAGGCCGTGGCTTGCGGGTGCTCTTGGATACCTCCAGCACCGGTGGTGGCTCCGGGGCGACAGGAGACCACTTGTGCAGTTCTTGGCGGAAGAAGTTGGTCTCGTAAGAGAGGAGAATCTCTGCGCCCTCAATCTTGCGGAGATAGAAGCGCTGCGTTTCGGCTTCCGAGGCGGTTCCGGCGAGGACAGGATTGCAGTGGCCTGCAATATGGGCGCGGAATTCTTGCGCGTTGTCGATGATCTTTTTCAACACCTCCTCCTCCTCTGGTTGGAAGGGCAGACCCTGAATCTCTTCCTGCCATTGAATCAAGTCCTCAAGCTTCGGGCGAGCGGCATCCCGCGGGATCTTGACTCGCCAGTCACAAATGGGACATGTATACTTGTCATCTTCCTTGACCTTGCCTCGAGCAATTTTGAGGCATTTCCCGTGATACCATTCGTGGCAGAGCTCGCACTCAATCATCATGCCGGCCTCGGTACGCCGACATATGCAGAAGACTTCCCGGAAGCGTGGATCCTCCCAGCGATGGACCTTGCCCGAGCTGTCGGGACTTGGCTCTCTGGAAGCCGGCTCGGCGGGAAGACGGGGTTTGTCGTGGACGATGTCAAAGCAGTCCGTATTCCGGTCCAGAACGTACTCCATGTGACTCTTCAGGATGTGGAGGGGTGCGTTCGTCTTGCCAAATAGTTTCTTTCCCTTGCGCATCCAGTCCTCGTGACGCTTTTGGTCCTTCTCAAGATCAAGGGTACCGGCCGGTTTAGCCTGGAGTTCCTCGACCTTCTTCATGACGTCAATCACTTCGGAATACTTCGGTCTCTTGCGGTAATCGAAGTTCCCGGATCGCTCATTGATATCCATGATTTGACGATGAGCTTCTCGTTGCTTGTGCAGGATCTGATCCACCGCGGCCTTCGTCTCTTGCGAGACAGGGAGGACGTTCTGTTCCGCCTGGTCCGAGAGAGCCTGTAGCTGGGGATAGTGGATTGTATCCGCATTAATCAGCTCCTGGGCCTTCTTCTCCCAGTGTTGTCCCGCGGACAGCTGTTCCTTGTAGTGGTTGAAGTTGTCGTTATAGGGACGTACGTTGAGTCGCTTTCCTTCTTCAATCAGCTCTTCAACTTCGGCAATAGTCATGAAGACACCCTTGTTTGCGTGAGCTCTCTCATCCCACTTCATCTTCTCAAGCTCGCGAGATAGCTCTGTGACTTCGGGCATGTCGACGTTAAAGCTTTGCCCTTCTTCAAGCAGCTCCTCCACCTGATCAATGGTCTGCACTTGGATGCGACTCAGAGCCTGTTTGGCCTTCTCTTGGAATGACTTGATGGCCTCGGCTCGCTCTTGGAGCTGGAGGATTTCTGGGCAATCAAAGCCAATCTGTTCGGCTTCGTCGAGAAGTCGTCGGATGTTGTCCACTTTACGCATATCCCCTTCCTTCTGATCCTGGTAAGCATTCCCGATAGACTTGCGGCTCCCACTTTGCCATGCCTTTTCGTTCTTTCGTCGGTTCTGTTGTTTGCGAACGGTGTAGTTAGTCGCCTCTTCGACCCAATGGTTGCACCGGTCAACGAAATCTCTCAAGACCGGCAGCGAAGGTAGCTCATAGGGTATTTTCTCGCCTTCATTGAGCAGGGCCCGTAGTGTCTTAAGCGACGGAGTAACCTCCTCGTCCAGCAGTTTCTCGTACTTCTCCTCCCATGCCTCCGGAAGATGGGCCTTTTCCGCAACTCTCTTCTCAGTTGAGGCGATG
Organism: Coniochaeta ligniaria NRRL 30616; assembly: GCA_001879275.1. Taxonomy (NCBI): domain Eukaryota; kingdom Fungi; phylum Ascomycota; class Sordariomycetes; order Coniochaetales; family Coniochaetaceae; genus Coniochaeta; species Coniochaeta ligniaria. The sequence continues at coordinate 3,054,323 of KV875097.1, forward strand.
GCGTCTTCCGATTTCCGATAGTAGAGCACATGGTCTCTTCCCAAAAATCGCTCCGATTCCTGGAGCTCACAACATGGGTGAGATCCGGCGTGGAGCAGGCATGTAACCTTGCCGGACTTCAAGCATTTGAACCGAGAAAGGTACGCGAATGCTTTACAGAACGTGCACGAATACTCGTCCTCGGGCACGTCGACATCCTCAATTTTTAGAGCGAGGGGACAGTCCGACTCAATCGCACCGCGGAATTGACATTGGTGAGGGGTCTCAAGGTGCTTTGATATGAAGTCCTCTCGTTGCGCCAGCTCGCGGGTGTGTATACGCGACAGGGCTGGCGCGAGCCACTTGGCAGTTTGGATGGAGAGACCCGCCGTGGTGACGCCTTCAGCAGCCATCCACAGCAATTCGTCATGCGAAAAGCAGGGCTGATGACGGAAGTTCTGGAGCCTCTCAACACCGGCGAGACCAAATGGCTCCCAGTCGTACGGGGCGAAGTTGACAGCCTCGTTGAAGTTGAACCCGTGGTTGAAACCGGCATGGTACGCCTGAGGATAGGTGATGACAAACTGGCCAGCTCTCTGGTCCAGAGCGTAGACCCGAACACCGGCTTTCTTCAGCTGTTCTGGAGTAAGAAGCGTTACGAGCTGAAATAGCAAGTCCGGCTGAGTCTCGAATAGCTCTGGCACCGCTTCACGCATCGCGTTCTCGAATTTCTCTGCATCTTCGCCCGGAATACCGTACCATGTCTTGGTGGCGCCAAAATGCTGATAGTTGGCCGAATAGGCATAGTGGTCTTCGTTGTGCCAACAGAACGTTGAGAAAGTCATACCGACGTAAACCCAGGGCACGGTCATGCCTGAGATGTCAGTTTTGATATGCCTGAACAGACTCTCCGGGTGTAATGGGAGGATGTTGAGGTTCCAGGGATCAGTCGAATAGGGGTTATCGGGATTCCTCTCCATGGTAGGGAAGCCGGAGCCGTGGGTGGTACAATGAATGTCAGCTCCGTATTCAACCTCGACCGTCTCTTCAAGATCAGCGACTAGGCGCCAAAACTCCTGCTCAACATCCTCCTCAGTGACTGGCCTGTGGCATTGAAGGACCGGGTCGTATGGCATCTTATTTTCGAAGTAGCCTTGTTTGAAGTCGGCGGCTTTTTCCTGGAATTGCCGGAGAGAATAGAGGCCGCCTTCCTCGAAACCGAATTGACCATCCCCAACGAGACATCGTGGGCAGTTCCACTCGTGCTCAGGTTTGGTCTTTAGGGGCGGGTCCAGACAGGCCCCGTGGTAGGCGTGATCGCAGGATTCGCATATGAGAAGAAGACCGCCTTCCTCTTTGCCCTTGCCGCAATGCTCGCATTTCTAAACATAGTTAGCAGGTGAAAAGAATGGTAGGGAAAAAGAAAGAAAGACCAACCTCTCCAGGAGGTGACCCTTCGTCTCGCGGTATCCGTGGTGCTGATGGGCGGAACATCGACATGTGCGATCCAGCCACAGTAGGAACTGCATCTGTGAGTGAGTGCATTAGCATAATTTCAGTGACCAATGGGGAAAGAGGCGCGTAAGTGGGGATTCCGGCTTGGAGTGCCCGAACACCCAGCCATGTGCCACAGCGCAAAAGCTGGCACTGCGCCCACAGAGGCTTGAATTGGGACCCATGAGTGTCCTCGTCATCAGTGGAGGCGGGGCGGAGGCAGGCAGACACCCAAGAAGGCTCACTCTGTTGCTTGACATCCATCGGCTTAGGACATGACTGTGCTTACCTTTCTTTAACCGTTTGCTCCTGCGACTACCAGGATCGTTCTCGTCCTTTTCAGTACCACTGTCTTTCTTTGAGTCCAGACTGTCGCAACTCAGCTGCCTCTTCAGAGGATGGGCAGTTGGTATAGCAGAAGGCCGGTACTCCGGTGTGTTCTTTGCGGAGGATATAGGTGAAGCGAATTGCTTTGGAGGCGTAACTCCCTTGGGCTCTGCTGCGGCAAGCGGCCGGTTGACGCTCGTGAATCCCGAATGGACAGCGGCGAAGCTTCCTGCGTTGACAGCGGTGAAGCCTCCTGAGTTGACAGCTGTGAATCCTGTAGACATTTGAGGAGGAGCAAGGGGCGATGCATCCATCATGGGGGTATCTCGGTCAGAGTCTTGAATATGGCCGTTCACCGACTTGTGAAGAGCGTCTGTCGCATGCCGAGCTGGTGAGTCGGCTCGGACGCTGGACGGGGTATTGACGTTGGATCGCTTCATTGGACTCGGTGCTGGGCTGGGAGTAAACGGTCCGCCGTATTCCAACTCCAGCTGCTGATGTACTCCAGGCTTGGCCACCCGCAAGTAGTCTTCGTAAGGGCAAAGCCACTTCTGGTACGAGTTCTTCAGCGACGTCGACAAAGATGACATTATCTTCCCGCTGTAGCCCAGATCACGACCGATCTCTGCCCATTTCTTGTGCTTGCAGACTTTCTCGAAGCCGCCACGAGATTCAACGGCCTTCTTCAACCGATATAAGTCAAGGGGCTTCTTGTCGACATAGGGCCACCGGGTGAGATTGTTGCCATGCTGCTTGTGAAACTTCCTGAGAGCCTCGAGATATGTGAGGTTCGCTCGTGTACCTGACGACGGATTTAGCATTGAACGGGGAGAACGAGAGATACAAAGGTGCCTTACTGCCCTCAACGGAGTTCAACTCTTGCTTTCGTGTTCTGAAGTGGAATTTCTAGAAATCAAGCGCATTAGTTTACACTCAGCTACAGGTTCGGAGGTCGCAATAGCGGTGACGAGATGGCAAGAAAGGGTCGCAGGGGGTTTTAATGTGCCACGCACCTCCGTATCTATCGCAAAGTCTGGGTTCCACGAGTCGGGAGGAATGATTTTGCAGAGACCATATTGACTGGCTTCGGGGGAGATCTTGCGGATGTATTCCATGGGGTCCTTCCATTCTTCCTCAGTCGGACAGTACGTCGGTGCTTCGGGCAGATCGTGTGGCCGGTTCTTCTTCTTTTGAGGTTCTCTGCATGCTGTCGGCTGCCCTCTTCGCTCAACCGATGCGAGATCGAGCGGCACACTCGTCAAGGAGCTGAGCGGATTCGGAGGGTTCGTAGGGTGGTAACCATTCGAATTGACCTGAGCTGTCTTTGGTTTGGGCGTATGGTTCGTAGATGAGCCGACGGCGGGCGATGCCCGGGAGCTGGCAGCAACGCCCGCACCTCCGCCAGGAGCGGCGGCGATCCCGCCGACCGCAGGGGCTTGAACCATGTTCAAGTAGTCGTGCGCAGTAGAGTCGGCGATGGTGTTGGAGTTCGGCTACCTCAAAGAGGATCGAGAAGGGAGAGATTCGCTCGGACTCTGCGTTTAGAGTGTGGCATTACAACGCAGCCTGGCGCATACTGTAATCGAAGATTGTGCAACGGCTGGGTCTTAGTTGACAGACTTGGACAAGCGTAGGTGTAGACGTTTCTCAAGCCGTTGTCTCGTGGTCTTAGTCTCGGCGTCGATGGCGGAATATGTTTCGTGGAGGGAAACGGGACAAGGGAGAAGAGCAATGGCTGGTTGGTGTATGGAATTCTCGGTAGCTGGGGGATAGGAAGCTGAACCGAAGTATAAAGTGCACCTGTTCCACACCAGATGAAAGTGCAACACCACGACGAGGTAATTTCACAGATAATCAGATGCAGTGACTCAAGGTTCAGCTGCAGGGGGGTGAATTGCGACACATCAAGGTGTGTAGGTATTCGCAAAGAGGGTGAAGTGAAGGAGAGGGAAAGAAGAAACGGTGGGGAGAGGATCACGATGCAAGTGACTAAGGTAAGGCGAGGCACCCAGTGCACCTAGACTTAGTCGAATGTGTAAAAGTGGGAAAGAACTTGAAGTGGAAAGAGCGGGAGGCATGGGCGAACTGCGAAGATCCAAGGTCGAATGCGGCGGCCCAGCAGGTGGAGAGGCAGAATGAGGGCTCTTGGTATTAGTACTCGGTACTCCAGACAAGATGGCTGGAACATGAGTGTGGAGTGTTATATGGGAGACAGAAACGGTACATCAACATGATTCAGGTGACAAAGTGTGGCATGTCCGGTTATGGCAAGAGCATACGAATAGGCGTCCCGAGGCGGGCAAGGCGAGAGAGGCAGAAGAATGGAACCTCAAGGGCACGCATCATTCCCGGTCAACGCTCATCAGCCAGCAACAAGTCGAGCAAAAAGCATTTGAGAACACGGACGCTGTCGGGGATTTTGGCAGGATCACAAAAGTGGGCCTGTCCCCGGCATGTACTTGTACCTCTACATACCTCCACGAGTACCCGGCCAGTTAGGACTTCAATCCGTCCATTCCAGACGGTTTACCACTAGGAACACGATATATCCCCACTGGTATCGCCCGATGAGTCCTTGCACTGGTGTATGGCAAGCTAGATTGTATCACTTTCGATATCGAACACCTTCGTGGCCTTCAACTGCCTATTGCTTGACTTGGCTGCATAGACGTCGAGGTACCCGCAACGTCCAAGTAACCTGGAAGATTTCCATATCCGGACAGACTAAGGTTACCAAGTTGCCTCTAGATCGAAAGCCGCCAGAACAAAGAAAATCTCCAACAAATCTCGCTGTGCTGACGGAGGGGACATGAGAACACAAGTGATTTATAGAAAAGGTAAGCATTGTCCGATATAAAGTGGTGGGCATTCTGCTCGCCTGGGGGCACTGGATATTAACGACAAATGGTCCAGTGGTTCGATATGCATTAGCTGCATCAGCACACTCACGTTGGTTGCATCGGCTCCCATGTTGGTGGTATCCGAGCTGAGAAGCGGAGCAGGACGGACGCCGAGGGAGGCAAACGATGGTCAGCATCGGTAACATCGTAAAATGTCATACTTCTGGGGGAACACAGCACGTCCGCAATTATCAACTGTGCAGGTTGCCAAGTGATATAATGACTTGGAACCACCAGGAATCAAATCTTAAGCAATCTTATGACAGTGCTCGCAACACTCCGAAGCACAACATAGAGCGGATGGCTTGGGGCATATTTGATATCGGCCAGGGCTTGTTCGCAAGGGTATTGCCAAGACTCGCCTATTCCGCCAATCAGGAGCCATTGTCGTCCGTCTAGCTGGCATCCGTGGTTCGGATCCTTGCTAGTGGGCACGTGCTTATCGGTGCGGGGAGGTCGGCCGGTTGGACGTCACTGAGCCCCGATCCCGACTTCACTCCGGATGCAGTGCCGTTCCTGATGCTTCAGAGTACCGATACTATATGTGTCAGCTTGTACAGAGCCAATCAATCTAACGCAACCAGATCAGGTCACTCAAAGCATGGCGTCAACAGTTGGCATTACTCCAGGGAACTTAGTCAGTCTGCATGTCCTATATCCGACGCCAGGCCGCCCTTTTGCACCCTGACATGTGTCGCCAGTACGACACAACTATGCCTTTGCCTTTGCCTTTCGCTTCTTCTTAAGCAGTTTGTCCACATCCTTCGCACCTCGGAGCCGCAACGTCAGCTCTGTCATCATGTCTCCCCATTTCACCGGCCCGTGGCATTTCGGACAACGACCTCCCACCGGAATAATGCTCTCGTCCTCTTGTTCCGAGAGCATATGCCTGCTCCAACAAGACAGATGGCCAACACCTTCACATCCATTGTTGCTGCAGAGCCCATAGAGCCCCTCATCGGGAGGCATGTGTTCATTGCAAATAACGCAGTCTCCTTCCCGTTCAAAACTGAACACATCGCGGCCTTTTGCGACGTAGTCTTTGATGGGAGCGTAGTCCAGAGGCAACGCATGCACTCCCCATGGAGATGGCTCTGCAGCATGAGATTCGCTCTCCTTATCATTCGCAATGCTAGTTGCAGTCCTTGAAGAATCACGCCCAAAATCAGTCAGTATCGGAACGCCCGATCGCATCGGTTCCTTAGTCGTCGCACACCACTTCTCCCAAGCGGTATGCGCGTCTCTGTTGAAGAAGTGCAGTCGCAGCGGCCAGCGCGCGAAACTTGGCACTCCGAGGAGAAGATGGAGGTTCGACATGATCGACGTCATACTAGCTCGAGGACGTCGAGGCTGGCCATTCTTTTTCCTTTGGGTAAAGATCGATATTCGTGCTGGTGACGGGATATGCATCGACAGATGCGGGTTTGTGACGGCCCATCTGATACAGGTAGTTAGCAACCGTATTGCCGGAGATTCAGACATGAGGTGTTGCTTACTCAAACTTCAGCGCCGCGACAGCACTTGGAAAGCCCGATACCAGAGCTACCATCTCCCATGGCCGCAGTTTGTTTCTTGACGTCCGGACAGCGCCTCCCTTTACTTCTCCATTGTGCTGCTTCAACCGGCGTGGCGGATTTGGAGTAGATCCGATGTACAGCGAGGCATGATTGACGCTCGACCGCAAGATATAGACCGTATAAAGCGGAGGTATAGGTCTCGAGAGGACGGCCATGTTGATATTCAGAATGCGTAGATCGCGTTCCTTTGTTCAGTCCGGTTCGGACAAGATACCACGAATGAGTATTGGCGCACGCAGCAGAAGAGAGGACATTTGCTAATGTAGTATTTCGACAGCGTATCGGTGTGTAGCTTCAATGAGCTGAGAAAGGACAGGCAATGAAAAGTACTTGACGGTGTTTACGCCGTCGAGTTGACAACCAGATAACCGAAAGGTACAGCCCCACCTGGTCGGTTGAACTGCGGAGCTTGCTCCTGCCCTGTCGTGGTGGGGGGCTAGCCGCTAATTGGCAATTGGACGGAGCATAGCAGCCGCTGCAAGGGGGCCAGGGCAAGCTGAAACGTAGCTTCATCGTTGTCCCGTTCTCCGACAATTTGATCTGACATCTGTTCAGATCACGACAAGTCTTCTCCTACCCAACTGTTTATCCATCACAATCGTGGTAAACAGTCATCCACAATGTTCAACCTCCGGCGAATCGTTGTGACGGCCGCGCTGCTCGTAGGAGTCAGCATGGTATGCTTCTCGCAGGCCGCCGAAGCTGCCAAGGGCCCCAAGATCACCCACAAGGTCTACTTCGACATCACTCACGGCGATGAACCCCTGGGCCGCATCGTAATGGGTCTCTACGGCAAGACCGTTCCCAAGACGGCCGAGAACTTCCGCGCTCTGGCAACCGGCGAGAAGGGCTTTGGATACGAGGGCTCTGCTTTCCACCGCGTCATCAAGCAATTCATGATCCAGGGCGGCGACTTCACCAAGGGCGACGGCACTGGTGGCAAGTCGAGTACGTGTACCGTCCTCTGGGGAAATGAGATGCAATTGCTAACGGTTGCCGAAACAGTCTACGGCGAGAAGTTCGCCGACGAGAACTTCAAGCTAAAGCACACCAAGAAGGGTCTCCTGTCCATGGCCAACGCCGGAAAGGACACCAACGGCTCGCAGTTCTTCATCACGACCGTCATCACCTCGTAAGAGCCGAATGACTATCCTATCTACATCGTGCCAGATCGCTAACGCCATCACCAACAGCTGGCTCGATGGCCGCCACGTCGTCTTTGGCGAGGTCCTCGAGGGCTACGAGATCGTCGAGAAGATCGAGCAGGTTCAGACCGCCCCGGGCGACAAGCCCGTAAAGACGGTCAAGATCGCCAAGAGCGGCGAGCTGGAGGTGCCCCCAGAAGGTATCCACGTGGAACTCTAAGCTGTGTGCATCTGCCCCTTCTCTCTGCTCTCCTTTCTGATCAGAGCATCGCATGTATACACAGACGCAGCACGCGAGCTATAGTCATGTATGTTCCTTGGCAAATACATCAAACGGGCAATACGTGATTACATCCCTTTTATCTCCCTTCCCAACTTTGCTGTCTGACAGGTGCTGATACGTGTCTCTTCCCGGCTCCCCAGCCCAGTACGGCTCTGCAGGTTGGGCGAAAGGCCAGTCAGAAGAAGATGAAAAAACCATTCCCATTCCCGACGACAACTCTGCTCCCAAGGTTCCTGCTGCTGACTATTCGGAGAGCTGGTCTGTGTTCCGGAAGGCGTTCTTCTTCGGCGTTATTCTCGCTGCGGTTGCCGTCTACATCCGGTACTCGAGGAAGAAGTTGGAACGGGAGGACGTCGGCTACGAAAAGAACCTGGCTTGACAATGATAGAGCGGGTGACCGCATGCCAAGGGTCTACAGGAAATAAATATGGGCGTTTTCGAGTTATTCATAGTCTGCTGTCGGAAGTGGTAGCTTTCGTGATATTCGTCGCCTTTCCGCTGTAAATGCATCACGTGGGTCCATTTAAACCTACCAAATTTTTTGAACTTCCACCACACCTCAGTCTCAGTGAACGAACGTCATAACATCACACACACCCGAGCAAAATGAAGCTCCTCACATTAAATTTCTTGACCTGCGCCGTCAAGGCCTGCAAGTCGTCTTCGGAATCATTTCCACTGCACCCCAAAGACGCCGAGCTTGCACAGGACGAAGTCGAGCTCAACCCGCAACTCCTCACAAACATCCTGCATCGCATAGACTGGAATGCCCTGAGAACAACAGCAACAGAGGTGAGACTAACTGCACCACTCTCAAGATAGAGCGGTGTTGCTAATAACCTGGACAGCTTGGCTTTCCAGAACTACCAGGACAAGCACCTACGGAGGAGGAGCTGCAGGCAGACGAGAAGAAGATGAAGGACTTGCACAACCTGCTCATTGAGACACAGCTCATGGAGGGAAAGTTGGTCTGCGGCCACTGTGGTCACGAGTACGCTGTGCGGGAGGGGATTGCAAACTTTTTGCTTCCTAGTCACTTGGTTTGAGATGTCTTTACTGCGGGTTTAAGCTCATTCTTTTTTATGTCGAGGTCTGGCGTTCGGAGACAGGGGCAACGGTTATTTCAACAAAAGCATTCACGGGATGTGTGTCTGTGAAGTTCTGGACTGGAGGATAGAGCAGCTGCTCACGTCGAAATAACAGAATCATCCAGCCTGCAAGAGAATCTCGTACGACGAAGATACCTAGGCTGAAAGTAGAAATAAATAGTATACCCGGGAATGCTTCCACCACAGCTTCAAGTTATGCCGTGACCACGTTCCTAAACTCCGTCACTACACCTAGTGATAGTATGATACATTACACTCCGCCGATCCTTCAAACACACTCCTCTGTTCGGATATCGCTCTACAACTGCTTCTTCTGCGCAGCAGGACCCATCTCCTTATCGAACGCACCATACGACACCTCGAGGCTGGACAAGCCTTGAAGTCCTACATAGAGGATGGAAAGCAAGACAATAGCGGCAATGAGGCCCATGAAAATGCCTTCACAAACAATCAGTACAGCACAGTCACAAAACGGCTCATACCAGAGAGGGTCAGGGGGCACATACCAGGAGTGAAAAACTGATACTTCTCAAACAATCCCCTGTGGTCCGTCGCATTGCTCGCTCTCCGACCAACATAAACCGGCTGTCCTTCCGCGCGACGCTTGAGGTCGGTGCGCATGGGCTCGACGAAAGACGGCTCGTAGGCCTTGAACTCGTTCGGGTCGGAGAACAGGAGGACCGTATAGTCGTCTCCTAGCGTGGAGAGTAGTTGGCCCAGTTCGTAGTCTTGGACCGTCAGCACAAATCACGCCCACCATCTCGGTGTCTCATGTTAGGGCTGTGTGTGTATACGGAGTCCTCCGCATCAAAAAAGAAAAAAGGTGGGAGGGAGGGTGCAACGCCAAAACCCGGCAATTGCGATACTTGTTCAAGTGACTGGGGCGTTAGGGCTGTGTAAACGTACCGTTATCAGCTAGAACCGTCCTGCGCTGATCAACCTCCTTCTCTCCGAGCCCGGTCCGCAGAGCGGGTAGATGCCGTAGCTCCACCTCGGTGACCTCGACGGTCTTGCCGGCAGAGGCGCATGCTGTGCTGATGAGGGAGTCGAGAGAGGAACTGCCGAGCTGGCCGGCTACCTCAGCGACGGTGTAGACGGAGGCGGAGGCGGTTGCCGCACGGCAGAGATTCGGCATGTGGCATTCTCCAGAGTCGTCGCGGATGTCGGCTGCGTGGAGGTTGGGTTGGGAGACGAGGGCGTAGCGGGTTGTCGGGCAGGATGAGAGGAGGGATGAGAGAGACTTGGTGAGGCTGGCAGAGCTCTGGAGTTGGGCTGTTTGTGGGAGGTCGAGCCTGTGGTGCACGGTCAGATGCGAGCACTAAATGGAACTGGCGATGGCATGGAACCGCCACGGAGGAGGAGATAGCCAAAAGCACTAGCGAAACAAGCAACCTACTTCGATGTGGACAAGAGGATGAATGGCGATGTATCGGAAAAGGCGTATGCTGCCGTGCTGCTGAGCAGCAGCGAGGCTATTGAGAGGCGCATGGTTGATGAGAAGCTGTGTGCGGCGGCGAAAGATAGTATCGTCAACCGTGATGGATGGTTCGACGTTCAATGTCGCTGATGACGGAGTCCAGATAGCTCCAGCTGCAGCAGGCGGTGAAGCATGGCAATTCATGGCAGTGACAGGGGTCGCTCTTTCCCGCCTGGCGCGACAGGGTTCCTGCACTTGTTGCCCCGCTAAAATTTGGGCGGCCTTCATCGAATCTGCATTCTCAGCATTGCGACTTCACATGATAAAGTCACTGATATTCGGCATTCGTCATGTTCGCTAAACCCAGAGTCAAGAAGGGCCTACTAACGGCACCGACAAAGAAGAGGAAACGCGGCCATGCTTTGGAAGAAATCAACTACGACCCTGACGCGCGCGCCGAGTATCTCACAGGGTTCCGGAAGCGTAAGCTGCAGAGGATCAAGGTGGCTAAGGAGCTTGCGGCGGAGCAAGAGCGACAGGACAAGATCCGGGCCAGGAAACAGGTGGGACTCAACTGTACACTCGTTCTATTCCAGATTGCTGACTCTCAAACAGATGAGAGACGAGCGAAAAAAGGCCGTGGAAGACCACGTCGAGACGGTGAACAGATTGCTCAAAGAGGCACGAAAGGCCGGCACGAGTGATACGGAATCCGAGAATGATTCGGACGACGATGCGTTTGGAGGATTTGAAGATGAGCCAATACAGCCGGTGGACCTTGAGGAGGAATACATCGACGAGGACCGCTATACGACAGTCACGATAGAAGCGGTCAATGTCGACAAGGATGGTATGCACAAACCGGACGCCGAGGACGATGACGACGACAAGGATGGAGAAGGCAAGAACGTCGAGGGCGCAAAGTCAGGCAGTGCGCCCGAAAAGACCAAGAAGGAGTGGCCCAAGAAGCCGAAGAAGAAGAAGTTCCGCTACGGGACTAAGATAGAGCGGAAGCTCACCGAGGTGAAACGGAAGGTCAAAGCAGCGAAGTGATAGCTTCCAGGTAACCCTTTGCACGGGGACCTAGGATAAGAGTCACTGCAGGACATGTTCAGCATGTTCCTCAGGCTATCTATGCCTACTAATACCCAGCTCCGGGTCGTGCCAGCAACGGGCCGACTTCTCAGCAGATGAGCACATCTGCGTCACAGCACAGCCACGGCTATGGACGACGGGTTGCTGATTCGAGTACACATACATAGAGACTCACTCCTCCCCGGGTGCAAGCGTGCGGAGTGTTTGGATCGTTGACGGGTTGATCAATCAGAGGAATCCGCCCCTGGCTGAGATGAAGGGCATAGGACTGATGGGGACAAGTCTTTAGATCCCCCAGATACCACCCTGACTGTCTTGTACTGCCACAAGGTAAGGCAGGCAAGCATGGAAATCATGTATCCAAGGTGTTCCTAGCATCTTTGAGTCCACGAACCATACCTATCATCGACTTGACTTACAAGTTGCCGAATCCCCACTTGTGTCAAAACGGAAATTCTCGGCTCCACAGCCTTGGAGTTGATTGTCTCGAGACTCGAAGTCTAAACTTCTGTTCAAGTTTCAAGTGTCTAGTTCTACACCGTATCGCGCAAATATATATGTAAATCCATCGATCAAAGCTCCTGCGTTGTTAGATTTTGGTTCGCCAACGGTCTCAGCCACCACCATCATCAGAGTCACATTGAACCAGTCGCCGAACGTATTTTTTTTTACCCCGCGCCAGTCACAGGTGCAAGAACGAACCGCGTGCAACCGGCCGACCAGCTTTTTTCCTAACAAGAGCTCGCGATTCGCCGTCTTGTTCACGCTTCTCCAGCGTCACTGCGAGCAATGTCCAGCGGAATGGCAAACGAAATCAAACTCCTCAGTGGCAGCAGCCATCCAGAACTGAGTACCAAGGTCGCAAATAGGTATGGCAATCACTCTCGGCATTGCAAGAGAAGAGAAGAAACTCAAGCTGACAGATGTTCTCAACACTACCAGGCTCGGCATAGAAATCGCTCGCACAACCTCCCTCAACTACTCCAATCAAGAAACCTCGGTCACAATTGGCGAGTCCGTACGAGACGAAGATGTCTACATCTTGCAGTCCACCGCCCCCGGCGACGTCAACGACGGCCTGATGGAGCTCCTGATCATGATCCACGCCTGCAAGACCGCCTCCGCCCGGCGCATCACGGCCGTCATACCCTGCTACCCCTACGCCCGCCAGGACAAGAAGGACAAGTCCCGCGCGCCCATCTCCGCGCGGCTGATCGCCAACATGCTACAGACCGCGGGCGCGAACCACATCATCACCATGGACCTGCACGCCAGCCAGATCCAGGGCTTCTTCAACGTTCCCTGCGACAACCTGTACGCCGAGCCGAGCGTGCTGCGCTGGATCAGGGAGAACATGAACGTCGAGGACTGCGTCATTGTCTCGCCCGACGCGGGCGGCGCGAAGAGAGCTACGTCGATTGCGGACCGGTTGAATGCGAGCTTTGCGCTGATTCACAAGGAGCGCCCGCGGCCGAATGTTGTCGGGCGCATGGTACTCATTGGAGAGGTGCGGGACAAGGTTGCGATCTTGGTGGATGACATGTCTGACACATGTGGAACGCTGGCTAAGGCGGCCGCGCTCCTGCAGGCTAACCAGGCGAGAGAGGTATGTTCATGGCGTGGCTTTGAAGACGGAGTAGACGGTTGCTGACGTGCTGCAGATTATCGCGATAGCTACACACGGTATTCTGAGCGGCAACGCCATCGACACGGTAAACAACAGCTGCCTGTCGCAACTGGTCGTGACGAACACCGTGCCGCTAGGCGACAAGCTCGAGCGCTGCCCCAAGATGAAGGTCATTGATGTCAGCGGCACCCTGGCGGAAGCGATCAGGAGGTAAGGATATATACCCACGGTTATGGCCATGGGCAATTGCTAATTCGTAATCTAGAACTCACAACGGAGAGTCCGTATCGTACCTGTTCACCCACGTTCCGGATTGGGACTAAAGCAACGACCATGGGTTTGGACGGGGAGTCGTTAGGTCTATTTGCGGTGGGCGCGTTGCGTATAGCAGTTTTGAGACAACACGGCACGTTTACTTGAGATAACAATGTGCGTCAAGTCCATGACAGACGCATGGTGCCTTCTCATGTGCTGATAGACATTTTACGGAGTTGGGCGTCAAGAGTATCCTATAACAGGCATGCAGGCGCTCTCTTGGAGCTGTCGCCTCGGTCTTATGGTTATAACGTGCATTATGGTTACCTGATGTTTTGGACCGTCAGTATCATCCATGGGATACAGTTCACAGACACTGGAGGATACAGTTTGTATACGGTAGATATAGAGATTAGAGAAGTCATGCATCGATAGTGTCAAACTGGTGGTGGAAAACTGTATTTTGGCGTGCATTACTGAGCGCTCTTAGACAAGTAGAATCAATCTTTGCTGTCTCTATAATCTTGGTCACAAACTGGCCGTCTTGGTATAAGGAACTCCTAAGGGACTGTAAGTCTGTAATTCACCGTACCCTCACCGTATTTCCAGCCATTATACCCCTGAACGGGCGGAGCAGCCGCCAGCCAGCCGCCAGTAAGGCACCTTACCTGCCTTAAGGTCGGGTATCCATCCGCCGCCAACCGTTAAAACTAAACGGACTGTGCTTAATGGAGCCATTCCCCGGTTTCCATAAACACCCGTCATATGTCAGACAACAGCTCATCCAAGGCAACAAGATGAGCTATCGCTTGCACCTGCGATTGATACCTTTCAAAGGCCACCCGACCTGATCAAATAAAAGTCACGCATAGCTACAAACCAAAGACCACCAACAACAATGTCCAACTTCAAGCGGGCGCCGCTCGCCCCGGCGCCTGGATCCAAGAGCATCCTAAGCACCCTGCAGGCGACGACCATGATCGATTCCAAGCCGACGCTGCCCGCCGAGATACTGGTGACGATACTCGACTACCTGCCAGTACCCGACCAGATGCGGTTCGCGAGGGCCTCGCGGCGGTTAAAGGAGATGGTCTACGACGACACGCGGTGGGTCGCGCGGTTGAAGGCTATGGGCTGCTGGGACGAAGCCGAGGCACGGAGGAGGTTTGAAGAGGGAATGAGGAGGCGCAGGGAGAGAGAAGCAGCTGCAGCCGCCGCAATTGCACCCGCTGCGGTCGGTGTCGGTGCAGTACCCGGAACAACAGGGGCCGTCGTGCCGCCACCAAGGACGAGTACGACGTTATTCGATGCCGCAGAAGAAGAACAGCAAAGGGAAAGAGAGAAAGATAGGAGAGCTAAGCAGGTAACGGAGGTCAGGAATGGGTTCGAGACTCTGAAAGTCAGCGGCCAACCACCGCCACAAGCACACAAGGACCCCTTCCACGATCCGGAAGCGCTGCTAGACGTGATCAAGAACGCGCGGAGTATACGTGGTCTCGCCAGGCAAGAATACGGAAAGATATACGGCGCCCTGGCGCCCTTCTATTTTGACCTGGTCAACTCAAGGAGTCACGCCGATCCGATCATCTTCAAGGTCTTCCGCGACCCGGAACGTCAGGCTCAGATGCTGGCTAACTTGCACACGTTCGCAAAGAGCGACTGGTCTACCGGCTGGCAGCAGAGGGAGGACAAGCTGCATTCCATGAAGACCATATTCGAGAGCGCGGTGCTGCGCGAGTTCGAGCAGGGGTACGAGTATTGGGACGTTGACGGGCGGATGAGAAAGTACGCTCATGTGCTTGATGTGCTGAACGGTGCTACCGCGGGTATCGAGCTGTTCATCCAGAAACATCCGATTTTTACGGACAAGGAGGTGTTGATGAACTCGATGGATTGCATCAATCAGGCGCCGGCCGACAGTATCACATTGGAGCCGTCGAGGGTATTCTTTGAGGTTCTGGCGAAGAAGGTCAATGAGCAGGCGGGCATTATGGAAAGGATATTTCCCCGGCCGGGACATGTCTTCTGGACGTTTGTGGACAAGGTGAGGGAGGATATCGTTATGGAATACACGACACCTCTACTTGACGAAGCGCATGAGCGGAATCTTCTTTCGTATCTGAAAGCGACGTCCGGGCTATTCGAACAAACTATGCAGTTCTTCCTGACGCTTACTCCGCCGAAGGGAGCGAAGGAGAATTTGGAGGATAAAGCGAAGGAGCTGGCGCTGAGAATATTCGAACCACACTTGGATCTGTACATGCAGGAGGAGCTGGACTACTTCATCAGACATGCCGAGGCCGAGGTTGGAGACTGGGAGAAGAAGCTATCGGAGCAGGACGCGAGCGTCGAGTCGTTCTACATGGGGAACTTCAACCGTCAAGCGGACAAAAAGGACTTTCTTACTTCGTTCAAGAAGGTTGTCATGATGCCTGTCACGGTACTTCCGACCAGTTTCCCGATAGCATCACCTTTCGGAGCAAGAACCCCAGTACCGGCAACGACCGCAAATGGGTCGTCCTTAGCTGCTCCCTCGCCTCAGCCTTCCCGGCCACAATCACCAGGTATTGGCGATGCCGTGCCCGATAGGAAAGGAACCCCTTTACCAGACGGCTTGAAAGCGCCTACCGACGAGCTAGCAGCAAAAGCAGCTCTGATGACGTCAAGGCTGGAGGGCATAAAGTCCCTCTTCAGCATCGAGGTAGCACTTAACCTCGTCCACGCAGCCAAGTCCAGCCTAGGCAGAGCAGCCGTCTTCATTAGCCTCGGCGGCCAAGCTGGCGGCGAGGCAAGAGAGCAGTGCGAATCCATCTTCGTCAACCTCCTCCGCACCCTCGGCAACCGACACGTCAAGCCCGGCTTCGAAAAGGCAGTCGAGCACCTCTCGCACTACAACCCGCGTGACGTGGTCGACCACAACAAAGCTGGGGTAGCGCCCCTGGTCACCTTCATCGAGTTGGTCAACGTCGGCGACCTCATCTCGCAGATGATTGACGTCTTTTACGAGCAGCAACTTGCCGGCCCGCGAATCGCGGATCGTAATGACTTCCTCGACCCTTCCGGTCTGGCGAAGAAGAAGTTTGAGCAGATGCTCGACGAGAGCGTCGCTGCGGGCTTGAACAAGGGCATCGATGTGCTGATGGACGAAGTCGAGTATATATGTGCCACAACCCAGCTACCGACCGACTATAACCCGCTCCCCCCACCGGAGAAGAACAACGGCGTGACGGACTCGGACATGGGACCCACTCACACCGCCCGGCGCGTCGTCGAGTTGGTATCCTCGCACACGAGCATGCTCGTCGGCAGCACGGAAAAGACGATGCTCGACGTCTTCAACGGCGAAGTGGGACTGCGGCTCTTTACGGCTGTTTGCAAGCACCTGAAGCGCCAACGTATCAGCACCGACGGCGCAATCAAGCTCATCGCCGACATGAACCTCTACTTTGATTATATCAGGAAGCTGAAGAATAACGATCTGCTGGATTACTTCAAGGCCCTGCGGGAGCTGAGCCAGATTTACCTGATTGCGCCGAACCATGCCAAGGAGATGGCGACGATTATCGCGGACGGGGACCGGTTTGGGGGCATCTTCCGAGCGGAGGAGGTCTACGAGTTTGCGGAGCGAAGGGCGGACTGGTATCAGGTGAGACGGGATGTCGAGAGGGCTATGTATGGGCTTGAGTGCTTGGTGATGTGAGCTGTCAGGGCGGGAGAGGTTGTCATGAGTTGAAGAGTATATACAGCATATGACTTGGATAGGGTTTGCCGTAAAAAGCCATGGGGCGACGCCCCTATGGTGTTCAGAACGGTGATCAATTTTGCCCCTCTTGAAAGGAAGCCCCTTTTTGAACCCTGGTTAAATCAAGCTTCCATAAGCCAACAAACGCCGCCGATGCATCCTGCAACTCCATATCCGTGTCCATTTACACACCCATGTCCAATTTCACTTCTTCATAGCCCCAAAATCCAGCTTCCTCGCCACCTTAGCACCCCTGTTGTCCTCCTCCATGGGATTGACCCTCTTCAAATCAGCCGCCATTTTCTCCAGCCCACCCTTCGTCTTGCGCGGCAGGTCCTCATTCCTCGTCGGCTTGGGCTCGCTCCGCCACCACTTGTGCTCCAGCATCTCCCTCGCCGTGATCCGCTTCCTCGGGTCGAGCACGAGCGTCTTCATCAACAGGTCCACGCCGTCCGCGCCGACGGCTCCGAAGCGGCCCATGTATGCGTCCTTACCGTAGACAGGGACCGTCTCGCCGGCGACGGCGTAACCGGGCAGTTTTGTCACACCGGGCCAGTTTTCTTCGGTTGGCGTGCCGATGGCCCTGCAGATGCAGTCGATCTGGTTGATCTCCGAGTCGCCCGGCAGGAAGGGGCTGCGGATGATGAGCTCTGCGAAGACAAGGCCGACGGACCAGACGTCGACCGCGCCCGAGTAGTGCCTTGCTCCGAACAGCAGCTCGGGGGGCCGGTACCACCTGGTGATGACGTTGGTGGTCATTGGTATTGCCGGGTCTGAGAAGGACCGGGCGAGACCGAAATCGGCAAGCTTGGCCTCGCCGTTGGCGGCGATGAGGATGTTGTTGGGCTTTATGTCGCGGTGCAGCACGAAGTTTTCGTGGCAGAACCACACGCCGCGGCAGAGCATGCCCATCCAGGCCTTGATATCGGCGGCGCCGTAGCGATACGTGTTGACGTTGCGGATAAGGTCCTCGAGGTCGCCCAGCGGCAGGTACTCGAGCACGAGGTTGAGGTTCTGGTCCTTGGAGGAGAAGACCGAGATGAGACGCACGACGTTGGGGTGGTTGAGCTCCTGGAGATGCTTGATTTCCCTCAGGGCGTCTGGGGCCATGCCATCGCGGTATTCCTTCTGGACTTTGATCTTCTTGATGGCGGCTTTCTGGGAGGGGTCGGTGCGCAGGTGGGCGGCGAAGACGTTGGCGTAGGTTCCTTCGCCGAGCTTCTTACCTTTGACCCATTTACGCTTCTCATCGTCGTTCATCTGCTCGGCCAGGTCCATGGTGGCGTGTGGCCGCGTGGGTTGGGCCTGGACTGGGGGCCGCGGAGTGCCATCTGAGGAGGGGGCGGCTGATATTGGGCGTTTCAGAGGTGATGCTGTGGGTCGTGAGTTTACCTTGAGGGTATCTGTTGGGTAGGCGACGAGCGGTGACGCTGACATCGTGTGTTGGACGGGACAGCAGCAGGTTGCCCTTTGAAAGAGAGAAAGAGGGAAGAATGAAAGGGAGAGTACCTAGGTCTAGATTCTCAGCCTTGCATGTGTGAAAGACGCCAATTTCCAGGCTGTTCGTGGCCCGTGCGCCTGATGTCAGTCCAGACCAGGGGGGTGGCAGTTGTGACGGAGCTAGCGGAGCTTGAACCCCACCTTTGAGCTTCCCGTCCGACGTCGACTGAAGAATTACCCCACCATTTCGACATCGCTCCTGGTCTTCCCATGTCAACCTTCCACTGCTGCCTCCGTGGTGCGAAACAATCACTTTCTCTCCAACAATACGGTATTCCTTTCTTTCTATAAAACATCGCCTTCCAGCAGTTACCGCCATCGGCAGTCTCCCGATTAGACTCGAACCTGCCTGCGAGACAAGCTTGCCTGCCAATCAACCCAGGGCACTCTGTCATTTATAATCCCGACGACTTCGCTGGCGTTTCAACCTCTCACCGCATCATCGATACCACAACACACATATCTTAGAGGTTCTGCATAGCACGACTTTCCTGGCTCACTGTGAAAATCGCCGACAAGATGGCGTCCACAATTCCCAACAACCCGAGCAATCAGACCATCTACCTGCTCCTCCCAAAAATCAGCGATGCCGACCCTGACTTCCGTTTCATGGCATTGAGCGATCTTCACACGGTACTGAACACCGGAAAACAGGATATCCTGGCTCACGACTTCAGTACGGCTGCTCGGACAGTCGACCTGGTCGTGAAGTCGCTCGACGATCAGAATGGGGAGGTGCAAAACCAGGCCATCAAGGTGTAAGCTCTGACTTTCCACCCGACTCGCTCAAGCTGTCTAGGGCGTCACATGTACTGACCATTACCAGTCTAGGACCTTTGGTAAAGAAGCTACCAGGCCAGCTAGTCGCGCCAATGATGGAGAAACTATCCGGACTGAAGCTGAAGAACTCGGTCGACAACTCGGTTGCATACCTCGCCCTTCGTACCGTTATCGAGGCCTTCCCGCGCCCAATACCTGGGGTGAATCCGGGCAGAGAAGTTCAGGAGGCCTACGCCAGCATCAGCCGCATTCTGATCCCCCGATTCCTCGGCCGACACACTTCCCTCAAGGACTCCAAGTCTGCGTCATTACTTACAGAAGGAGTTCTGGCTTCGGATGAGGTTCCACCAGACTCTGTCGATGTCGTGATCGAAGTGGTGCGTTGCTTTGGAACACTGCTTAATGTAATTGAGACGGAGGCCCTGCAAGACGCCGTCATCAATCTGCTTGAGAAGGAGAGGAGCAACTCGCCTGTGAAGAAGAGGGCGGTTGTAGCTCTTTCCATGCTAGCACATTATCTCTCGCCCGAGATGCTCAACAAGTTCATCGCTAGGGCAACCACTGCTCTCGCGAGCTCAGAAATCAGTCCTGTCACCCGACGACTCTACATTAACGTGCTGGGTTCGATGGCACGATCCATTCCACAACGCTTCGGTCGTCACGTCAATACCCTAACTCCTTACATTCTCCAAGTGTTGAGCGAGGATGAACTCCAGGCGCGGCTCGATGAAGTCAACGAGGGACACGCTGACTCTGGCTTGGAGTTTGACGAGGTCCGAGAGGCTGCACTCGTCGCTCTGGAAGCCTTCCTGGCGTCTTGTCCAACGCAAATGCGCCCGTTCACCGACGATGCTCTCACCGCTTGTCTCCGCTACCTCAAATTTGATCCCAACTACGCACAGGATGATGATGAGGATATGGAGGTTGATGACGAGGAAGATGACGACGACGATGCTTTTGACGACGACGACGAGTTTGAGGAAGATGCAGGCTTTGATGATGATGACGATGCAAGCTGGAAGGTGCGAAGATGTGCGGCAAAGGCTCTGCATACCATCATCTCCACCAGGAGTAGCGGAGACCTCCTGGACAATGGAGTCCTTTACGGTCGCGCTGCCCCAGCCCTGGTCAAGCGATTTAGTGAGCGAGAGGAGAACGTGCGTCTCGAAGTCTTCTCTGCCTTGTCTCTGCTTGTTCGGAAGACGGGAGAAGGTATCATTCCGGACTTTTCTCTAGATTCTCAGAACGAGTATCTTAGTCTAAACCCGCCGTCGCAAAGCCGGAAGCGCAGGCGTCAGAGCAGCGCTGCAGGTGCCTCAGCTTTTGCCCTGTCTTTATCTTCCGGTCTCCCAGGGACTGGCCTGACCTCGCCCACGACAGAGAAGATACCCGCCAGTGGTCCCCGAGCGGACCTCGCGCGTCTGAGTCCTTCAATCGTGAAAGGCGCTACGAAACTGTTGAAGGGTAAACTTATTCCGACTAAGCAGGCTGTCGTTACACTGTTCGACGACATGGTCGCAGTCCAACGCGGTGGCTTGAGCAGCTATTTCGATCAAATTATGGACCCGATACTCGACTCCATTCGACAGTCGAGTTCGTCTGGCAACAGCTCATCTCTGTCAGGAACTGGCGGCACAGCCTCAGCTACCGTTACAACTCTGAGGATCGCGGCCCTTCGACTTGTCGGTGATATTGCTAGGAACCATTCATCATCCGTCCTGCAGCCGTATCTCACGAAGATCGTGGTTGGCGTAACAAGCGCCGTGCACGACCGCTTCTATAAGCTCTCGGCGGAGGCAATCCAGGCTGCAGAGGAGGTTATCAAAGCCATCACACCACCTCGATCTCGGCTCACCGCACAGAAGTACAAGTCAGAACTCTCGAAGCTGTACACTGTCGTTATGGATCGTGTCTCCTCTAACGATGCTGACACGGAAGTGCGTAATAAGGCACTACACGCCCTGGGCACACTCCTCTCCAGGACATCAGGAGGCGAAGGAACTCCGCTTTTGCCAGATGCTGACCGGCGCGCGGCACTCAGTGAACTCTTGAAGCGTCTCAATGCTGAAACTACCCGACTTGCGGCTGTTCGCGCCATCGATACTGTGGCTGCGCTGGCAACCGATGGCAGCTTTGCGTTTGAGGATCAATGGGTTCAGCAGGTTGCAACCGAACTTGCTGCGCAACTACGCAAAGCCAATAGAAGCCTGCGAGGCTCGAGTGTTCAGGCGCTCAACCACCTTGTGCACTCGCCGGCCGCGAAGTCGAACTTCAGCGACCAAACCGTCCAAGCTATCGTTGCAGCCTTGGTGCCGGTCATCACTAACAATGATGCCCAGCTCCTTGGACCGGGGCTGCTCGTCTTGGCCCGGCTCGTCGCGCGCAAGCCACAGCTTGTATTGACGCCCGAACTTATCGCCTCGCTGTGCGAACTCCTCCGGTCCACCGTCGCCGGGAGCGTCCTCGACTCGTTGCTCGTCCTTGTAAGCGAAGTCGGATCCAGCGGCTTGGGCCAGCCGCTCATGGGCGCTTTGCTTAAAGACGTGGGCGTTAATGGCGACCCTGCGGTGGTTGGCAAAGTGATAGGAACACTGTTGGTTGCGAGTGGTGACACTGCCGGGGTGACATTGGATAGCTTTACGCAAGAGATTAAGGCCAACGCCCAGGATCCCGCACGCGCCAGTCTTGCACTGGCCGTTCTTGGTGAAGCCGGTCTGCGACTTGGTACCAAGTTCCCTGTCCAGCCAAAGATCTTCCTCGACCAGTTCAGCTCGTCGCTAGGCAAGGTTTCTATCGCCGCAGCGGTTGCGCTCGGCCGTGCTGGCGCCGGCAATATCCCAGCTTACCTTCCGGTCATTCTGAAGGATCTACGGAAACCTGGTCCTACTCAGTATTTGCTGCTTCAGTCTGTCAAGGAGGTCTTGCAGCAGGCAGCCGTGTCACAGACGGATATTGGCGAGTTCGCTGACGCCGTGTGGGGGCAACTTCTGGCGGCTGCAGATGCAGAGGACAACAAGGCCGTTTGCGCCGAGTGTGTGGGCCGTCTCGTTATAATCGATCCCCATACCTATATGGCAAAGCTACAGGTGAGTGCAATTGATACAGACGCGGTCCGTAAAGTATGGTCTTGCTAAAATGTTATTCAGGGACTTCTGCGCGACAATTCGCCGGTCATCAGGGCCATAGCCGTGCAAGCCCTCCGATACACACTTCCGGACGACAACGAGGCATTCGACATGATCTTGAAGACTTACTTGGTCGACATGCTCAGGACGATGCTCGACGACTCGGATATGGAGATCCGCCGCCACGCCATGTCGACGCTGAACTCGGCAGCCCACAACAAGCCCGAGTTGATCCACGGCCAACTCGGCCAGCTGATGCCGTACGTCATGAAGGAGTCGGTTATTAAGCCGGAGCTCATTCGCGAGGTGATGATGGGACCGTTCAAACATATGGTGGACGACGGTCTCGAAGTCCGCAAGGCAGCGTACGAGACGCTATACGCGCTCATGGAGACGGCATTCTCCCGCATCAGCATCATTGACCTGTACGACCGGATTATTGCCGGTCTGCGCGACGACAACGACATTCGGGGTCTCTGCAACTTGATGGTGTCGAAGCTCGTCTTCATCGATCCTGACGAGACTACGCGCCGTCTGGATGCTATTGCGGAGGCGTTCCGCGCCACTCTATCTACCAAATTGAAGGACAGTGCTGTCAAACAGGAGATTGAGAAGCAAGAGGAGGCCAACAAGAGCGTTCTACGGGTAACTTTGCTCCTTGGGGAGAAGCTCAAGTCAGCGCTCAACACGACAGGATCAGGTGCCAACGGGGCGAATCAGGTGTGGACCAGCTACTGGGATTGGGTGCACAAGGACACCAATTTCCAGAGCCAGATTAAGATGCTTCGCGAGGAGAATAAGGAGCTGAGCGTTGCAGGCTCGTCTTAGGAGGATCGGGAGTATGTGTCTTTGAAGGGCCAGGAGGCGAGAAACATGCGTTTCCGCCAGGTCTTGAGGATCTTGATGGAAAGGAGCTTTATCCGTCGGTATCGCTTAAAGCTGGTCGAGGTGCGAGAGACAAGTTGTGTGAACATTGAAGGCATCCTTGGGCATAGCAGGCGTTGTCGCCCGCAGTATGTTTGATAGTAGTGTCACCAATCAATGAAGTTTTACCAAATGTCAGCATTTGTTAGGCATGTGGCAGTAGGGCATTAACAAGTCCATGGTTCAAGTCCTTGACGTGGAATAGGCACAAGCATCTAGATAAATAGCGAGTCCTCGAGTCCTTGACACTCGTCGATGTCGCTAGCGGGTAGTGGCGGCAGTTCGTGCACGGACCAGGAGCACACGTGGGCAGCCGCACCCGGATTACGTACCGCTACCTTGCAGCTCGGCACCTTGCTGGCCTCGACGACATCCGTATCCGGTACCAACACATAGACTTTTCTCGCCAATATCCACGACAGCACCACCGTCGCATTTATCTTGGTTCAGCTAGTGATGACCCCCCGCCCACCAAAACCGAGACAATGATGTCCTCCACCAACGATGAGGATCCCTTCCTCCAAGTCCAACAGTCCGTCTGCCCCTTCCGTCTCCCCCCAATCCTCCTAACCCACCACCAGCTGACATTTCCTCCCCAGAGACGTCCTCGCAGCCCTAACCCAGACCCGGCCCCTCTTCTCCTCCTACCTGCGCATCCGCTCCCTAAACCCCAACTCCTCATCCCCAGAACTCGTCTCGGCCCGCTCAGACCTCGAGTCGGCCCTCTCGTCCCTGGCAGAAGACCTCTCGGACCTCGTCGAGTCCGTGTCGGCAATCGAGTCCAACCCGTCGCAGTTCGGCATCACCGCCCATGAAGTCAACAGGCGCAAGCGCCTGGTGCAGGAGGTGGGCGGGGAGATCGAGGACATGCGGGAGGAGCTGCGGAAGCAGACCTCTTCGTCCGCGAAACAACAAGCCGGCGGAGCGGGGAAGAGCGGCGCAGTGGATGGAGATCTGCCCGATCCGTCGAGCTTTGCGATACCCGACGGGGAGGGGGAGGAGGGGGAGGATAACTATGCGGAGTTTGAGCAGCAGCAGCAGGTGCACATGATGCGCGAGCAGGACGAGCATTTGGATGGGGTGTTTCAGACGGTTGGGAATCTGAGGAGGCAGGCGAGTGATATGGGCAGGGAGCTGGAGGAGCAGAGGGAGGCGCTCGAGGTGGTGGATGAGCTTGCGGATAGGGTCGGGGGCCGGCTGCAGAGCGGCGTGCAGAAGTTGGGCAAGATTGTGAGGGCTAATGAGGATCGGTGGAGTGGGTGCTGTATTATGGTCTTGATTGTGGTGTTGATTATATTACTGGTCTTGTTGCTTGTGCTCTAGATACTTTGTCTTGAGCGGGCAGGAGATAGACGGGCCATGTGTGGGTTAGATTTGCATTCACGGTATAGGCGCTCTGGAGCACGGCGTTGGGTATGGCTCTGTTGAGCATGGTGTTTTGTTATGGTGTATTGTTGTATACACACTAGAACTACCTTACAGACAATAACATCCAGTAGCTCGAATCACATGGCTCACTGGTACCAACTCATCGATGATGCTTTTATACATCCTGCGAGATGCCAGCGCATCCAATAACTGTCCGTTGTCGCTTCCATTTGCCAATACTTCATACAACATCCCTAATCCTGAGAAGCTGACTGGCTGACCGTCTAACCGAACGCCGAAGATGTCGTCTAGAGTGCGCCATGACCTCTGAATCTTCCCTGCCGAAAAACATGCTCCTATTGGAGGTTCAACCCAGTCTCCTTCTTCAGCAGCTGGGCGTGAACCTGCAATGACTCGGTTGCCGGTGTTCGTGTCGGACATTTGACCGGGAAATCCACCAGCGCCAGCCGCAACGCTGCAAGCCCGGCATTTCCGTACGCGTCGAGAAACTTGCCCTCGTAGTGTTCAATCATTGCTTTCAGGACAATAGCCTGAGTATTCGAAATGTTGGCCGGGGGCGTGTTCACTATCCGCGCCATGGCGGTCCAGTAGTTCGACGGCGGGAACGGGTTCTTCTTCGTGCTCTTGCTGAAGTTCCGCAGCGAAATCGCCGCGAACCCGGCACCCAAGCCCGTCATGCGATCGAAATGCTGCTGTTCCGATACCCACGTACCGTTCTCCTTGTGCCAGCCCAGCTTTCTCCGCCCGTCCTCGTACTTTTCGTTGCCGAAATGTCCAAACACCACAGGACAGACAACTCTGAACTTGGCCAGGAGGATATCGATCAGCGATTTGTCACGCCAGAGAAACTCTACTTGGGAGAACACAGCGGCGACCGTAACACCAACTGGATCTGCCGTTTCGGGCTTTGCGCTGGCTTCATTGATGAACTGGCTTATTGCCGCTTTGGCGAAGATGTTGAGCAGGTAGACGAAAAGTGACGGGAGCTCAGCGTTGTGCGCGGCTCCCTCGACCGGCTGCCGGGGTTCGAGGACAAGGTTGCTCGGGTCGACCATTTGGCTCTGGACCTGGCCGTCCAGTGACTCTCTCAGAACGGTCGAGATAGCATTCAACTGTGACACTGATTAGTATTGTATGCGGGATGGTGGCGCAGAAAAGCAAGCAAAGCAAACCAAGCAAACCGAATTACGACGCGCCGCTTTTACCTGTTTCCGGTTGGCGGCAGCAACACCGTGCGTGAGTTGTCCCACGCATTTTCTAATTTCCCTACGCATGTCTCCCATCCTTTCCTTCAGACGCGGATTGTGTTGAGCCTGCTGCATCATCGACCGGCGCAAGTTCTTGAGATTCGCGTGAATCGCCTCGTACCGATCAGGCAGGGCTTGATTGACCTGAGGTGTAGCTGAGGTTGTCGCTTGAGAAGTAGCTCGACCATTCTGCTGCGGGTTTGGCTGGCCTTGTGTAGATGAAATGAAGCTAAGCCTCGGTGGAGGGGGGTTGGGTGCTGGTGCGGCGGGTGCCGCGAATGGAGTCGGGCGAGCCGTAGAAGAGGCCGTCGCCACAGGTACACTGGCCGTTGTAGCCTGACCAAATGGAGAGGCTGTATGTTGTTGAGTGGTGGTCTGAGTCCCAAGCCCTGAGCTCCGTGTATTTTGTACAGGAGGGACGGCTTGTTGCTGTTGTGAGGTCTGACTGCTCGTAGCGGATCTTGCGAAAGGGTTGGATGAAGCAGCCGGAGTGGGCTCTGTCGAAGGCGCTGTGGAAGCCTGGGATGCCGCTGTCTTGGAGGGTTCCGGCTTGGGCTGAGGTTCCGGGGGTATCTCGACCTTTTGCGCCTGCAGCTCATGCAGCCTCTTCCTTTCCGCAGCGAGTTCGCGTTCTTGGCGTATACGCTCCTCCTCCCTTCGCTCCTGTTCCAGGATGTGCCGCCGTTCCTCTTCCCTCTGGTGTTCTTCAAGAGCCTTCTGATGATCGTCCAGAGCCCTCAGGGCTACCTTCCGTACGCGCTCATGTTCGCGTTTTGCAGCCTCGAGGAGCTGCTTGTGGCGAGCCTCCGAATTGCGCTCGCCATAAAGAATGTCTGAGAGCGGACTGGAGGGTGCGTGATTGTAGCTCCGGCGCGCTGGCGAAGAGCCTGCCATTTTGCGTGCCACCCTTGGGGTGTTGTGGGGAACTGGCGGCTAGATGGGCATGTTCTGAGCTAGAGGTCTGCAGCTTCGAAGAAGACTTTACGTCGGAAGCAGGATGCCGATGCGGGCGTTTCGGTAAAGATGGGTTCAGTTGATTTGATGCGGCAGACGGAGAACAATGAGAAGGCCGAGCACGTCGGCCTGCTGAATCAGGAACGCTTTGTTTGACCAAGTCGTCGAAGTAAAGAAATGCCCCCAGATGCGCGATTGGAGGTGGAGTCCAGCCTTCGGAGGAAAATTGGACCAGTGACTTGCAAGTCGCAGCCTCGCAGGTAAGGTACCGAGATACCTGACCAATCCCCTTCACTCTAGCATGGAGTGTGGGGCAAGGAAGCTCTTGCTGTGAGGCCCGGGGTCATTGGCGTTCTGCGGAAGCTTCCTGTCGACTGTCGACAGATGGCGCGCTTCAACGACTCGACAAACTTCCAATTGGAAGTATGCCCGATGGAGGAGGAACACCATATTCAATATTCAATAGAATTTTGCTGTGGTGAAGCTAGCGAAGGTGTGAGCATTCATGAGTCTTGGACTCCCATCTTCAGACTGGATACGAGCTCTGGTTTGTTCACGTCCATGTCAGACGGCCAGGATTGATGAAATCATGATGTTGCCCGACGAAAGGAAAGTTTAAATGTGCACCACGCTTATCGGAACTTGCTGAACGCAGGACTCTCAGATCTTGCATGATCGTGTGCGTCTTGACTCACATCTTGATGGACCTCGGGTTTCCAAGGCTCACAAGTGGATGTGAGCCGTGTTAGAGGCTCTAGCGACAAGGCGTAGAGTATCTCGAAGCAGTGATCGTGCATCGAACTCCAGGTTCGACGTCGTCAACGTTGTTGGTTCTAGGCCGGAGCTCGGCAAACACGGGATATCAAAGAGTAGAAGCTACAAAGTACGGCTTTCCGGGTTGTGACTTCCATCAATCCATCCAGGTTGGAGCGAGCTCTGTTTTAGAGCGGGCCGGGTCCGGGACCCACTCGTAGAGCAAAGGAGGTGTGGGCCGTAGCTTCCGTCCTTTGGCGTTGGCCTAGCGGCTTTCAACTTCTCCAGGCCAACAAACATGGAAGCTGCTGCACAGGCTCTCAAGAAGGCAAGAACCAGAGGTACAGATGTCAATCAGATAATACGTGCCAAATTGACATGATTTAGATAAGAGGCTTGATATAAAGATATCTGTTTGTTGTGCATGTCAAGTCGTGGATTTCTAATTCTACCACTTTGCCCTTCTTCGGTAAAGGTACGGTAGAGAGCGATACGTAAGGCGGGCGTGCGGTAGAGCTACGTCAGGGGTAGGTACAAGATTAGGCGAACCCACAGCACCTCGCCCCAAGATACAGAGCTGTGCTTGTGTGGACAGTTCTCAGGAAAGAGCCACTCGGCCACTGAGCTCAGACCACTCCAACGGCACACTCTCGCTTTTCGGTGGTCAAGGCATCCCCGCCAGCAGCACGCCAGCTGGCCCAGCCCCAATCACAGGGAATCACTTGCACCAAATGTTGTGACGAGAGACGCCTCCACAAGAAGCCATAAGGTCTCGGCTCCTCCTCCTCCTCTCTCCATCAGACAGTCCTTTTCCAAGACCAATCCATTGCACTCCTTCATTTACCCTTGCTCTTCCCTGTCCTTTCTCCTCAAATCCGACCACTATCATCATCATCATCACCGACCTACCCCATCATCCAGTTGCTCGTTCCCGCCTTCCGCGCCCCGCAACTGGACTCCTCTAGCAGCTCCTCTCCCTCAATCTCATTTACACTCGCAAGCTCTCTCTCTCTCCATCTTGCAACAAAAAAGTTACAGTCCTTTGCACCTTCCTTAAACCTCCTACCAATTCCAGCCTCCGTCATCCGCTTGGAGCTTTTGGAGCTTTAACTCGAACGTCGAGTTCTCCAAGAGCTTGCAACTTGAACTTCTACAGTTCACAGTCTGCCGCTCGGTGCAACTCGTGCCTCTAACTTGACTGGACTCTAACCCTGAGAGCTTTTGCATCTCACACTCCCTACCTGTGCTACTCGACGGTGCGAGCAGAACCAACATCATCTTGTTCCATCCTCTCCTTTGGACAGACTTGCCGAGCTCGACTGTCTTGCGGCGTCGCTTCGTCTCCGTGACTTCGAACACCATCTCCAACTCACTCGAGAACGATACTTGCCACGTTACCAACTTCTCCATCTCCCGAACAGTTGATTACGGCAGCCCGCATCGGTGTCTTTATCAAAGCTATATCCTTGCACTCGACGTGCGTCCATCCATTGATTTCTGATATCTGCTTAGCTTGCCCACCATGGAGCAGCAGCAGCATCAGCAACAACCGCAGGCCGGCGGCGTCCCTGGTCCTGCTGGAAAGCGCCTGCACATCGCTCATCGCAGAAGCCCTTCGGAGCTGACGCCTCTGATGAGCATGTATGCAAACCCCGGAAGTGAGTCGCCTCTTGTCTCCAAACCGTGGTCACATCGTACCTTTTGCACCCACCCTTGTGGTGCTAGCTTTGCTTCACCCTTCGCTTGCCATCTATATCATGACTACAAGCCGTTCTTTCGTTTCAGACATGGACTAACCTCGTATGTATCAAATAGTGGAACAGCTCGCCATCCAGACCCAAATCGAGCTGTTGCAGCAACAGCAACAGCAACTTCAGGCCCATCAACAATATGTCAATATGGGCATGATGCCTCCTGCCCAGCTAGGCCCTGGCACGGCCTTCAATCCTTTACAGCCAACCATGGCCAATATCTCACCGCAAGCCGGTTTCCAGTTTCCCCAACAGCTACCACAGCAGGGCATCTCGATGGGGGCTCCTACCCAACCCCTCTCACATCGCCGTAATCAGTCGGCGCTTCCGAACATGAGCATGGGACCGCCTCCCGCCCCGTCGTCGGGAGCCTCAGGTTCCGCCTTTGGCAACTTCGATAACAGCCAGGGACATGGTCGAGAGAACTCCGGCGCTCGCGGCGGGCGTGGCGGAGGAGGGGGCGCCGGAGGTGGTCATCAACGACGACATTCCTTAGCACTGGCCGATGCAAAGAAGGCCGCCGAAATCGCTCAGCAAAAGCGAACCACCACAGCCTTCCAGTTCCCCGGTCCTGGCGCTTCCAGCTCCACTGCTGAAAAGACAGAGGACGAAGCTAAGGAATCCGGTCTGAACCCGACCGAGCCTTCGTTTACACCCGGTCCCCCGGCGTTCCGTGGTGGCCGAGGCGCTCATGGAAGAAGCCAGAGCATGGCTGTTGGCAACACCGGACGTGGCGGCGCGGCTGGCCGTGGAGGCTCCATGCACATGTCAACCGACTCTTCAGGCGGACAAGGCGGCGACTTCTCCCGCCGTGGAGGCGGCTCGAATGGACATGCTCGCACTGGATCCCGCAACTTCGATGGTAACTGGCGCAATCAGAACCAGAACCAAGGTCATGATCAACCTGGCCAGAGTCAAGGGTTCCAACCCGGCCATCGGGCTCGTAATTCGGTCAGCCATCAGTCCATGCAATCCATGCAGTCAATTGGAGCTTTCCAGTATCCTGGCCAACCCCAACTAGTTCAGATGCCTCAGCAGATGATGATTTCCGGTCTTTACCCTGGTCAACAGCTCAACCCAATGCAACTGCAGCAGCTACAGGCCCTGCAGGCAACTCAGATGAATGGCCAGCATATGCTAGGCCTTGGAGCAAGCCAGCACGCTCCTCAGATGGCACCGCAGCAGCAGCAGCAGCAGCAACGCAAGACTCTGTTTACCCCTTACCTTCCCCAGGCCACCCTGCCCGCCCTCCTTGGCGATGGCCAGCTCGTCTCTGGCATTCTCCGTGTAAACAAGAAGAACCGGAGCGATGCCTATGTGTCTACCCAAGATGGCCTGCTTGACGCCGATATTTTCATTTGCGGCAGCAAAGACCGTAATCGTGCTCTTGAAGGCGATCTTGTGGCTATAGAACTCCTTGATGTTGATGAGGTGTGGTCTCAGAAGCGGGAGAAGGAGGAGAAAAAGAAGCGAAAGGACATCACTGACACCCGCAGTGGCTCAACGAATCAGGGTTCGCAGTCCAACGCAAATGGAGATGACAACACTGGCGCCGATGGCAGCGTCCGCAGACGGGGCAGTCTTCGGCAGCGGCCAACGCAGAAGAAGAACGATGACGTTGAAGTTGAAGGACAGAGCCTTCTTCTGGTCGAAGAAGAAGAGATTAACGATGAGGCGAAGCCTCTATACGCCGGCCACGTCGTGGCAGTCATTGAGCGTGTCCCTGGACAGATGTTCTCTGGCACCCTTGGGCTACTTCGCCCTAGCAGCCAAGCTACCAAGGAAAAGCAAGAGGCCGAGAGAGCGGCCCGAGATGGTGGCAATGGTCGCCACCAGGACAACCGTCAACAGGAGAAGCCCAAGATTGTGTGGTTTAAGCCGACGGACAAGCGTGTTCCCTTAATCGCCATCCCTACCGAACAAGCTCCCCGCGACTTCGTAGAGAAGCACCAGGACTATGCCGATCAGATATTTGTTGCTTGCATTAAGCGGTGGCCCATTACATCCCTTCATCCTTTCGGCACCCTTGTTGAAAAGCTCGGGAGAATGGGTGACCTCAAAATCGAGACTGACGCTTTACTGAGGGACAACAATTTCGCTTCGGACGAGTTTTCGGACGCGGTTCTCCGTAACGTCGGTCTTCAGGACTGGTCTGTCGCCAAAGAGGACGAGGCTGTCGTCTCTTCCCGCCGTGACTTCCGCGACGAGAAGGTCTTTACCTTCGACCTGGATGGTTCGGTTGAACTTGGCAACGCTGTCCATGTGAAGACTAAGCCTGACGGCAAGATCGAGATCGGTGTTCATATTCCGGATGTGACTTACTTCGTCAAGCCGAATTCGCTTGTTGACCGTGAGGCCAAGAAGCGCGGTACAGCTGTTCATCTAGTCAATCGCTTTTGCGCGATGCTCCCGCAGAAGCTGTCTACAGAAATCTGCTCCTTGACCCCTGACCAGGATCGCTTCACTGTGAGCGTTGTCTTCAGTGTCAACCCCACTAACGGTGCTGTCGCGGAAGGAGATACCTGGATCGGACGAGGCATCGTCAAGAGCGGCGGTAAACTGTCTCTCGCGCAGATAGACCAGGCACTGTCGAGCTCTGGTAGCTTCAAGCACGAGGCCGTGCAGGTTCAGGATATCAAGACCCTCAACGTAAGTTTTGCTTGTAATGACGCTCCACAGTTCCAGCACTAACACGATAATAGGCTGTTGCTCAGAAGTTCCGTGAAGCTCGTCTAGGTGCCGAGGGTGAGCCGATTGCTCCTCTGCGTCTGCTACAACAGTTGGACGATGAGAACATCCCCGTCAAGCACAACATCTTTGATTCTACAGCCGCCACTGAACTAGTCGAGGAGCTCATGCACAAGGCCAACACTTATGTTGCTCAGCGACTAGCTGCCGCTCTTCCCGAGAAGGCTCTCCTTCGTAGACAGGGGCCTCCCAATCCTCGTCGCCTGCAGACCTTTGTTGACCGGATGACGGCTCTTGGTTACGAAATGGACTCATCTAGCAGTGGCAGTCTTCAGAACAGTCTCTTCAAGGTGGATGATTCTGATATTCGGAAAGGCATGGAGACGGCCCTGCTCAAGTCGATGCAGCGCGCCAAGTACTTTATTGCCGGAAAGACGTCGAAGCAACTGTGGCCGCATTATGCTCTCAACCTACCCCTCTACACTCATTTCACCAGCCCAACTCGCCGCTACGCCGACATTATTGTGCATCGCCAGCTGGAGGCTGTTCTCTCGGAGGGCGCCATTGAGTACAACGAGGAGTTAGAGAACCTGGTCAAGACCGTCGAGCTTTGCAACACCAAGAAGGATTCAGCTCAGAATGCGCAGGATCAGAGTGTCCATATTGAGTCATGCCGCAACATGGACAAGAAGCGACAGGAGACAAACGGTGACCTCATCAGCGAGGGCATCGTGCTTTGCGTGTACGAGTCAGCCTTTGACGTTCTCATCCCGGAGTGGGGCTTCGAGAAGCGTGTACACTGCGATCAGCTGCCGTTGAAGAAGGCCGAGTTCCGGAAGGAGAAGCGTATTCTTGAGCTCTACTGGGAGAAGGGTGTCCCCAGCTCCGCCTATGTTCCCGAGGACGAGCGTCCCAAGCTCAGCGGCGCTTCGCAGAGGATGTCGAACGCCATGGCTGCTGCCCGTCACGCCGAGGAGGCCGAACGAGCCAGAAAGGAGCGTGAAGAGGCTGCTCGCAAGCAGACGGAAACCGGGACAATCTCCACGGACGATGTCGATGCGCTCTTTGATGATGACGAAGATAATGCCTCCGACATCACCGAGGCGATGGCTGGAGCTTCCCTTGCGGAGCGCCCTACCCAGAGCGTCCCCGGCTCGCCATCGCGGTCGTCCTCCAACACAGCCAGTGCGCTCCACCGCACACGGTCCGAGTCCAAGGTAGCCATCAGCGAGATTCCCGAGGCTCGTCTGACCAATAAGGAGAAGTACTTGAAGCTTTTCAAGCTGCGAGAGGAGGGAGGTGAATACATTCAGGATGTGACAGAGATGACGCGGGTACCGGTCATCTTGAAGACGGACTTGTCCAAGAGCCCTCCGTAAGTTGCACACCAGGCCTGGACTTGGAAAGAATAACTGCTGACATGAGACTATATAGATGCCTTACCATCCGTTCGTTGAACCCTTACGCACTCTAAGTAGGTGTCAACGGATGTCGAGCAGAAGGGGTGCAGGTATAGAGCAACAGGGTCGGGAGAGTTTGAGAGTGATCGCCCACACGAACGCAGACAACAAGGGGGCATGTGGAAGCAGCAGCCGTAGAGCAGAATATTATCGGGAGATTGTTACCTGGATGTTGTGCCGGATCAGACACATCTTTATCCAATTGAGCACGCGCGAGTCGGAGACATGCAGTGGATGGACTACACCTTAGTATGGAGGACATAAAACCTGGGCTGTTGTGGGTTTTTGGTGGTTGAAGGGTAAAAGGAGAGACAGAAGATACGGAAGTAGGGTGGTTTCTAGAAGACAGGGAGGAGTAATGCATTTAATAGCCAATGTCTTCCTGCACTGCGATGTCTTCTTCGTACTGATACTCTTCTTCAAGTGTCTTGGGGACGCTACGTGGTGCGTGTCACGACAGCTCGGCAAGATGCATGAAAGCTGTCAGCGACGCATCCATGCCGCCTTCAGACTTGGACAGCATAAGCAGGCCGGCTGTGTAGATCGGTGCAGATGCAGTGGTTTGGAAGCGCCGCATAAAGACAGGAAGAAAGGAACATGCAGTGCCCATGGATGTAACTCGGTAGTTCGCCTTGATAGTTCGGATACAAGTTGAAAAGGCCGGCTGGAGACTTGGCCATGTCGTGTTCATTGCACTAATCTGTGAAGAGGAGTCAGCCTGGTTGAATATGGTGTATAACTTCGGCTAGTGTTTGGACATCTGTCTAATCCTTGCACATGGGGACAAGATAGAGTTGATCTGGACTAGATTAAACTATGTATCCCAGATTGACTGACATCGGAGATTGTGGCTTGCAGCCAGGTCTGGACGAACATGGCTAGGAAACATGGCCAAGAACACTCTTATTTAGCGGAGCTCCTTCAAACACCGCTAACTCTAGAGGGACTGGAAGAGAGATGAAGGCAGGCCGTCGATGTTTCGCGGGTCTTGGGAGACAGGGTACCTTGGATAGAATCTCGCGATGGCACATTGAGGCCAGAACAATGTCCCCAGATCTGTCTTATGGTATCTCTCTTCGTCCTGCCGAGATACTCGATTGTTAATCATCCGCAACAGCTCTCCGGAAAGGATAATCACCTACTCTAAGCATTCTTGGCATCCAAAGTTCCGGCATAGAAACAGCGTCGAACCCGGAAGAGAGTCAAGCAACAGGTGTCGCAGCGCAGCTACGGCAGCTTAGCGGTCCGGCCGGATTGAAACAGCCATGAGACAGCACCAACGTCACAGATAGCCCCTGTCACCCCGTCCGTGCCGCCCCTGCAAGACACCTTTAGACAGCGCTGGGGTTGCACTGGTGGCCCGTGATACCCCTGCCAAGCGACCCCGAGTTTAGCTGAAGCTGCTAGACCCGACAGGGGTATCGATCTCACGCCATCTCTTGTCGACGCTTAAGCTTCCATCCCAACTTTATACCGGCAGAGTCTCGTGTCTGATTGGCCATCTTTCAGCCTCAACGTCTCTTCTTCCTCCGACCTCGAACACCACCCTCGTTCTAGACGGGGTACGTACCAGTGTATGTGAACTCCACGGCCCTCCTAGTGTAGTTGGAGCCCGGCGAGAAACGAAACATTTCCAAGATCGACGACCTCCTGCGAGTCCTGCCATCTGAATTCAGCCAGGGACCACCCGGAAATATCCACCCGCATGGCCTGAGATGCCCTGTCCGTCTTGACTCTGCTGCCGGAAGCTTCTTGAGCCTGAGCGGAGTCATGTCTCTTCAGTCTCTCTCGCTTGAACCCCCCTAGCCGGATGTCAACCTCCACGCTACCACCATGCGGGCCACGGAAAGGCCAGCTCCCGTGGATGGTGTCCGTCCCAGCACCTGGCACACTTCCAGCCTTGGCACGTCTTCTTTATCCATGACCGTTTCCCACCTGTCCTGGTCTTGTTTTACCTCGCTCTTCTCTTGCCCTCCATCACTGCTTCACCCTCGTCCGCCGTTCCTTCAAGTCCAAAAGCGCTGGTCTGCTTATACTTTCCTTTAACCAGCATTTCTATCCTCTCGTTAAGGTATCGCGATCTGTAATTCATTTTAATATATTCAGGCTGGTCTTGCTTCTCTTCGTCAAACTCTCACTACACCAGACCAGAAAAAAGGAAAGAAAGAGAAAGGGACAAAACACCATAATCCGATATTCAAGATGCCTTCTATCACCAAGACACTCGGAGTCGTCGTGGCTGGACTGGCGGCCGTCGCCTCAGCAATGCCTGCACACCCCAAGTTGACGGCCTCGCAAATGAAGATCCACGAGTACATGAAGCGTCAGGAAGCCGCCGCGGCCGCCTCGGGCCTGCAAGACGTCGATATCCTGCAATTGTACGCCCCCCAACTCAAAAAAATCCCATTCTCGCATCGCCCACTAACAATATTCTCAGCGCCCTCACATTAGAATGGCTCGAAGCCTCCTTCTACCAACAAGGCTTCGCCAAGTTCCCCGCCACCGACTTCCAGGCCCTCGGCCTCTCCCAGCAGCAGATAACCGACCTGATCGCCATCGGCGCCAGCGAGGCCTCCCACGTCGGCCTGCTCCAGGGCGCCATCGCGCAGGCGGGCGTCAAGCCCGTGCAGCCCTGCACCTACGAGTTCGGCTTCACCGACGCGGCCGGCATGGTGGCCACGGCGCTGGTGCTCGAGAACGTGGGCGTGTCGGCCTACCTCGGCGGCGGCCCGCTGCTGGCGGATAAAGGAATCCTCAGCACCGCCGCCTCCATCCTCACCATCGAGGCCCGCCACCAGACCGCCCTGCGCATCGCGGCCAAGACCGCCGCCGCGCCCCAGCCCTTCGACACCGCCCTCTCGCCGAAACAGGTCTTCTCCCTCGCCGCGCCCTTCATCACGTCATGCCCCGACGGCAGCAACCTCATCCTCACCGCGTTCCCGACGCTTACTATGGCCGGGGGCGCGGCCGCCTCCGCTGTTGCCGCGGGCTCCGTCCTCCAGCTGCAGTCCGACGCCGCGGCCACCGCCCAGTTCTGCGCCTTCACGACCGGCGGTATCCCCGGCGGCACGAGCTTTACCCCATTCACTGCCGGTTCCGGATGCACCGTCCCGCAAGGTCTTGCCGGCGTGGTCTACGTCAACCTGGCCTCTGCCGGCCCGCTGACGGGGGTGCTTACGGATGATATCATTGTCGCTGGGCCGATGGTGATGCAAGTCTCGTAAACACCCTATGTCAGGGTAGGGGAAAAGGGGTTAAACGGTGGTAATGTGGTTGGATATACCTAACTTTTTTTTCTTTTTTTTTCTTCCGGCAGAATTGGGATGTGTGGATGTTCATGTCAAGCACACAGGCGTTTGTGATATAAACGGCCAATTTTTGAGTGGATTAGATGGAGAGCAACGATACCTTAACATCTTCGCTTCGTTGGCTGTTGGTAGAATAGCCTGTATATATCCATTATATACCTTGTCTCCGGGTGTTCTTGGTCTGATGCCGGTGTTGTGGTGTTTTGTAGTCTTTACGGCACTTGCTGTATGGAGATCTCATGATCTGAATGAGAAAGATTTCCGAATTCTATGGGAGTCGTTAGACTGCCTGCATGTGTTCTGCATCTGAGCATTGCCATGGGATGGATGATCACAATGTAAGATCTCCATAACTTACGCTCAGAAAAGCATCGGGATTAACTTTGGATCTCCAAAATCTCGTCTGATCGACGCAAGCAGCCTACATCCTCTGCAGACACGCTCCTCTCGTCCTGGCTTCGGATGATCATCTTCGAAGCAGAGACAGTCAACCCCTCCATCCTGAAATGAGGCAAGATGGGGATATAGTCGAGACTCAACAAGCAGTCCACCCAATCCAGCAACACCTACCCTGTCACAAGCTTGCCGACGTTCGTATAACAAGGAACGCAAGCGGTTCGGTTGCTCTCCGAATCTATGTGAATTGAGACTCGGCCACACTTTTCTCTGGGCATACCGCCATTGTGATCCACATCCCACATCCGCGTAACCGGCAGGAAGCTCGTTGCTGCCTGTGAGCACTTCCATTGAATTGCGAAAAACGACGAATGGACACCTCTGCGAAGAACGGCCCGGCTGTCATCCACGGGTGGCTCGTAAAAGTCAGTAGTCCAAGTATCACGAAAGCGATTTCGGTCAATACTAGTCGTCCGTCCAACAAGCAGAATTTGTTGCTTCGGGAGAAGTCGGATTCCAAGCTGTCGTGTTCGGGAGGATATATCGCGGCTTCAATGGCTGACTCGCCGTGGTGGAGTTTGCCTCATTTCCGTTTTAGGAACGAGATGCGGCTGGCAAGGCTGTGAGCTGAAAATTGTAAGGCTTCGGGCTGAGGCGCTGCACCGTGCCGCTGCGATATCGGCGAGGTGGGATGAAGCGCTCGAAGCACGCTCCCAACTTTTCATACTCCGGCGGTCGCTCCGATGCAACGTCTGGTACGAGACAATTAGGCTGCACGGAGGTATTATTCTACTCTTCGAGCGGTACGCGGGGTTTATACGTCTCCAGGTCTCCAGCGATGGAACAAGCCTCAGAGCTAATACGTCACCGCCTAGTTGCTCTTTCCAAGAGATCTGATAACTCTAAGTCACAGGTTGCACGCGACCAATGGCAGTTCGTAGATAAGCCCTAGGAGGTCATAGCTCCCCTAGCTTGACGCTAAATCACCCCGCCGGGTGGTTCTCCAGAGCGGGCTGCAGGCATTGACGCGGGACTTATTTTTTTTTTTCTGAATGCGCTGCCGAGGACGGAAACCACGCAGATTCATGTCTGTTCTGGTCTCAGTCTGTTATTTGCACGAATCACAGCAGCCAGCTACAAGATAAGGTGAACCCTTGCAAAGCTGCCCTGGCTGCCATTGGAGTGTGGATGAAGAAAAAAAATATCTCAGGCGATAATCCTTACCCTGAGAGACGCGGCTTCGACAACTGCTACGACTCTACGAGGGACATCCCACCTGCGTCACATGTGCGTCGACCTCGCCTTCCCCAGGATGGCTGGATGAGTGAGATCTTATGGGACGATTTCACGCCTGATGTCGTGGTCGCCGCCACCGTTTGGGAATAGTGAGTCGTGTTCCTGGTGAGCGAGACCGGCGTCCACATTTTCTCTCATGTCTAGACCTTCGGAGGTAGTTCCCTGCCCTGAATGTCCTCGGCTGGCCCATCGCTAAGGAACCCCCACCCTTGTCTGCGACACCAAAAAGTTAGAACTAGTAGGTGAAGAACTTCAATATGCGAGTCACTACTAGCCCTCCCGTTGTACGCTACCCTCCCTTTCACCTGCTACTCCTTCCCCGTCTTGGCCGACTCCGTCATCCATTGTATATAACGCAGAGTTCTCCCGACCTTCCACCACGTCCCAAGCCCTCCCTTCTTCTCTTTCCTCCTCACACTTGACGTTAACGACCACACTACCCTTACATCGCCACCACGGGCAACATTCAGTAGAGATACCCATTAGATCTTCCATTCATTGCAATTCGTACTAGAGATACCCAACGTTTACCCTTCCCTTCCAATCCTTCACCATGTCCAACCTCTCTCCCGAGCCCGAGTTCGAGCAGGCCTACAATGGTAAGTCCTAGACCACGACCACCCAGACGGAGAGTTGCCCCCGGCTCACATGGTGTACTCTAGAGCTCGCCAGCACACTCGAGAACAGCTCGCTGTTCGAGCAACACCCCGAATACAAGATCGCCCTGAAGGTCGTCTCCATCCCCGAGCGCGTGATCCAGTTCCGAGTTGTCTGGGAGGACGACAAAGGCGAGCTCCAGGTCAACCGTGGATACCGTGTGCAGTTCAACTCGGCCCTCGGCCCCTACAAGGGCGGCCTCAGGTTGCACCCCACCGTCAACCTCTCCATGTGAGTCCTCAGACGCAACAGAGCCCCTGAGATGTAAACAGCCGTACTGACCATGTCCACAGCCTCAAATTCCTCGGCTTCGAGCAAATCTTCAAGAATGCCCTCACAGGACGTAAGTCTAGACCCCCACAGCCCATCGGGTGGATGAGGCGAGAAAAAGACGGAGATTGCCATATCAAATACTGACTCGCGACACAGTCATGATGGGCGGCGGAAAGGGTGGCTCCGACTTCGACCCCAAGGGCAAGAGCGACAACGAGATCCGGCGGTTCTGCGTCGCTTTCATGAGCGAGCTG
Source organism: Coniochaeta ligniaria NRRL 30616 (assembly GCA_001879275.1). Lineage (NCBI taxonomy): Eukaryota > Fungi > Ascomycota > Sordariomycetes > Coniochaetales > Coniochaetaceae > Coniochaeta > Coniochaeta ligniaria. The sequence continues at coordinate 3,094,028 of KV875097.1, forward strand.
TCCAAGCACATCGGCGGCAACACCGACGTGCCCGCCGGCGACATCGGCGTCGGAGGCCGTGAGATCGGTTACATGTTCGGCACCTACCGCAAGGCGCGCAACCAGTTCGAGGGCGTCCTGACGGGCAAGGGCCTCAACTGGGGCGGTAGCTTGATCCGACCTGGTAAGCGGCACACACCGACAAGTGGTACACAAGAGAAGAAGGCATGCTAACGCAAGATAACAGAGGCAACCGGCTACGGTCTCGTCTACTACGTCGGCCACATGCTCCAGTACGCCGGCGCCGGCGACTGGAAGGGCAAGCGCGTCGCGCTCTCGGGCTCCGGAAACGTGGCCCAGTACGCGGCCCTCAAGCTCATCGAGCTCGGCGCCACCGTCGTCTCGCTGTCCGACTCCAACGGCGCCATCGTCGGCGACGCCGTCACCCCCGAGGACATTGACGCCATCGCCGAGCTCAAGCTCCGCCGCCGGCCGCTCACCGAGTTCGACCACAAGGGCCGCTTCACGTACCTCGCCGGCGCCCGCCCGTGGGTGCACGCCGGCAAGGTCGACGTCGCCCTGCCCTGCGCGACGCAGAACGAGGTGTCCAAGGAGGAGGCCGAGGCGCTGGTCGCCGCGGGCTGCCGGTTCGTGGCCGAGGGGTCCAACATGGGCTGCACGCAGGAGGCCATCGACGTGTTCGAGGCCGTGCGCAAGGAGAAGAAGGGCGAGGCCGTGTGGTACGCGCCCGGCAAGGCCGCCAACGCGGGAGGCGTCGCCGTGTCGGGCCTCGAGATGGCGCAGAACAGCCAGCGCATCAAGTGGAGCCGCGAGGAGGTCGACCAGAGGCTCAAGGACATCATGAAGGACGCCTTCACCAACGGCCTCGAGACGGCCAAGAAGTTCGTCACCGCCGCCGAGGGCGAGCTGCCCAGCTTGGTGGCCGGCAGCAACATCGCTGGTTTCGTCAAGGTTGCCGAGGCCATGCACGACCAGGGTGACTGGTGGGCGTAAACTTGTTGCTTCCGTGACGAATAACGGTACAAGTTGATGGTTCAAACACAGCATCACAAGCAGCTAGCTGCAATGGTCGTTGGATGGGCAGCGGAGTCGCGTTCAGGGGCTGGTCGGTTTGGGTTTAGCGAATTGCCTTCTTCCCTTGGTTGTACGTACGGAGTTCCTGTATACCTGTTCGGGACGAAATAGAAATCCTGCCTCATGCAAACACCTACTGCCACGGCCACTCTTAGCAACGCATAGCCATGTATGTTGATTATGTCTGTCCACCCTTTCTTCGGAATGTTCCCTCATTTTGTGACTCCAGACCTATGCCCAAACCCCTTGTAACCAGACGCCAGCCATAAAATCCGTAATGTTATCCTCTCAAACCTCCTACCGCAAAGCAAACCTCAACTCGCCGCAAGGTATCACAAGCTATAACTCGACACATAATACGTAACAACCGAGTCCTCCGCGCCCGCATCGTCATACTGCGGCACATACACATACAGAATCAGCGCGTGGTCGTCCGCAAAGCAAGCAATCACCCGTCCCTCCAGCCGTCCCACGCTCAGCACCCGACTCCAGTCTTTCCCGTCCACCCGCACGGTAGCCCACTTGTCCGGCCCGGCCTCCTTGAACTTGGTCGACGGGTGCTCCTCGATCGGCACGGCCAGCTGCGCGGGGTCCAGATCCGGATTGTCCAGCTTGTCCCACGTCGAGGTCACGTCTAGGGAATCGGTCGCTATGCGCAGGCGCAGGCTGCCGTGCATGTTCGCGCTGAGCTCCAGCTTCGGGTTCTGGGCGGCCTGGCCGCGGGAGGTGGAGGAGGACGAGGACGAGGTGGACGCCAGCCGGGTGAAGCGGTCAGAGATGGCTTTCAGCTGCAGCAGGGGCGGCAGCTGGATGTGCACGTCCGGCTCGCGGACCTTGGGCTGCATGATCGTCTCCACCGTGTCCGGGTGGAGGACTCGCACGGGTATGTCGTGCGTGATGACCTTTTCGCGCTCGCCGCGGGACTTGAGCGTCATCTCGAGCGGCTCGGCGGCGAAGACGCCGTCGTCGGGGTCGTAGTCGTTCCGCGGGGCATTGTGGCTGTTGTTGTTGTTGGGGTGGGCCGCGCCGAAGCCGCCGGGCGCGGGCAGGTCCTTTGTGGTCGTGTGGATCGTGAGGGAGAGGACGGGTATGCCGTCGCGCTTGGTGAGGCGGAGCGAGCAGGCCGTGCTGCTGAGGGCGGAGCGCAGGGCGCGCTGGAGGGGCGCGAGCGGGAGCTCGAGGTTGATGGTGTTGGCGGCTTCGGCGGACTGGATGTGGTAGTTTTCGAAGATGAAGTCCATCGACAGCGAGGCCCATACTTGGCTGCCCGTGTCGGGGATCACGGTGAAGCGGGCCGTGTCATCGTCTAGGCGGACCCAGGCTATCTTCTCGAGGGAGTTGAGGGCTGCTACTAGTTCTGCGCAGACAGTTGAGTTAGGACGGAGGACCAGCGAGAGGGTGGAAGTTGGGAGATGCACTGGAGAAGGTGCGGATGTTCTTCAACTCTGTTTTGAACCGCATCTTGGAGGATGTATCGTAGTTATATCATGGTGGTGTTGTACGCACGTATGTCCTGTATGTAGAGACTCGGGCACCGAATGTTCGTCACTGCGGCGTTGCGACGCGTTCAAGTCGCGACGAGGTTTGAATTGAAGTTGACGACGAGAGACGCTATAGCCATCAGTTTAATTAGCGCGGGGTAGCCTGGAGATTGGCGGCGGACATCCCGCAATGTGACCTTAGACCCCGCTATAAAACAATGCTTATCGTAGGACTAGCAGGGGCGGACAGGACCCCGCGCCGTCATAGCTTATCTCTCCCCTACGCTTCAGCTGCCTCGCCCCTGGCCCTGTCCTGTCATGCTATCAAGAGTCCTTTCACCAGTCTGCCCTACAATGAAATGTCCATGTATCCATCCAACAGGGAATGCATATACGCCGTCTCCTCTAACCGTGTCGAAAGACAACCAAAATGTGCAAGCCCAGCTGTCCCCTGACCTGTATATAGCAAGGTCGTAGTCGAAGTAGCAAGCTTAGATCGTATGCATGATTCATACGCTTCACACTGATCATGAAGTGTCGTACCCCGTGCCGCGAACCAACTCGCCGTTCCATCATCCGGAAATGTCCGTCGTCATGCGTTCCGCGGCTCCTGGTTACTCCACCACCTCTCCCATTCGGCATCGCGCAGCCGCGGAAAATAGGCAAACATGGTGACCTGGGGCACCGGCGCGGGCCTCTCCCGTATCCGTCCGTGTCGGACGAGCCGCCAGCAACCCTTCACGAGCCTCCAAGGCTTCAGCCGCTTCTTCCTTGGTCTGGCCACTATGTCCTGGCTGCAGAAGACGCAGTTGGTGTACTGCAACATGTCTGCTCTGCCCGCTGGCTTTTCCATATCGCTCGTGGTCTTTCGGTTATGGGTGATGAGCTCGGGCAGCACGGGGTGGCCGCAGAGGTGCGAGGCGTTTTGGCGACACATTGGACAGCATGGCCGGTCTTCTGCTACCAGGCCCAGCCAATGCTTGATGCAGTGGCTTCCGAACTTATGGCCGCAGGGCAGTTTGCTCCATGATTCAATCTTGCCCTCTGGTGTGCGCTGACCGACCGGCTCCTGACATATCGGGCACGATGCATCGGCATGGACACTTGTGTTGGACTGCTTTTCCTTGGCAGGGGATGTGTCCTTGACGGCAGTGGCTTTGGTGAAATATCGTGCTTTGCTCGCCGATTTAAGGTTCATCGCGGAGTGGGCGGAGGTTGGGCAGGAAGGAAGGACGGCAGATGGTACGACGCGGTCGAGTGCTTATTAGAAGCTGTGCTCCTGGCAGGGGAAGGTACATGAACGGTCACCACACGGAACAGAAGGAGGCTGTGTCCAGGATCACGAAATGTGAGCGTCAAAGGAAGGAAGTCGGGTGTTTTACAGATCAGTAGATGACGAAAGATTACAGGGAGGCGCGGTAACATGCAGTTGCCTGCAGAACTAGATGGGGGAGCCGAAACAGGGCTCGGAGGAGTGAAGAAAGTATATACCTTAATCTTCGTGTTGTGGTGAAGGAAGAGATGTCGGACCTTTCAGGTTTTGAGCATCGAACAAAGTCGACATCCTAACCCTAAGGTCCTTCCCGCCTGAAAGCCTTGTCCAAGGCGGCAGGCACACCGACAGGCTTATCTGGGTGGTAACTTCGAGTTGTGAAGGCTGCAGGGAGCAAGCGGGATTGTGAATGACGCTTGCTTGACAATAAAATGCATCAAGTATCGATTACATTCCAGTGTGATACAGCTTCAGCTGCTCTCATGTACTCTGGACCTTAAGACTTCCAAGGTACTTCGCACTGCGGCTTCTGATTCGCACATTCGAAGCCTCGAGGGCCCGGACTCGAACCTAATCGCCTGTATAAGAAAATGTCATTGGCGCTTTTGTCTGGATGCAGTGCACAAGCCATCCCAAAGTCAAGATTGGACACAGCTCAGCTCAGCTCTGCCATGTCCGGTCAAGGCGACGATGGTGAGGGTATCATGCTGTGGAAGGTGCGAATCGCCAACCCCACCAACCTGCTGTTGGTCAGCGATCCCGTGTCAGCAGCAAGCAGCAAGCCTATGTCCAGCTGATGACCCTAGCTCCCGAGACAGCTTCAAGATATTGTTCACGAGGCCAGATAAGAGATAAGCATTTCTGACACCATCTATAGTCCTGGCCATTGTCATGTTCCCATTATAACCGGCCCAGGTTGTCCAAGTTATGAATGACTCTTGAGCCATTTCTTGAATGGTGTATCCTGCTACTGGCGGTCCCGAATCACCTCGGCGCCAAGGCCATTCCGGCCGCTGATGTGGATACCGAAATACGGAGACGACTGCGGTATCACCACCTCCGGTAGTAGCCCCGGCCCGGCCCGGAACTGAGTCGTCCTCTTTGACTACTTGGCTCTATTGAGGAACCGGAAGAGCGTCCATATGTCGGAATATTGATCGCGAAGTTACAGATTTGACTCCTCAACAACTTGTTCCTGGGCATCCTATTAACATCACGTGAATAATCAACAGCAATGCTGATGAGTTGGCGTTGTGTATGTCTTTGGAAATACCCTTGATAGGACGACGCTGAGTAGCGGTATTTGCGGGTTACTTGCAGCCGTGGAGATTGAAGCCAGGCTTCACGGACTATTTTTACGTATTCCTTCCTGCCAGGTTCCCCTAACACCTCGCATTTCACGGCTTCCCCATGTGCCAGACAAATGGTGCCCATTCGGAGCTTTTCAGGTAGATTAGCCGCGATTAAGACTGTCAGGTGAACACACCAAGACACACCACTCAAGAGTCAAAAGAGTCCCCCAGGAAGCGTTCCACCCATCAATCACATCTCATCTCGTCTCTCCGCAAAATTGGAAGATCGCTTGCCCCGATCTGGACAAGCCCGAGACGATCTGGGTGCCGTGGGTGTCAGGGGTTTGCTGAAACTCGGTGCTTATTCTTATATAGGACAGCTTTAAGTATTGACCGGTCCGTGGTTGCAGATTGGTGGCTCATCGTCCCGTCTCTCGGTAAAGATCCTTCAAATACGCCTTAAATGAAGACGAGTCGTCGGACGCATCCCCTTCCCCGCATTCTTGCTTCTCATGCTATTCCTCGAAGATGATCCTCTAGGCTCACGAAATGACCATGTTTGTCTTTGAAGATACTTGCAGGATTGAATGAAGCCACGCCATGAAAACCGTGGCGGCGACAATGACACCCAACCTTGTCACAACGAAACAGTAACCCTTAGAGGCCGCGAGGCTCTCGAATAGGAGGGAGGAAGGATGTCGATGGAAAGCCCGGCACCGCCGCCGCCTCCACCAGACCTGATCTCGAACCCGGACGACAACTACCAAGCCAACATTATCGTCTGCGCAGTTCTCACCTGCATCATCGCCGCACTCTTCGTCGGACTACGCTTCTACACCAGACGATTCCTCGTGCGGATACTAGGCTGGGAGGACTGGGTCATACTGGTGTCCCTCTTCTTCTCCCTCCTGAATAGTGCTGGCGCTATTGAACAAGTCTCCTATGGCTTCGGGCGTCATGAACTCGACGTGCCTCTCAACGGGTTCATCCCTATGTCAAGGGTAACCATAACCTCTCTATCACCAACCCGCCGCTGCACGCACTAACACATCATCGTCCAGGCAGGCTGGTACTCTATACTCTGGTATCAGCTCACCATCTTCCTGACCAAGACATCCATCCTCCTGCTCTACGCCCGCATCTTGACCTACCAGCACGCACGCTACGCTGTTTATGTTATCCTGGTTGTGGTCACGCTCTCCAACATCTGGGCTTTCGCCGTCGTCATGACCGCCTGCATTCCCCTGGCCGCCTTCTGGGACTTTACGCAGGCGGCAGGCGCCTACTGCCACCCGCGCAGCTTCTGGTGGGCTAATACCGGCCTGCACATGGCTACCGACTTCCTCATCTTTGGGCTGCCCATGCCGATCATATTTCATCTGAACGCTAGTCCACGGCAGAAGGTGTTGTTGTATGGCATCTTCGCTTTTGGCTTTCTGTGAGTACTTCCCTCGCGCGGATTATACCGCGAATAGGAGATACTGATGATTATGTGAAGAGTAAGCCTAATGTCCGTCATCCGCCTCGTCTATCTACTCCAGGAATACAACCATGACGACTTTACCTACGATAACACCACTCTGATGTACTGGACCTGCATCGAGGTCAACACCGCCATCGTGTGCGCCTGCGTCATGACCCTCAAGCCGCTTATGAACCGGTACCTCCCCTCACTAGTTCGGTCACGGATGTCGGCACCCAGTGGCAACACTGACGCAGTCGACTCTGGCGGTCACAGACCGCTAACCATAGGGTCGAGGCCGGTGCGCAAGGGGCAAGCCAATCGTCGATCCTGGCTTGTACTTCCGGACAGGATGGATACCGATGCGCTGATGGGTGGTGAGGAGGAGGAGCTTGAGCTGGTTGGCTCGAAGAGGGATATAGAAGCCCATCTTGACAGGAAAATCGGGCTGCCGACACGGCCGGAAAGTATGTACATTCGGGACCCGAGGTCGCCGAGTGCTGCGTCTACAGACGGTCCTGAGGTTCGGCCTAGCTCGGCGAGATAAATGATATCTCGATGTTGTCGCAAGTACAGCAATAATTGGCTTTTTTGTAGTATAATCGGCGGATGGCTTGGAAAAAGGACGACGGATGTACTTTTGTACCATGATACCCGGATTGGACGAGTCGCGTGCATTTTTTGTCATATAATATTCAGGACGACGATATGGATTCAGCAAAGCTGATGATGCGATAGGAATGAGAAACGTATTTTCGCCCGAGTCTCGCATTTGAAAATCATTCCTCAAGCAAGACTGTACGGCTTGTTCAGTTCTGAAGACACGCTCCGAATATCTGGTTACAATCTGAGGTATCTAGAGCATCGCCGAGTTAGCAGAGTTGACGACACCGATGATTGACAAATTAACCACTCACACTTTGGCACATGTGCCCCTTCCTCCCACGATCCTTTTCCTTGAAGTGACTTTTTCCTTGACGCCGATAACCCCGGCATACTTATAATGACTCTGAACTAGAAAGCATTGCTCTCATCGGACCATTGATACCCGTTTAGGCAATGAGATCAGCCACATTCATGGGCATCTCGTCGATCTGAGTTGAGTAGTACACTGCGCACAGGTTAGTCGTGAACATCTCATGTCGAAGGCAGGAAAGAAACACTCACACTCAATATCACGCAGAATGCGCACATCCTCGCTAGTAACGAAGTTGATAGCCACACCCTTGCGCCCGAATCGTCCAGACCGACCGATACGGTGAATGTAGTTCTCACGATTACTCGGCAGGTCATAGTTGATCACCAAGCTGACCTGCTGCACATCGATACCGCGCGCCCACACGTCCGTCGAGATGAGCACGCGGCTGTTCCCCTGCCGGAAGTCCTGCATGATGCTGTCGCGCTCCTTCTGCGGCATCTCGCCGTGCATCGAGGACACGGTGAAGTTGGCCTCGCGCATCTTGTCCGTCAGCCAGTCGACCTTGCGGCGCGTGTTGCAGAAGATGACGGCTTGGGTGATGGTCAGCGTGTCGTACAGGTCGCACAGCGTGTCGAACTTCCAGTCCTCCTTCTCGACGGCGATGAAGTACTGCTTCAGCCCTTCCAGGGTCAACTCGTCACGCTTGACCAGGATCCTAACCGGGTCTGTCATGAACTTTGTCGTCATGTCGAGGACGTCGTAGGGGAGCGTGGCTGAGACAACGACCACCTGCGTTGCGGGTGGCAGGTACCGGTACACGTCGTAGATCTGCTCCCTGAAGCCCTGGTTGAGCAACTCGTCCGCCTCGTCGAGCACCAGCATCTTGATGTGTCTGGTGCGCAAGTGTCTCCGCCGAATCATGTCAGCCACGCGACCGGGGGTGCCGGACACGATGTGCTGGCCGTAGTCGAGCTTGCGGATGTCCTCGCCCACGTTGGTGCCACCGATGCAGGCGTGGCACTGCACGTTCATGTAGTCGCCGAGCGCCATGACGACGCTCTGGATCTGTGTCGCCAGTTCGCGCGTCGGGGAGAGGACGAGGGCCTGCGTCTCGCGGACGGCCGTGTCGATGACCTGGAGCATGCTGATGGAGAAGGTGGCCGTTTTACCGGTACCGGACTGCGCCTGGGCGATAGTGTCTCGGCCCTTGCAGATCTGGACGATGGCGCGGGACTGGACGGCCGAGGGCGATTCGTAGCCGTATGCGTATATTCCTCGGAGGAGGCTCTCTGTGATGGCATTGTGTTAGCTGAATGGTCTTGTCGTCTGCATGGGATTCGATGCGCCCTCACCTTTCAGGGACATGGACTCGAAAGTCGGATGCACCGTCACCTCTTTCGAGGTCGAGAACTGCATCTTCTCCTCCGCCTTGCGGTCGATACCTCCGGCTTCTGCCATTTTTTCTGATTCGCGATGTCGTATATCTTTGTGTCAAGAGTTGCGTGTGGTTGCTATTGAAAAGTCGCGATGTCAGTATTTTGGGGAAGTTACAGCAATGGTGGCACCGCTCTGGGCACTGTACGAATACTTAAGCCGATCTCAGGCTGCAGGAATACACCTGTTGTCAGATTGCGCGTGTTAGCGCAGTGGCAATTCCTGCTTACTAAGGTAACTAGCTTAATCGCACTGCGAGAATTGCGAAGGCAAATTTACGATCAGCCTGCTCTTTCCAACTTCAGCCTTGCGACCAACCCGCGGCGCTAAGATTCCTCTGCTTCGCTCTTTGCGTGCAACGTTTAAACAGCCGCCTATCCTTCCAGTATCTTCATCACAATGATATTAGAAGAGCAGCGGTTCATCCACGAGGACCTCGAGCGTCTCGAGCAGGGCATCGCCGACCGTCTTCGCGAAGAGCCAAAACACATCCGCGACAGGCTAAACCGCGACCATGAGATATCCCAGCTGCTCGACCAGATCCAGAAGCAATCAGCCGAGCTCCTCTCTATCTACGAAGACGCGTCAGGTCTGCGGTCGAAGGAGGTGCTGCACATCGGCAGCGGCGACACCTTCGATGCCTTCTATCAACAGCTGAACGAGATCAAGGAGCACCATGCACGATACCCCAACGAGCAGGCCGAGAACTCGGAGCTGCGGTACAAGCCGCGTAGGACTGGAGATGAGCAGGTTCCGTATATCGTCGAGAGCATGTTCTCTGGCGAGGAGGCGTACGGGCGCTTCTTCGACCTGCACCAGAGTCACGAGTCCTACCTCAACCTACCCAACGTCAAGCGCCTTGCCTACCTGCAGTACTTGGAGGTATTCGACAACTTCGCTGCCGGATATGGAGGCTTGAAGCGGGGTGAGAAGTTGACGGATCAGTACTTCAAATACCTAGGCGAGCTGCAGGAGTACCTAGAGTCGTTCATGCGACGGACGAGGCCACTCGAAAATCTAGACAAGGTCTTCTCACAATGGGACCAGGAGTTCGAGGCCGCGTGGGAGAAAGACGAAATCGACGGGTGGCACATCGAGAAGGCGGACGCAAAGGCGAGTGCACCGGCTAAGGCCCTCAGCACAGCCGAAGCAGTCTGGTGCGACGCCTGCGAGAAGGAGTTCAAGAACGAGAACGTCTACAAGGGCCATCTCAACGGCCGGAAACACATCAAGGCAGCGGAGGACCTGAAGAAGAGGCAGGAACTCGCGACAGCGCCGGTCAACGGAAACCACAAGACGTCAGCACACCGTTTAAAGGAGCGAGCTGTGGCGGAGAGGGAGTACCGTGTCAAGAAGCTGACTGGAGCTATGAGCACCGAAAAGGAAGACACGCGAGTCAACGTCGAGCGGAGACAAGGCATGACGGACCGCGAGCGCGCGCAGGAGCTGGAGAACTACTACAACGAGAACGGCCAAGGTGTCCCGCAGCAAGAAGAGCAGGAGGAGGATCTCGACGAGAACGGCGAAGAGAGGATCTACAACCCGCTGAAACTGCCTCTTGCCTGGGACGGCAAGCCTATTCCCTTCTGGCTGTACAGGTTGCACGGCTTGGGCGTCGAGTTTCCCTGCGAGATCTGCGGAAACTATGTTTACCGGGGCCGGAGAGCGTTCGACAAACACTTCAACGAGAGCCGGCATATCTACGGCTTGAAGTGTCTTGGTATCTCCAACACGCATCTGTTCAGGGATATTACTGACATCTCGGAGGCGCTGAAGCTGTGGGACAAGATCCAGCGGGACCAGAAGAAGAGTAAGGTCGACGACGGCAGTATTGTGCAGATGGAGGATGCGGAAGGCAATGTCATGCCCGAGAAGGTGTACTATGATTTGCAGAAGCAGGGCTTGCTTTAGATGGGTAGGAGTTCGCTGGTTAGAATAGCATCAATGGACGATACCATGGACTCAACAAGCCGTACTTGGTTCAGTGCATTGCACTAGAAACCAGTCTATGATTAACGTACGGTGCGTGAGAACCCGTGTGCGAACCATCTGCCACAAGCTGAAGCTCCGACAACTGAAGCAACGCAAGGTTGTGCCTCACATACTTCATTCACAAGAGGCCGTACACTGAACTCTACGTATGCCCGCCATGAGGAACGCTCCAACATACCAAGAAGACGGAATGGAAGCCTACGAAAACGCTGGTCTTGTAGCAACAGCGACAGTATGAGGAAAGCCTCAGATATACCCACGATGAACCAGAATGTAGATCTCTTTTTTGAAACAGCCTACGGACGGAGTAACCGACGGCTGAGATTAACGACGGACCATTTGCTCTCAGAACATCCATGACGACCAAAGCCGTCAGACCACGTATGCACGCTGCAGCAGGACGCAAATCCTTTAGCACGCCATGGCTGGATGCCCTTTTTCTACTGAAGAAGAAGAAGAGGAAACAAAACAAAACGCGGCCAAAATTTTTCAGACTTTGGTATCGCAGCTTGTGGGGCCGGCTCACGTGCTCCGTCTGCCAGAATGCTTGAAATTCCAGAGGCTGTGATTGGTCCATCAATCCGTTAACCGAGGATCCGATGCAGCTGTGTTCCGCGACTTCCAATTCACGATCATCATCGACGACTTGAGAGATAACGGAGTTCGCGATCAATTGAGCTGCCCTCACCCACCTCCGTGTTCGCCTCCGATCTCTCTGTATAACAGCACCGTATCCCTCACAGCTTCGCAGCAATGATCGCCCAACGACTCGGCACCACCGCCCTGCGGCGAGGTAAGTTCATGATATCATCAACCTCACTCACACCCGGAGCCCATCGCTAACACCAATTCTCTCTCACCAGTGACCGCCGCTCCCCAAAATGCCTTCTTCACCCAGAACCTCGCCCGTCTGGCCCTCACATCCAGCCTCTCCACAACCCAAAGCCGGTGCGTCCCTGCCCTCCCCCATCCCTACCAACCCACCACCAGACCAGTCACTAACATGCCGTCCCGTCAACAGCACCGTAGCAACCCAAAAACTGACCGAAGAAGACGCGCGCGCCATGCTCGACGCCCAGCGCCTCAAGCGGCCCGTCGCCCCCCACCTCGAGATCTACGACAAGAAGCAGACGTACTTCGGCGGCTCCATCTGGCAGCGCTTCACGGGCATGGGCTTCACGGGCCTGCTCTACGGCTACAGCCTCGCTTACCTCGCCGCGCCGCTGGTCGGCTGGCACCTCGAGTCCGCCAGCCTCGTGGCCGCCTTCGGGGCCCTGCCGGTCGCGATCAAGGCCGCCGCCAAGTTTGTGGTCGCCTGGCCGCTCGTGTTCCACGCCATCAACGGCGTGCGACACGTTGCTTATGATATGGCGTGGGGGTTCAACAAGGCTACTATTATCAAGAGCGGGTGGTACATCTGGGGTGCGTCGATCGTGGCTTCGCTGGGACTGTTGCTGCTGTAAATTGGGGTTTGGATGTAAATGTGAGGGGAAGGGGTTTGGCAGATAGGTGGACAATTTGTCTATCACCGTGGCCGTGATTGGGTTGCCGTTTGTCCTTAGAGGCATTTCAAAGGCTTGGTTGGGTAGTGAGTCTTAGGCTCAGTGTGATACGTGTATAAGTTTCCATAATCGTTTTGGTTCCCTAAATCCAGTATGATCGCTAGCCGTGAAGCATACCCTGTTTTGGCCGTCCAGTAGAGGCAAACGCCAAACGCCAGTTCCGTTATCCAGTCCGACCCTGAATCACAACCGTAATCATGAAAAGCTCACTCAAAAGCCTTGGCCTCCAACACAGCCTTGATGAGCGCCTCCTTCCTCGACCGCGCAATCTGCTCCCCGACAGTCTCACCCACAAACTCAACAAGCTCGTTCCTCGTCCTCTCGTCCGTCGGCGGGCCTGTCTGCGCTTCCAGCGCCTCCCGCGGCCCATTGCACAGACTCCATAGCGCGGACATGACGCCTCCCACCAACGCTTCAAGCTCCAACCCGGCAGCCTCGCCCTTCTCCTTCAGCGGTCGCAGTATGGCCTCGTCGAACGGCTTCAGGTTGGGTATAAGCAGCACCCTCACCGCCTCCGGCCCGCCGACCTCCGCCAGGCCCTTGACGGCGCCGAACAGCACGGCCGGCGACCGCGACGGGTCGAGCAGGTACTTGAGACACGTGCGCGTCAGCTTCGGGCGCAGCAGCGAGTTGCCCCGGCTGTACTTCTTGGCGATGGTGCCGAGCAGGCTGGCCGAGAACTCGCGGAGCTTGTACTGCTCCACCACGGCGTCCATCTCGTCCTCGGCGCCGCCGAGGCGCCGGCTCATGAGGCAGGTAAGGACGGGGACCGACAGGGCGCTGGCGTAGGGCTCGAGGAACATGTGCGGGTTCGCGATGATGGCTTCGGTCAGCTCCATCATCTGGCGGAGGACGAAGGTGTCGTCCAGCCGGTGCGTGACCTGGTTGGTGATGAAGGTTACGAAGTAGGGCAGGAGCTGGTGCAGGCCCGGGTCCGAGCGGACCGACTCCAGGGCCGCGGCGCGGAAGCGGATCTTTTCTTCGTCTGGGTCCTCGTCTAGGATGGCGGCTTGGATCTTGTCGAAGTAGAGGATGAGCTCTTTGGAGATGACGTGCTTTACCGCCGGTCGGAAGGAGACGTTGTCGTTGCCTGCTAGGGCGGCGAGAGCTGGGTTGGCTCCCGGACCCTTGGGGAGGAGTTCTTTGGAGGAGGTTTCGGCCGAGGTCGGGTTTTGGGGGATGGCGGGTTGGACGCCTTCGATTGCTAGCCAGTGGGCTGGGAGGTGTTAGCTTTCTGTTAGATGGTAGGAATGATTGAGGGTGCACATACCGGTGAAGGTCATATCGCGCGGCACCTTGGGTAGTGGCGCGTTGATGAGTTTCTCAAAGTCGACTTCCTCGTCTTCGATGTAGAAAAGTGGTTGGCCCGGTCCTAGGCTCGCTTCGCCGTACCGAAGTGGTCGCGTCGAGTCATAGCCGTACAGCGGTTCGACGTCCAGGACCTTCATCGCCTGCGAAATATCCTGTACTGTGAGGGTCGTGCGATTGGCGGCCCGCATGAAGCGCAGCGCCTCGACGATAACCTGGCCAATTCGGTACTCGACGTCCTGCGAGAGGGTCCTCAGAGCGTCCTCGTTCAGCGCCGAGATGCCGACGGATTCTGCGACATCCTTAACGCTCTCAGTGTTCCAAAGGAGCTTGGGGAGCTCTTGCGGTGCACCCGCCATCGTGCGTGGTATGTGTGCTTGGTGATATTTCTGGGTGCTGAAGGTTGACGATGCGAGGCTGAAAGGACGAAATGGTCGGCTGTTGGATGAAGTGGTACGTACTGGCTGAGGCTGAAAGGGTGGCAGGGGTGCACGATCTACAGTGTGGGGTAAAGCTGTCTAGTGCCCAATCAGCGAAGACCAAGGATGGCTCCCATTCACTACAGCACTTGAGATTCACATGTCATTTCCTCATCATCAAGCTTACAATAGTTGGGACACAATAGTAATGCTACTGACGAACAAGTTCTGACACAATGAAGCGAGGCACACGCTTTGCTGGTGGTAATTGATCTACAGCTTGTCAGGGTGAATTTCCAGTCTGCATTCTCACATCTCTTAGGCCATCCAGTTGAGTTGAAGATTGAAGCTCGTATTTGTTTCTACAAGACTAGAAGGTAGGTCTGAAGGTAAGGTATCAAAGGCTGCAATAGCCATGATCAACAAGCTCTTCACAGGCGCCCTCGTTACCCCAGAAGCAAAGAGCAAATCACCGCGACTAAACCAGAAGTGCCAGACGGCCAGCAAACCCATATCCCATCCATCATAGCATCGTGCGTTGGTCAAGGACATGGTTATGGCATCATGTCTCAACTCTGCCTGAAGTCCAGCAAGCACCGTACGGACAAGGAAGCAAACGCTCCCCGTGCGGACGGAGAGTAATGACACGCAAAGCCACCAGTCTAAAAGACAGTACCATCGCTGTCAATCAAGATAGGCGGCTCCTTGGTATTTGGACGCGACATTTCCGCCATTTCTCGTCCACCCTGGTATGCAATTAGTGTGGTGTTCTCAAGACAACTGATCAACATGGTTCTTACCTTCCAGCTTCCGGCTTCCAAGACCTGCGGCAAACTGAGCTCATGACCCGCCAGCTCGGGGGCCAGTACCCTGTTGATCTCGGCGCAAAGCTTGTCGAGAAATCCAACAGTCACGCCTCTCCACTCGACAATCACGTCGTCACCTGGCTCAAACATGGGTGCAACCTCCACACCGCTAGATCCGGTACGTTGGCAGTAATTGGTGTAGTTCTGGAGGCCGCGCACTTCGTCGTCCTTCTTCAGTGTCAAGACCCCCAAGTCAATGAACAGGCCGCCGTTTCGGTATTCTGGCAGGCCCGTGAGCAGTTCCGCGCCAGCAAAGTCGATTTTCATAATGCTCTGCATGGGTTGCATAAGCGAGTAGGTAAGCCACTGGGTGAGCTTGTGGAAGGGAAGAATGCTCTCCCAGGGTGCAACGGTGGTCTGGCCGCTGCTGTTGGGGAACGGCGAAAAGGTCGGGCTGCTCGGGGGTTGCGTCGGTTGAGGCATTGAACTACAAGGCCAAGCGTCTCCCAGCGAGATACCGTTGATTGCCGTGCGAGAAGCTGGCCAAATAGGCATCAGACCGTTGAGAAGTACGTCCCACAGGACCGGAATTGGGACAATCACCGTGCTTGATGCCTGTGTCAAGGGGTGAGAGAGGAGATAATCTGCAGTCGTGTTAGACGATGTCGTCGACAGAAGAGGCCAAGCGTCGCTTACCTAGCATGTTACCCGGCCGGCCATCTTCGCCGAAGAACTCCTTCTTCTCGTCGAGGGCATCGGCCAATCTCACCAAGAGCGAAGTTCGTCCCTCCAGACCTGCCATCACGTTGCCAGGACGAGATTGTAGTCCTTGCGCGAGCTGATCAACAGTAAGCTGTCGTAGCGCCGTCTTGTCAACCTGATATTTGTTGTTCTTGTTGCTGGAGAAGAGCCCCTATTTAATGTCAGTTTAAATTTCCGTATATTCGAAAGAGTTCATTTACCGTCTTGAACATCTCTAAGCTCGCTACCGCAATACCCTCAGAGCGTCTGTAGACCCTTCCATTCTCGGTGCTCTTGAAGCTCCACTGTGTGCCGGCGCCAGCGTCAAGAAGCACGCTGACAAGGAACAAGTCGATCAACCGCCTGCACCTTTCTGTGTTATCCACATCTTCGGGGAAAGTTGATAGGAGGTGAGCTACACGGTCGCGGCCGCCGACCGCAAAGTGCTGGTGCCGGCCGTGCGGCGGGATACTCGTGAAAGGGGCGTCATAGTCTCTCTAAGTTGGCGCAATTGGTTAATGTCCGACTCTCGGGAAATCACAGTGCTCAGTCATGGCTATTCGACGGCTTCATCTCACCTTGATGATATTAGCAACGAATGTCACCACGTCATCGAACTTCCCCATGTCCACATCGAAATGATGAAGGTCATTCCGCAGAGCTTTATCAGTTACGATGCTGCATCGCTCCCTGACGGCATTTAAGCTTCGCAGATATCCAACGGGATCGAGCTGCGGGTCGGGTGGCCGGGGAAGGTCAACTTTCGCCATGCTGTGGGCGGGTGAGAAAGGAGTCAGGGGTGTCCCGGGGCCGCTCGTGCTTCCTGTGCCGGCTGAAGTCCGATTCAAACGGCCAAAACTTGACGTAGGTGCGGGTGACTTGATAGAGGAACCAGAATTCAGAGACGTGTGGGAGTTGGACGGCTCAAGAGCTGGTTTTGTTTTGTTGTGTTTATCTTTGCGGGAGGAGAAGAAGCCCATTATAGATCAGCGGTCTGCCGTACGCCGGCAGCGGTCGTCGAACTGGAGGGGTGACGGAACGGGGTCGGTGGGGTCAGCGGCAGCGATCGCCGGTTCGTTTTGTGCCGGGCCGAGACCGGGAATAGCCGATTGACAATTTGTGTTGTAAATGGGCGATAAGATAGAACAACAGGGCGTAAACTGCGGTTCTTGCTTCCGACGTGATCTCGTAGAGTCTTAGGTCTCGTTAGTAAAAGCTCAGGACAGAAAGTGTGTCACGGAAAGGTTTGAAGCGGAGATGATAGCAAAGGAGAAGAAAGGATCCGTCATAAGAATCCAACGAGGATCGCAATAAGGGACATCTATGCCGCCAAGTTCTTTATGCCTTAGCTGTATTTCAGTAGCCCAGCCGACCGACATGTCTCTTATAGAAAGAGCACCGGGCACTTGCTCTCGGCTTTCCCCAATTTGCTGGTACTCTGTCCCACGTCGCAAACTGGATCCAATCGCAATGACCTCACCAAACTGGTGTATGAACTCTCGTGTACCTCTTTCAAAATGCCTCTGTCGCACGCCTGGAGAGAGCTGACGATCAGAGAATTCACTTCAATGGCTCTGGAAGGTCGAGGGTCGAGAGAAATGAAGGTGGGGAAGAGGGTCTCCTGCGCAAGAAAGGAGGTGGTCGTTTTGTTGGTTGAGTTGCCTTTCTCCAAGTATTCGTTGTGACTTCTTTGCAGAGACTCGACGCACGGATTGGACTCGAAACCAAAAGTCACAATGGCAAACTTGAAGAGAAGGAACGAAGGAGAGGGAAAACAACAAACAGAAAGCGATGACAAACGCGCTTTCCTTCTAAGTTCCAACATGAGCAGCTCCAAGGCAGGTACGGCACAAGTCAACCCACCGTGACTGCACTCCAGTGGCTAATCCCGGCCTGGATCGCTCCTTCCTTTCCACTCCTGTACCGAACATGCAGGAGAGACCCAAACATCGAAAGACAAATTAAATTTTGCTGCAAACAAGGGTCGAGTTAGGGTCAAGTCCTCCTCCGGCTCCTCCCCTGAGAGCCTCTAGCGGCAACTAATGCGCCATGAATACTGGCCAGGCTCTCATCACGTCCGTGTCCGCCGTCACGGCGACGGCTATCCGACCCGTGCAGCCACTATCGATTAGCGACAAGCCTCCTCTATCTCCTCCTGCTCCTCTTGAGTCGTCTCCGGATTGATGATGATAACAGTGAACGCACAAAGTCGAACCAGGGGACAGAATGGTCACGCAACCCCCGATGTGCGATTCGTGTATTCTATGGTACCTGGAAGAATGTTCCATGATCGTCAGGTACGAACACACGTGCAAGGCAGCAAGGCTAATGGCATGATTGCGGTGCCTTTAAGCTGTTGGAGCTCTCCATAATGAGGGGTTTATAAGACGGGAGCTCTGGAGTAGCTTGCGCCCGGAGAGACATCCAGTTGGACTAACCGTACATTAAAGAAACGCCGTGGTCCCACCTCGAATGGGCACGTTGCGACTATTGAGACGTGCTGCAACCAACCCTGCAAACAGTTTTTGGACGAACATGGTCGCCATGCACGGGCATGCATCGTTGAATCCGTATGCAAGGTACGCGTTCCCAAAACCACGTTCCTGTTACCCCTTTGCCTGCCACTTTGGGCTGACCACCGAACAGTGCAACCCCCCCATGGTCCCGAATTTGGGGTAAAAGAAGCAACTCGGTCAGCCGGTGAACTGCATAACAGGGAGACCAGCGAAGAGGATCTTGCGATATCTCCCAGACGGCCAGCGGGCCATCTCCAATTATAGCTCTGCAGTAGGTTGTATGCGAACGGCCGTACTGTGGTAGTTCGCCAAATCTAACCGTTTCTGTGCCATCTCGCCGTCCAAGTGCATTTGGGGTAACGGAGTACCACAGAGCTGAAGAGACTAAAATATCGGCGACAGGACCTACAAACGGTTCCTCTTGCGATTCGCGAACCGTGCTCTTGCATCGATCTAAAGGTGCTATGACCTTATCGTCAAACCCAGGTCCAGCTTATTCATGACTCGCACTTGACTGCCGTAAACATTCGGATCGGTTATTCAGTTCGCTCTTGACTCCCGAGGTCCGACTGCTGTTAGCCTGTGTCGGGCTCGGGCATGCAGGTTTGCCCGTCGGCGAGGAGAGTCAAGACATTGTTGTTCACTGTCATGCGCGCGCGCGCTTTCCTCCATCTTGCCAGCTTGAAGCTATCGTGGAGACCAAGCGGATTCAACTCCAGCAGCTTTCATTGGATTGGGGGCATTGTGGGCCACATTGCCTTGTACGTTCAGTCTTACGAACACACGTGCGTCCGGTACGGAGATGAAAGGGTCGGTCCGGGATTTTGGCCCTCGTTCCGGACTGAGACAACGTCTCCTTGGCCGGGCACCATGTGGGCGTCGGTGATCTGAGTGGAGCTACCTCCGAACATGATGGAGTCCGCCAGTGCTGAGGCACCGGGTCGGGCTGCTCCAAATGTCGCAAATAGGAGCGGGATAAGTCATTGAGGGCCTTTTTCACCGTTATGTTGCCTTCAAGTTGACTGACTCTGAAACGTAGCTCATTGTTCGGTCTCTTGCGCCAAGTGGTTTGATATATACACCTATGGTAAGCTTAAGGATGTTAGCTTAGATAAGCATCCTAATCGGGGGTGACAGGAACCGTCACATAGATATGTTGCGCATTTGTCGCTCTCAATAGTCACTGATGTTTGTCAAAGCTATCATAGATGCGTGTCAAGCAGATAATATGGTGAAGTGGCTCAAACAAGCTACTCCCGTCAGTGCGGTGATCCAGAGTTCGGAGACTGTCTGTCTCTATACTGTCGACCTTTAAATCACGTTCTGCTGCCTATCACTTATAACTTGGACGATGTGATGCTCCTGCTAGGAACAAGTGAATTTGATCCAAGTAGAGGACTTGGATAGCTATGCCACCGGTGACTTCGCTATCGTGGTGAAAGCATACCTGACTGCTCTGCGTATAAAAGGCCACCGTTTCGAACATGTATCATCTGCCTTCTGCCAGAACTCCAAGCATCAAGGACATCATTACAGCCAAGTACATCTACTGCTTCTCCTCTTGCTCGCTTCTATCCGACTGCCTCAAACCACGGACTGCAGGTTTCTAAGCCCATTTCTGTTTGCGGCATCCCCAACGCATTCTAGACATATCTATCCCGGTAATCACTAGTAAGTTGAGACATCCTGGGAATAGAAAGCAGGGACTGACTTCTCCTACGGTTCCAGGCACATAATGGGTATTGCCGACGTTATTGCGGTAGGCGTGGTGTTCTACCTGCTGCAGGGCCGTGTCCTGGGTCCTAATCGTCATCACGGTCATGACGGGCGTCATGGTACTAACCGATGTTGTGCTTGTCGTCGATCAGACCCTCAGCAACGCCATGGACAGGGAGAAGGATGTAGCCATTCTCATCCGTGTCTAGGTGATGACGCCCGCCATGACGACAACGGCTCGCAGTGTACGCTTTGCGACCAACACCCAAATGCAGCCGCTTGAAGGTATCGCCATGGTGTGTATAGCTTGACAATCTCGAAAGACAACCAGGGACCAGTCATAGAATCCTGCTACAGTACGCAGTTGCCAATCCATTTCTTTGTCCCTTTCTTGACCCAAACATGTTCTTTTGTTGTTTGGCATCTTGCCAGAAACAAAGTGATTGTCTGTGAGAACGATGCCTTTATCAAGGTGTTGAGTGCCATTGAGACCATACATGCCACAAGGGAAGTGTCTATAACCCTTTGTCCATTGAGGAGGATGTAAACGTACAGCTTCGACAGTCCCAGACTGTATATATAGGTCACACTTCTCCCGATAACCTCCTCTCCTTCTGATTTGCAACTGACATCCTCTCACGAAATACCCTCTTAAAAACCCAGGCAAGAGTACCCCGTATTCTGCAGCGAATATCGACACTCCGCAAGTTTTTGCCGAGACGCACACGCAAGAAGCTCGTTGAAGAAAACCACAGACCCGCGAGGTACCTCAGGTAGGTCGTTCGCTGACTGCTCCACGTCGAGCACTTCGCACCCGCAACACTCGCAACCCAACACTTTCCAGCGAGCTTGACGTTCGCACTTTCCGCTTCCCAGCACCCAACACCTTGCCACACATTCCCTCCCCGTCACCACTTCATCTCTCCGCATCCCCATACCCTCCAGCTAACCATGGCTCAAGAATCTCCCCAGGAGGTCCAAGGCAACGCGCCGGACAAGCCTCACCACCCTGGCAACCCCAGCCTCAATTTTATTTGGCTATACGCCACCATTGGAGCCGTCTTCGTCATCTCGGTCGCCGTCAAAATCATGACCGTTCTCTTTAAGAAGCGACGGGACAAGAAGCGCGACCCGGATCTCGAGCGCCAACAGCTTGAGCCCTTCAAAAGATGGTGGTACCCTTGGCGCTACAACAAGAAAGGCGAACTGATCATCCCCCCCACCGCAAGCGACGGCACAGGTGAGTCCTCCGTCCCCTCGTCCCAGACCCTCGGCGACGCAGCCCCCCAGCTCCCGCCGCTTGCGTACCAAAGACAAAGCGGCCTCGATAGATCCGTCTACCGCCGCAGCGGCAACGCAGCTGACAATTCTCCAGCCTCACCAGCCTTACTGTCCGGCGCATTGAGCCCGAACTCCATCTCTTCCCTCATCCGACTGGAGGACATGGACACGCGCCTGTATCGATCTGGCATTTCCGACTCCGCCTCAACCGCCTCGCTCCTCTCATCACCGGGCCTCAACCCGGGCGCAACAGCAGCAGCGAGCATCATCAGCGACGGCAGCGGCAGCCGGGCGAGGCTCCCGGCCGTGAACCCTTTCACCTCGCGGCCGTTCCGATCCAACATCCCGCGCGCGACCGACCGCTCTGATTCCGGTGCGGACACTACGCCGACGCGTTCCGCGTCCAAAGCCACGGGCCATAGGTACGGAAATCTCTCTCCCACTCGCCTCGAGGAGCCGTACCAATTTAACAGCAATAGGTTCAACGACGGCCAGTTTGGCCGGTCGCTCGCCCACGAAGGTGCCCGCTCTCGGGAGACTGATCAGCAGTCTGTCAACTCTAGCCTGAAGTCGGGCATCGCCGAGACCGACTTTGCTCACGGCTACGGAGCAAAGTCTTCATCTGGCACGCATAGAACCGCTTCCGCGTCTGGTCCCACTCCTTCCAGGGGAGATCGCCGCGAGCAGCCCGCAACCGACAGCGACAAGCGGCGCCAGGCCCGCCAGCCCTCCAAGTCCCACCGTGAGCCCGACCGCGCTCCCTCGTCGCGCGACAACAACCCCTCCAAGCCCACGAAGCGCCGTCCGTCTGCCCTGCATATCACCCCGTCCCGCGCGGAATCCTCCCAGCGGACGCCTTCTTCCTCGCGCACCCCGTCGTCTTCTCAGGCTCCTTCCTCGTCACGCAACCCGTCTTCTCAGCCCTCTTCTTCCTCGTACACACCGTCCTCCTCGTCTAGTACGCCTAAGCCGTATTCTGCCCTGGGCGGCGGAAAATTTAGGAACGTGGTGCGGACGGATGAGGACAAGTTTGCCAAAGAGTGGCGCGAGAAGAAGGAGGCCGAAGAGGCTGGGCGGAAGAAGAAGGAGGAGGAAGAAGCTGAGCGTAAGCGGAAGAAGCAGGAGGAGCGTGAGGCGAAGAAGAAGAATGGTGGGGGTGGGCTTCGGGATCTCGTTGGCGCAGGGAAGAAGCCTGCTAAATAGGGAGAGATGGGGAGGATCGGGGTGGATGGATGGTTGTTTGTTGGTTGGAGTTTGTGAGCTTGGCTGTCCGGACCCCTTTCGGTAGCCTTCCAGGCTTGCCGTCGTCGATTCACGGTAGCCTTCCGGGCTTGTCGTCGTCGATTCGCGGTAGCCTTCTGGGCTTGTCTTCGACGACTAATCATGGCCGTGGTTTTTGGTGTCCTCTTTCTTCTTCTTTCTTTCGCGAGTTTTTGCGGGTTTCGTTTGTTTTTCGGCACTCTCATGGAATTGGGGTATCTCGTTGCATCTCCTTTCGTTTGCTAGTGGTTACCTCAGAGGCGGCTGGTATCAGGAACTTGTTCTTTCTGTTCTTTTGCTAAGTCCGCATCGCATCGTGAAGGGATGACATGTCGGAGGTCGATTGTCAGGGTTATCAAGGACACATGGGAGTTTGTGTATGGAGGGATCTGGAATCACTAAGTTTTGATTCATGTACATATTTGTAAGAACAACAAAAGGCCATTCAAAGGGACACGCGCGGGTCCTCGTGGGCGGCGACATCATCTCGTGAATATTGTGATGCGCATTTGAGACCGAATATCGTGATCGATGACCGAAGAGAATACTTTGGTGGCCTCCCACAAGGACTGCCAGGTATAAAATGACAGCTCGATTAGGAGCCTATGTACTAAGTATTGATACCATGTCAGCAACATGCTATTGTCAAGAAGGCACTCCGGCGTTTAATCACTCAAGAGCAACATGTAAAAACGGGGTATGATGGGAAAGACAAGCGCTTCCAGAATTGTGGTAAGCTACTGTCTGCGTTGAACCTTGATTCATATCCCCCTCTAAGATGACACCAAGGTGCCTGTCTGTACGCCGCACTCAAGAAAGCCGGTCCCGTATCCTTGTTCATCCACCCGCTTCTGAGACCATGGATATCAAACAACGATTCCACGGGTAGTCCCAACTGTCTAGAATGATAGACGACCAGCTGAATGAAGCATGAAACCATTAGCAAACCCTCACATGCCGAAGAGATGACATCCGAGGTAGAACTCCCAACGCCGACCCTGATTTTTGGTGGTCTATGAGTAACCTTATCAGTGGGAAAAAGAAATATGAAGCGCCGTGTGCCATGGTATGGCGATGATCCGAGTAGCGAGAAACCAAGAGTATATACAGAGAGAATGGTGGATGACGTTAAGGGGTATCGCAGTTGTCTCTCATCCACCACGTGGGCCACACCTGTTTCCATTCGCGAGTCGTGTGAAGTTGCTCGTGTGGGGAAGAAGTGGGGGCCGCTTGCTGTTAGAGGCTGAGACTCTATGAGGGGGATAGTGGAGGCAAGTAGTTCACAGGACTTGTCGCTCCGTCTCCCTTTACTGGTCATTGGGGTGCCAGATGCGAGCTCCAAGCCGCTTGCTGATTCCCAGGCCGACACCGACGGCGATACCCACTACCAGGAGGCCGATCAGGACCTTGACGATGATGCGGTTTCGCTTGCTGAGGTGGGAGAGACAGCTGCAGGTGCGCCGCTTGTTCTTGGCCGCCTTCGCCTTCCGTCGCCAATGGTCTTGGCCGGGCCAGACCTGGCACTCGGGGCCTCCTCCTCGGGTGCATTGCGCTGAGAGGTTGCGGTTCTCGGTGTTGGTGGTTATGATTGCCTCGATGTCCGTGTCGAAGGGGTTGGCATGGTGGGTCGTCGAGACGTCTGATAGCCGTCGAGGAGCCTTCTCCGCAGATGGCAGGTCTGAGGAGAGTGTATCCCGCGATGGCTTGTCGGTCAGGGTATGTGTCTGAACGGTCAGGCCAAGGGCGTCGGCCTTCTCGTTGGGGGTGGGGGAGGCCATGTTTGATATTGAAGGTGCTGGGTGGCAGACAGGGTCCCAAGAGTCGAAATGAGTAAATCGACACGCTCCGTTGTCACAGCGTTGTCCGTGGCTGGGTTGGACTGTATGACAGAAGATGGTGGCCGGGAACAAGGGCGTTTCAATAAGTATGGTTTGAACGGATCTTGTGGTTCGATCTAATTTGATAGAATGGTAAGTGTTCTGAAGGTTGAGGTCGGTGGTGTGATTCTGGACGCGATGTGGTCACCGACAAGGAAATACCCCTGGGTGATTGACTGGTAGACTGACCTAACGATTCAACCCCAGCGTCCTAAGGTAGACAATAGAAGGACCAGCCAGCAACAAAAGGTGAGTGAGAAGGAAAGTGAAATCACAAGCCCTATTTGTCTGCCCAGTTGGAACGATTGGGAGACGGGGCAGTTTATGTTCAATCCCGCATGAGGTAGGAAGAAGCTGGGCTTTGGCGGTATCAGGCAAAGTCGAAGTCAAGGTCGAGATAGGGGACGGTACGAGATACGGTCAATTGATATCCGTCGGGCGGTTCTACCTTCTCGTAAACGAGAATGAGAAATATGCAGGTAGAACGCAAGAACACCGTCAACTGGCTGCTGGCGAGAAAGGTCGAACACGACTCGGAAAAAGCTTCAAGACGAAGAAGCAGGAGAACACTCCCGTACAGTGAATATATGGGGGGAAGACCGTGGGAAATGAGCATCAACCTACTGTTGAATCTGGAAGCATGGAGGTACGTATCGCTTGCAAGGGTCCTGTCGTCCACAGGTCTGGCCCCCGTCCATTTGGCCGGCCGCTATTCTAGGTTAGGTCAAGTGTAAGAGGGACTCTACCGCATTTGCTTTAGCCTGCTTTGACCAACGCTAGTCGCGTTTCCTTAATTGGCAGTAGCCACCTCAAATACCGCTTAATGATTGGACGGGGAAGAACGCTCCCAGTTCGCTTCAGGATGGAGGGCCGTTGGATCATAACCTCCAGAATTCAGGGATGCAAGCCCTCCTAGCAGGCTTTTCGAACGGTCGAACCACCGAACAATTCGACGGCCGGTGACGACGTGTTTCAATTGTTTTGCTTGGCCAGCTGTCAGTGTGATCCACGCGATCACGGATCTCATTGCGCGTGTTCCAGGTGTGCGACGGCCTCGTACTACTGCTACGTTGTGTTCTGACCGATTACGAGCAGGAGCAAACGTTCAGCTTGGGTGGCGGGTGCGTCGTCGCCGGCATGATATTCCTGCACCTGAACCTTGGCGCAAGTCGTGCAATGAGAGGCAATATGGCGATCTGAGGAGAGTTCGAAACGCCCCGTTATGCCATTCTTCATCCCTTTCGCTTCATTCGAATTTCAACCTGTGTCCGCCTTCCGATCGGAAGTCGCGATGTCGGTCCAATTGTTCGGATTGTCTGCTGATCTTCCGGAGGATTTTAGGTTACCGCTTCCCCAGTTTGGCCTGCCTCTTTAAACCAGACCAGACGAGTGCGGTGAGGCTAATGCAGGTCCATGAGAGAGGTCTGGCCAGCCATTGGAAAGGGGGGACATGATAAGGTCATGTCGCCTCTCTGCATTTCTGTCTCGGCAAGCACGTACACAGTCACACACCCTCTGCTGTTCTTTGGCGGTTCTGGCTTCTCACGCCTGCTTGTATTAGCTTGTACGGCATAACGTTGGTTGCAAATGCATCAACAATATTTCGAAGCGGTATGGTAAGGTACCTCTGTGAATATCAGCCATCGCAGTCAATCAGCAGCCGCGGCGACCTCACCAGCTACCAAGCGGGAACATTCAACGCAACAAATAGATTGCCGGCCAACCTGACGTGTCGCATAAACTCTGTGCCCGGCTTTGCTATGCTGGCTTTTGTGTCCTGGTACACTTCCAGCTTGGGGTAAACTACCAACCTGGGTTCTTCCGTTTAGCAGCTTCCAGACAGGCGCTACGTATGTATGTGCGTACATCTCCCAGCCCATCATTCTCAATGCTGCATCACAAGGGCCAAGGACCGTACTATAATGGTCTGCATCTTCCAGGCGAGGCGTGGAATGCTAAAGTAGGTAGCATTCATCCACCACTCGATTTACCTGGTACCCCTCTTGTCTTCCATGTCAGGATTCACAGGATTCACCTTGCTCCATGTCCCCAGTGGACCGCCAAGTATTTCGCCTCTCCTACCTTATCTTGGGATGTCTGGCATCGCGGCTGCCAAGTACACTTGCCAATGTTTCTCCGTCGACGAGAGGTGACATGGAACAGAAATGGCAATCGACGTATGTACCAGCTACGTTGTTTCTACCGCTGCGCCCCCATGCCTAGAGCCGTAGAGGTAACCGCGAGTGCGGCCCATCTCAAGAGCCACAAGTTGATTGGAACGGGAGTTGCCAGCGGGCCAATCTGTCGACGCAAGCGTCGCTCGCCCAGCCTCTCGGAAGAGCAGATGACGCCATGTTCAAAAGAGGTCGCGACGAGAAGTCTGAATCTTGTGCACCCGATATTGAATGCCGTCGTTCCTGCTCTCGCTGGCTAAGATGCCTTAGACTTGGTTGTTACGTACAGGTATCGGGATTTGCCGTTAGGCATTCAATAAGGCAGTGCCTTAGCTCTGCCTAGCTCGACGCCTGGCCCCTCCCCCGCCAACTAAGGTAAGCTCCAACTAACTTCCAACTGCCTCGATGCTTTTTGATGGAGAATCAACATCAAGGCCAACACGGGTTAATCGTTGACTAGAACATCTGCCCTGAATCAAACACCCCCTCTCGTCTAGGAACATAATCACGCATACCCACAATGGTAAGTCTATCCGTATCTTCCCAAGCCAGGACTTGCTAACCAATCCCAGAACAAAGACTCCTCCCACACGTACATCCACATGCACCGGCCGCGCGACGCCGACCTCTTCGAGGATTTCTGCAAGGACAAGCTGCCGGCCGACGACATATATGTGCCACCGCACCTGCAGCCCATCAACCCCGAGGACGAAGATGACGTCGTGCCCGACCAGCACGCCGCGTTCGGCATCCAGAAGGCGACGCAGAAGGTGCGCGAACCCGCGTGGAAGGACCTCGGGCTCGCCGAGTTGACGAGGAAGGGTCCTTCGGGGAAGAGCGGGAAGGGATTCAAGGGGTTCAAGGGGATGCCGAGGTGATGGCTTTGCCGTTCGGTCGTGACGTGTTGCGTTGGGATGAGGGTCAATAAACAGTATTGGGATAGCGAGGCGTTCTGGAGTTGCTGTGTTTTCTTTTTTGTGAAGCTCGGAACAGGCGGCACCTTTACGGAAAGAGAAGCAGAGATATCAATCATGGCGCTGACAGTTGCCAGCGCGACCAGCATATAATCAAAACGAGAGGCGATCATCAATATTACGTCTCTTGGAGCAAGCTTCATCGTCTGTCCATCTGCCTTCTCCGATAAAGTGATACGCACCGTGAACACTCCCAAAACCCACACCAGAACGCCATGCAAATGCCCATAGCGCCATAAACACAAGCCGCCCATAGCACCCCATTCCAAACTCCAAAGCCACCCCAGATCAGCCCCTACCCCTTTCCAACAATCAAGCTCTCCCTCTCCAACACCTCCCCCTCAAACTTGACCAGAAACACCGTCTTCCCGGGCCACATCTCCCCCTCCTCCTTGCCCCCGACACTGTGCGCCGTGACCCTCGCCGGGAAGCCGGCCCCGTCACAGACACCCTCTATTATGCCGGCGACGTACGCCGCGCAGTTGAGCTGGCTCATCTCCTTGGGCACGCTGATGTACGCGTTGACTAGCGGCTCGTTGTCGACGATCATGTACTCGTCCGGCGTCTCGGGGTTGGAGCTCTTCTCGAGCCGGTCGGCCTGGCGCCCGAAGAGGTGCGTCCAGAGGTTGATCTTGATCAGGTGGAGCAGGGCGATGATGTTGAGCGGTCGCAGCTGGGAGCGCGGCGGTTCGCGGATTAGGAGGAGGTCGAGGAGCTTTTGGCCTATTGGGTGGCCTTGGGTGTTCAACCTGTTCCCGTCATCAGTTAGCTGACCGAGACAACGGGGTGAGGGAATGGGGGCGTGAGACGAACCGCTTTTCTAGATCTTGGATGCCGGTCACTCTCCTTTGCGCGTAGGTGACCATCTCGGAGAAGAGGTATGCGAAGCTCGACTGGCTCAGCTCGGCCGTCTTGGTGCGGTTTAGGGGCCGGTGGTAGATGGTCTTGCCGTTTGTCGGGTAGCGCAGCCCGGACTGCTTGTCCTGCGGCTTGCCGCCTGCTAGGTTCGTCATTGCGTGCTATTGTGGCTGGACGCTGGGGCTCGGAAATGCTGGCGGTTCTGTGGACTTGCGACCTTTTGAGTATTTGTCTGGGTGTTGTGGTGTTGGAGTGTAATGTCTAATCGCCGGAGCTGCTATCGACAAGGACTCATGTGCGACTCTGGACCCACAAATTGCGGCTTGAGCGGCGGATCGCGCTAGTATCCGTCACTAAAATGACTTGGACGAGCTCGAACTTCCAAGCCAATTCTTACAACGTCTCCTACGATGAGGCGTGAGCAGCCAGCAGTGCTTCACAGGCGATATCTATTTAGACTCAGAGGAATCTGTGAAGGGTTTTGAGAGACCTATGCCCAGGGACCATTAGATCACCCTTACTAGCCTGTTATTCACGAATGGCACCTTTGTCAAGTGCTCCTCGTCCGCGGGCTTGGACGACACAGAATCTCACTTCAGGCTATGGCTCACGCATATCGACGTCGAATCTGGATGTAAGGAGTGAGCTGATACTTCCCGTGCTTGTCTGCCAGAAATCAAATGCGTGGTAGAGTTGGAGGACTGGACATTCCGCGACGAGAGCAACGTAGGGCTGAGAGGGTTGAAAGAGGATGGGAGTGATAGACATTTTCCTCCCATTACCTCAGGTTCCTCCTCTAGTCGTCATGTGAAACCAGAGGTCTTTTTATCTGCCTTGAATGAGTGATACCTTCAGATGTTGAACGCAGTGTATGTCGAACATCCCTTGATATGCTTCTGCAACTCCATGTATCTCTTGGTTTCTGGATGTTTGCTACTATTCAAAGACATGCATATACATCTACACCCACATCGCTGTAGTCATCTGAGTGAGGCAGGCAGGGGTGATTGGGCGCGAGACAAAACAATTAAAAAAGACAAAAAAAGTTGTAAGAGGCAAAAATCGAACAAA
This sequence comes from Coniochaeta ligniaria NRRL 30616, assembly GCA_001879275.1. NCBI lineage: Eukaryota > Fungi > Ascomycota > Sordariomycetes > Coniochaetales > Coniochaetaceae > Coniochaeta > Coniochaeta ligniaria. The sequence continues at coordinate 3,123,518 of KV875097.1, forward strand.
CGCCTCCATCTGTAGTTCCGTTCCTTGTCGCAGCAAGCGGGAACCGGCCCGGTAGCAAGGGCGTTCGGCTGCAAGTCACATTCAATCCCGCTCGACCACATGGACAGATATCATTGGCGTTACATGTCAGTCACCGAATTCACTTCGATATAGCACGAGCGTCCTGGAGGGCCCGGTCCCTTTCTCAACGCCCAGGCACAGAGGCGTGCACAACTTCTTATCGACGCATTGACCCTGTAGCAAAGAAACCAGATATATCATTACAGCATAGCTAACCCTTGATGTCCCGTTCGTCTCGTCCACACAAGGTACACATCGCCAACTCCGTGATATCACTTTGCCCCAAACTAAATGCCAGCCTCAAACCAGCACAAGTCCCCATTGTCCATCTGAAAGCTGGCTCATACCCTGACCGCCGGTACACAGTGAAATCACGATGCATATCTCTCAATAAGCTTCTCCCCTTCAGCAATATACCATGCCCCGTGATCCATCAACTTTCTCCCGAGAGGGTTGAAAGGGTCTTCGTCCAAACGCTCCTGGCCTAGAGAACGTATTTCCTTGCCGTAAGTAATGACCCTCTCCGCGCTCCGAACACCCTCTCCGTCATGATCAGGAACCATCCACCTCTTCTCTCCCGCGTGAGAAATATCATCCAACGGAGGCTCCTAATCATCCATCGGCGCATCGACAAGCGTAACGCCGCCATGTCCGCCATCCTGCGGCCCGCCATACCCAGTATTCGCACTCGGCACAGGCACCCTCCTACCCCCGACAAACCGAGCACTACTCCGCCCCAGGCTGTTCCTCTTCTCCACCCCCTCCCCCTCCCCTCTCACAGCCGCGACGGCAGGGACCTCGACCCCGTTCGTCGGCTCGATCCTGTCGCTCGCCTGCGGCAGGCCGAGGCTCACCTCGGGCGGCACGTCCAGACTCGCGCGCTTGGGGAGCACGGGCCCGAAGCTCTGCCTGTTGCCCCTAGCCTCATGCTGAGCCGTCGGGCTCGCGATCGGGAACCGCGTCTCGGGCCCGCCGATGGAGCGGTCGCGGCGGTGGGTGGAGGTCGAGGTGGCGTTGCGCGGCGACGGGGCGGGCGAGGTCGCGCGGCTGCGGGAGCCGGTCGCCTTCTCGAGCAGGGCGCGGGTGCGCTCTTCCATGTGGGCCTTGCGGTTGGACTCGTCCGTCGAGATGGCGCGGGGCCGGTTGCTCTGTGCCGCCGGGCTGGGGGTGTCGCGGGCCGCGTTGGGGTTGGGGCCCGATACCGAGGCGGAGTGGGCTAGGGTCGACATGCGCTTGAGCTCCGAGAAGATGGCGTCCTTGTGGGCGAAGAGGTCGCGGATGAGGCGGTAGGAGTGCTTCTCTTCCATGGTGAGGGAGGTCTCCGTGCGCGGGCGGAGGATGCAGGGCGCGAGGGCCGTGGCGAGCTTGGAGACGTAGTCTTCGTCCGCCGTGGTCAGCTCGATCAGGCGGGTGAAGTGGTTCATGCAGGCGTCCAGGGTGGCGATGTTGGTCAGCCGCAGCTGGGAGAGGGTCTGCTGGAGGACGGAGATGCGGGCTTCTTCCGTGCTTTCGGTTGCTGGGGTCGTGTAGATTGTGCGGATGATTTCGTAGACATGGGAAGACACGAGCGAGTCTGTGTTAAGAGTTAGTAAGAGGAAAGATTTGGTATGTATGTGTCCGAGATCTTACCTGGTAGTTCGAGCAGGTACAGCTTCAGCAAGCTCGCAACGGCGGGTATATCGAATTCGGCAAACACGTCCATGGATGGAGGCTTGCCATCGTTCAGCTTATTTCTTAGCTTGTGAGTCTGTGCCAGCGGGACTTCAACGAGCCAGACACCGCGCCGAGCCTCATCACCCTCCAGATCGGGGTAGTGGTGATCGAGGTACGTGAGAAGGCTGGTGACTATGACGGGCACGCGCTTCTTGTCCGCCCGAGCCCGGGCTTCGAGGTCGACACCGAAGGTCTGCTCGTCGACCTTGTTGTAGTAGTTCTCATACACGACGACCTTTGGCGCGAAACTGCCGGTCCGGTAATTCTCCAGGAGGTATCTCAGGTCGCCCACAGGTTGGACCGTCTCCTGGAACAGCATCATCTTATCGACGGTCGACTGGAGACTCGGGATGACGTTGCTAATGGTCCCCGAGAAGTCCAGTATAACCGTCTTGATGGCCTTCAGGCGATCCAGCTCGCAGCGCTCGAGGAACTTCAGGTGCAGGTAGATGGACTCCTCGAGGTTACACCGCATCTCGTCCAGCTTCCGCACGCCGGCCTTGTACCTGTCGTCGGCCTCCCGCGCCTCCCTGCGCATGCGCTCGGATGGAGTCTCGTTGGGCCGCGAGTTGGGGAGGACGCCCCAGCCCGAAAGAACCTCGCTCACGGCGCCGACTACTTGCGAGTCGCCAGCGTCTGAACCGGCGCTCGTTGGCAAGGAGAAAGTCCTGCCTAGTGGCTTCTTCTCGGGCACGCCAGAGAGTTGGAATGCTTTTGGCCGCCATTGGTAGAACATCTTCGAGCTGTTGGCAAAGGTGCTTCCAACATTGCCGATCAGACGGAGGAAGCCAAGCGTAACGAGATCCTGGCCGATCCTCTCAGCATAACTGACACTCGTGGTGCCCATGTTGCGCTGCAGGTAATCGACGATATCGGCTCCAGACGAGGTGTTGAGGTACGTTCCTAGAATCGGCACCTTGGTCTCTCCCATCTTGATGTTCGTGAGCATATGGGCGAGGATCTTCTTTACCTGCTCCGGCTGGTAGACCTCATCACCGATCTCGTAGTCCTCCTCTTCCTCTTCCTCATGAACCTTGATTTCGGGAATCGGTAGTATGCTTTGCTTCGGCGTCGGGCTCATCTCCGGATCTTGGAAAGCGAGCTTGTTCTCCTCCTCCAGGTCCTCCACCAGACGGCACTTGTTGAAGTAGTTCGTCCTCAGCTTCTTCACCGCCTCCTGTTGCTTGTCGTGCGCCTTGATCTTGGACTGTAGCTCGTCTTGCGACTCCTGTATCCGCGACTCGTGGGCTTCGCACCATCGTGAGAAGGGGTTGACGACGAGGTCCCGAATGTTCTGGGCGATCTTCTTGTGGTTCTTGGAGGCGTCCTCCATCTCCGTGCGCACACCATCGTATGCCTGATAGCCTGGTCAGCACAAAAAGCTATAAGTATCCCACAGTAAGCCCGTACCTTGCGTGTACTAGCACCGTCGTCCTTTCCAAACCCGCCCTGTATCTTGTCAACGGCAGGTATTATGTCGGCCAGGCGTTGTCCGTAGACTTCCTCTGCTTCGGCGCGCAGTCGAGCGATGGTCAGAACCTGGCGGTTTTCGACGACGCCCTGCTGGAGCTTGCCAAACAGGACTCCGAGTCCTGTGTTTGCAGTATCGTTAGCGGGGGTGCTTCCCACCTAATAGAGGCGGTGTCTCCTTACCTGCGGCGTAGTCGCTCGACCAGAACGAGTCCGCGAAACCAGGCATGTTTGCGGCCTCTCTTGAGTGAGATAAGTAGAAGATCGTCTCAGGTTTAAAATCGGCTCAAAGTTCGAATGTTGCAGGTGTTGTTTGCGGCTGAAGGAGGCATTCGCAATAGCGCGCGCAAGCCCACTGCCACTGCCACTTTCGGGGGTTGGTGAGACGGTTGGTAACAACTGGTATTCGCGTGGTGGCTCCAGTTCTGCTGCAATGCGACAGACGTCTCAACTATAACACGATCACAAGAAACTGCACGTAAATTTGTCTGATCTGTCAAGCGAAAAGCTGAAACGAAACGCTGGGACGACAACCAAATCGACGCTCGTATTCGCTGTCATTGGACGACGACGTCAGCCGCTGCAGAAGCCACGGTTACAAGCCACATGCAGGCATTTGCGCCCCAGCCCCTGACGAGCAGTGCACAGGAGCCAGTCGCACTGTACCCCAGGCGGAAGAAACTACTTGTCACACTGTGTCCTATGTTCTACAGTAAAGCTTCAAGATGGCATTTTCAAATCTATCTATCTCATGTAAGGTAAGGTAGGTATCTTAGGCAGGCACTCTAATTTGAAGGTACGTACTGTACTGATAAACGGCTATGAACTACAATCGTGCTATCTCCGTAGAGAGAGCTACCTTAGAAATCACAATCTCTATAGAGGGGCGACGAGACGAAGACCGTGCATTCCTTCTTTCTGCACTGTGTATGTGGCTCTGGGAGCACGCCATTAGGCCGTGTCGTTTGGTCACGGACTAGCACAGTGCTATGCTTGCTTATCAAGGCCAAGTGATCGGTCAACTCAGTCGGCGTGGTTCGAGCCGAATAGCTTCTCTACTAGTGCTCGGCGAAGTCGGAAACGGTTATAGCTGTCTAGAGCTGTATATAAACTGGTGAGTTCTGTTCCCCGTAGCTCTGTAGTAGGTAAACAAAGAATCTCAAAATGGCCGCTGACAAGACGACAGCCAGCGCCCGGAAACGTGGTAGTCCGCGCAATACGCTCAATTCCAAAGCAATGGCAAAGTCCGACAGTGAACTGCCTACCGCAGTCGGGCAGACCACTACGAGAAATGGCAAGCCCATCAAGCGGATAGGCGCCTTTCTCGTTCTCTCAGCCGTCGTACTTGGCAGTGTATTCCGCCCAGACTTGCTCCAAAGCGTCAAACTGCCCACCACCATCACTCACTGCTTTCACTCACAATCCGTTGAAAACCGAGTGAGCAGGATCCTGAGCCACACCCCCTTGATCGGTACGTATAACTGCCCTACAACATGCCTTGTGCGTTGCTAACCAATTGCAGATGGCCACAACGACCTCGCCATCCTCCTGCGCGCCATCTACAAGAACAAAATCACCGACTCCTCCTTCACCAAGCCCTGGGAGGAAGGCGGCCTAACCGGCCACGTCGACGTCCCCCGTCTGCGTCAAGGCCAAAACGGCGGCGCCTTCTGGTCCGTCTTCTGGCTCTGCCCGCCCAACGGCACCGACTTCAGCGATGAAGTCTACACCGACTCCGTGACAGCGACCTACCACCAGATCGACCTCATCAACCGTCTCAAAGCCGCCTACCCGGACGTCCTCGGCCCGAGCAGCGACAGCGCCGAGGCCGTCAGGGATTTCAAGGCGGGAAAGCTCATCTCCCCGCTGGGCATCGAGGGGCTACACCAGATCGGCAACTCGGCCACCAACCTCCGGGCGTTCTACGACCTCGGCGTGAGGTACGCCACGCTCACGCACAACTGCGGCAACAAGTACGCCGACGCCGCGCTGTGGGAGGAGCCGCTGCGCAAGGCGCCGCCGTTCTGGGGCGGCGTGAGCCCCGAGGGCCGCAAGCTGATCAACGAGATGAACCGCATCGGCATGATTGTCGATCTCTCGCACACCAGCGTCGATACCCAGCTCGACATCCTGGGCGCCGGGAAGTCGGGCTGGGAGGGCAGCAAGGCGCCCGTCATCTTTAGTCATAGCTCGGCGTACGCGGTGTGCCCGCACCCGCGGAACGTGCCGGACCAGGTGCTGGAGCTGGTTAAGGAGCGCAACTCGTTGGTCATGGTCAACTTTGCGCCTGACTTTGTGTCGTGCGTCGAGTCGGGGAGGGAGGACGGGCTGCCTACTTTTGTTCCCGAGAACGCGACGCTGGCGCATGTGGTTGATCATATTGTGTATATCGGGGAGTCGATTGGGTATGAGCATGTTGGGATTGGCAGTGATTTTGATGGGATTCCGACTACGCCGAAGGGCCTGGAAGACGTGTCCAAGTTCCCGGACCTGGTTGCCGAGCTGCTGTCGCGCGGCGTGAGCGATGAGGATGCGGCAAAGGTGGTGGGAGGGAATCTGCTGAGGGTGTGGGCAGATGTCGACCGTGTTGCTGCTGAGCTGAAGAAGAATGGCGAGCCGGTGCTTGAGGATGATGTGCCTGGTCTCGATTTCGCTGAGGAACACTTGCCTGGATATCTGGATAGTTTTCTCTAGAAGAGGGACGTATCTTGGCTTATTGGCGAGTTTTGCAAAATATCATTGCTCTATTTGTGTAAGCAATCTAGCGTTCATATTCGTACAAGCTGAAATATGTGCAGAGCTGCATAAGCTGCTCTCCCAACCAAGTATGGAGTAGACGTATATAGCAGTCCTTTCTGGACAACCAGTCTGTTGACCCTCCAAAACATCCATCATGATCTCTTCTCCATCCCAACCAAGCATCAACCTCAACCTCAACCCCTCCGCTCCACCCTGTTGAGCTTCCTGGCGTTCTGTATCTGGGTCCTCGTCTTCTGTCCACGCACGGGCAGTCCCATAGCATGTCTCCTACCCCTCACTGTGCCAATGTCTCGTAACCTCTTGATGTTGTCCTGCACAATCTTCCTCGCGTCGTTCTCGATCGTCATGGACGACAGCTCGGCCGTGAGCGCCGTGACCGTCCGCTGTGGTAGGGAGCCGCATTTCATCATCGGGTAGATGGAGTACTTGGCGAGGATGCGAGAGGACTTCTGGGGGCCGAGGGCGTAGAACGACTCGAGGGCCTTCTTGACGAGCTTCTGCTCGTGGAAGTTGACTCCTAGAATGAAGACCTGCGCTGGTCGTTAGCTTCGGCGGCGCGCAGTTGAGGTAGCTGCGAGAGTGCTTACCATTTTGGCGACTAGGTTAAGTGATTATATTTCAGTGTTGAGCATGCCGGCCAGCGGGAAATCGCAGCAATTGGATGCGTTGGAACCGGGTCTGTTGGATGTCGATGGTCTCGATGTCGGATGCGCTCCGATGTCGAAAAATTGAGTGGGGCTGGGTTAGTCATCCACTCGGCCAGAATTATCGCCAGTCTTGTCGGCTGGAAATTTTACAGCTTCAGACCGATCACTTAACGGTAAGTCCAGTCATTTCTCTCTTTCAGTCATTCCTTCAAGTCTTTTCTACAAAATGAGGCCAGAGAAGGATCTCCCTTTCTCAGACGAGTTCTCGTCGTCAGAAGAGTATGTCCGGTCTTTGCTCAATTTTGCAGACAACTCGGACATCTTCCGCATTCTCTGTGGCGGCGTCCACATCCTGGATTTCTTCACAAGTGAGCCTGGACTCTTCTATACCACTTTACCGGAGGAATGGCAAAAATTCTTGGTTCAATGTGAACCCACCGTTCTCCTAGATCTGCTCATGAGAGATGATCTTGACTCTGTTGCAAGCGGTCCTGAGGGGCCACCAGACTCGCTTGTCCAGTATGCCAAGGACATACGACGGTTCTCCTTACGCCGCTCCTTCTCACCGGAAAAGAACCAGAAACTTTCCAGGCAGGTGACATTAGGGATGAAGCAAAAGAAGATACACGAAGTGACGTGCTTTTCCAACTATGTCGACTCACTGGCAGACGAGGTTGCGAGCGTGACGGGCGAAGAGTTGACGCATTTCGTTGACTTCGGAAGCGGTCAGAACTATTTAGGACGTGCTCTGGCCAGCGAGCCATACAACAGACATGTTGTGGCGGTGGAGGGCAGGGAGAACAACATCGAGGGCGCAAAGCACCTTGATCTGATGGCCGGCATCGCAAAAGCCGAGAAGGTGGTGCGCAACAAGAAACTCTACATTCAGGCGCTGGCGAGGGTAGATCCATCTCAGCAGAAGGACCCGGAGGCACTGAGAAAAGCAGTCGAAGGACTCGGCTTCTCGGCCGAGGATATTGCGGCCACGGACTTGAGGCCCACCAGAGAACTTCAAACAACTTACTTACCGGAGAAGGGGAAAGGCTCGATCACATATATCGTGGGCAGGCTGGAAAACGGCGATCTGACCGACGTCGTAACCCAGCTACAAACGGACCAGCCGTCCAAGGAGGACCTCCGCATGATGGCCATCTCAATCCACTCCTGCGGCAACCTCTCCCACTTCGGCATCCGCTCCCTGGTCCTCAACCCAACCATCAGCGCAGTTGCGATAGTAGGCTGCTGCTACAATCTCATGACGGAAAAGCTCGGCCCGCCGACATACAAACCGCCCTTCCACAGACCCAGCCTACAGCCCATCAACGGCCGCGTGGTGCGCGAGTCCGAGCGCCGCGACCCCCAGGGCTTTCCCATGAGCGAGCGGCTGTCGAGCTACGAGGGGCACGGCATACGGCTCAACATCACGGCGCGGATGATGGCGTGCCAGGCGCCGCAGAACTGGACGGAGAAGGAGAGCGAGGATTTCTTCACGCGGCACTTTTATCGCGCTGTGTTGCAGAAGGTGTTCCTGGATAAGGGTGTTATATCACATGTCCGGCTGGACGAGGCTGATGCCACGCCGTTCAATACCAGCACGAACCCTGTTATTATTGGGTCGCTCCGGAAGAGCTGCTACGCTTCTTTCGGTGCGTATGTGCGCGGCGCGGTGGCTAAGATTACGACGGGGGTGCATTCTACTCAAGCGGATCTGGTTAGGGAGCGCATGGGGGAGATCACGGATGAGGAGATTGCGGACTACGAGGCGAGGTATAGGCCGCGCAAGAGGGAGATTAGTGTTGTCTGGAGTCTGATGGCGTTCAGCGCTTGCGTGGTCGAGTCGCTTATTGTTGTCGATCGGTGGCTGTTCTTGAGGGAGCAGGGAGAGCTGGTGCGGGATGCGTGGGTTGAGAGCGTGTTTGACTATCGGGAGAGTCCGAGGAACTTGGTTGTTGTTGGGATCAAGCGGTAGCTTGTCGTATGCGTGGATGGGGTCGCTTTCGACCACGGGGCCTGCATTGGCGATGCGGGTGCGGATGACGAGCGAGAGACGGGTTTGGCCATGCGATGACGCCCATACGCATGCATTTGGAACCATGTCTAAGGAGGGGATGCGGTCTGAGAGCTAGGACCCTTAGAGACTTGGGGAGTCGGAGACGACCGCATTATCGATATGACCGCACCGATAATCGATAATCGTGATCGATGGTCGAGCGGCTTCATCTTGCATGAGATCGAGTTAGGGCCCTGCCGACGCACATCGCATCGAGTACCAGGTAATTCGTCACTCATGGCAGAACCAGGGTGTCGGCACCCTTTACCCCCTCAAGCTTCGTGGCATGCGTGACGTGACAAGTCAAATACGTCGTCATGCGGCATACAAGTAAGAGATAACCACCAGACTCAGACTACTCCTCGGCATCTGCCTTCACCTAAAGAAGGAAGCTAAAAGACCCCGCATGAGGAAGCCATCCTCATCTGACCTGATCGAGCCGTGGTCCCTACCTAGCCGCTGGACCCCATCGACAGTTCGACAGCTATGTTACGTCATAATTCGCTATCACTGACAGATGGATAATTGTATGACATTCGGCAAAGTGTCCAGCTTTCAGCATATCACTTCACAACTTCCTTATTAGGTCGCTCTCTGATGAACCGACAACGGCATGTCACTCGGTCTCATGTGTCCGAACAAGCTATCCACTACGGTATCCATTTGTCGCGAGCTCGGGCCGAAGAGAAACACGATAGGGGCACCGATCGCGACATCAGTGCAATGTTACTTGTTGCACTTTGAGTTTCGTCGTGAACTTTGACGAGCAGGTTGCGGCTGTTGGCTATGCACGTGCTGCGCATAAATGTTGGGCCATAAGGCACGGGGAGTATGGTAGCACAAGCAACAACGCACATCTATTGGAACCGGCCTCATCTACCGCTCTGGGGCGAGACTTGGGCAAGGAACGCGAGGGCACGGCTCACATATTCGATAGGCTTTCCGGACCTTGTCTGTTGTGCAACACACAGCGATGATGTTCGGGAAATCTGACTGCAGATTTATGTCAGAATATCTGAGATATGATAGTTGCAAGTCACAAGACTGCAACAGGCGTGGAAACTCCCGGAAGAGCCCGTGTCTCCCTTGTCTCCGCCGTTATCATGTCGTCAGTTTCTTAGCTCGGCCGCTGGCGTCTGACTTTCGGTAGATTAACAGCTTGGGGGCTTCATCGGCCTCCGCTTGTGGATATGCTGCTATCTGAGGCTATTTCGTGTCTCCCGACAACGGATATTCCATATGCCATACGGAACTATGGAAGCAAGGGGATCCCGGGTGGACGTATCTGGGTAAGCCGAGGATGACAGTCGCTGTCTCCCACGTCTCTCAGCCAACCTGCGTCTTGGCATGGTGCAAGCTTCCGTGCGATGATGCGAGGCAGTCCTGATTCTGTACGGCACGTCACGCCTACTACCAATGTTATAGCGTGATAGAGATTCAAGAATTGCACCTTGATGTCGTAGAATATGTACTGCTGAGTTGTTCCGCTGCGTGCTGCGGGCGCATCTCAATGCGAGCGAGCGCAAGGAGGGGTACGTTTACCCCACACTTCCCCGCAAGGTGAACCCAATCCGGAGCCTCGGTGTAACCCCTCGTTCTCAGAGCTGACAGCACTCAGGAATGCCCTCTGCCACTATCGTCTTGCGGCGAGTGCCCTGTCTCGCTGTACATAGAAGCTGAAGACGAGTCTAGACTGGCCTGTCATTGGAGAATGTGATTGGTTCAATGGGACTGTAGACCGCCTTGCACCATGGCAGCTGGACTCTGATGACCTTCTCTTCCTTGAGTCTTTCAAGACACGCCACAACATGGTACGTCCCCGCGCAGGAGGCCCTGAGATGCAGCAAGGTGCTCCAGCGATGAAGAAGCCCATTGCCCCCACGGCTCGTGTCCCGTTGCCTGCATAGAGATGCATGACAAGCTGCACGTCGCGCCGAAAGCATGTCTAGCTCGGGATCCCTCGACAGAAGACTGCTACATGTAAGATATCTGCAATACTGCATATGCTGCATACAATCACGCTGCCTTTTGGACGCCTTTCTCCCTGACATTCAGCTGGCGAACCAGCTTTCTTTAGGGAACTAATGTTGCCAAGCATTGTTCGACTGGCAAGTAGCTAGGACGATGTCGTGCATACAGCCCTGATCCATCCATCAGCAGCAACCGGGAGAGCGTGATCATTAAACACCAGGGTCAGCCTGCTATATACCCCCATCCTAGTCCCCCTCGTCGACACCTCTTTAAACCTGTAAGACCTAAAATAAACTTGAACTCTCATCAGAGTCAACCAGGGAGAACGAATCAGGAATCACGGCCCCCCGGATCCATCATTCTCATCCCACGCTAGCATCTTCTCTATTCTTCTCCTCCTATCTCAGTCCTGTCAATAGCGCGCCCCGCACGCCAACCGTGGTATGATGGTCACTTCTAGACACCTTCTCCCCTAAAGCTGCCGCTGCTCCGTTCCGGTCCCTAGATTCCGCTCTGGGTAGCGTCCACGTTGGAACTAGTTCGGTGCCTTTAGGTGTGGAGGAGATACGGCACCCAGCCCGTCGAGCTCACTAGCGACTTAGACTGGTCTGCGAGATCAGGGTTTCTAACCTTATTTATACATCTGCATTCCCGCTTATCTTTTGCCATCCGCTCAAGATCCGCCTATCATCCCCGTCGTCGAGACAAATATCGTGACAACCTCGACTATATTCTTTTGGCTGCGAACTGGGGCCGGCTTGTACACGGCAAGCACCCATCTGATTCAACAAAAAGGCCACGCTCCACAGGAACCGAGGGTAATGCCGACGACGAGATTGCATTAGAGGGGCGACCTCTCGTCTCACGAGCACCCAGGCATCATGAATGCCCAAATATCCTTCCTCGTGAGCGAGCCCCCATTCTACCCAAACAATCGCCTTGCCAGCTAACAGCCCCTTCTAGGACGGAACCTTTGCCCTCATCCACATCCCCCTAGACCTCTACCCAACCTTCCTCCAACCAATCCTGCAAACCCTCCTCCCGCAGTCCCAACTCTCCAGCCTTGACTCCGACCTCCGCAGCCTAACCCTCGACTCCCACCACGGCTTCCTCAACATCTCCATCACCCCCATCGAAGTCTCCATAGTCTGCCACACCTCCCTGGCCACCTCCCTCTTCGACCCGGCCATCGCCGCTCTCCCCAAAGATGCCGCCCGCAAAGTCTCCACCTCCAAAGACTCCTACGCCGTCTTCTCCGTCATCAGCGCGGGCATGGACGCCGGCTCGCGCGTGGTCGACCTCACCTCCCCCTTAGCCCTGGCCGGCGTGCCCATCTTCTTCATCACGACCTACTACTCCGACTTCATCCTGGTGCCGACCAAGGACCGGCAGTCCGTCGTCACGGCCCTGCTGGCCCGCGGCTTCGTCTTCTCCGAGGACGAGTCCAGCTTCCGGTCCCCGGCCGCGCTGAGCGGCCACCACAACCGCGGCCCCAGCACGAGCAGCAACCACAGCGACCCGCCGCCGTCCACCCCGCCGCCGACCAACGTCGCCGAGCTGCAGGTGCGCACCTTCGAGACGCTCCGGAAGCGCGACGTGGTGCCGTACATCATCCCGGACCTGCAGCTGATCCAGTGCTCCGGCCGCGAGCGGTCGTCCGCCAACCTGGGAGGGGGCTACGCCACGCGGCCCTCGCTGACGCGGACGCAGACGGGCGGCAACGGCGGCTCGCCCAGCTGGGTGGACACGGTGGACACGAAGCTGTACACGGGTCTGGTGTCGGCGCTGGTGGCGCAGCCAAAGTTTTTGTCGATTACGCTGGCGCAGGACGACGCGCCGAGCCTGCTGCTGGACAAGAGCCTGCTGCCGATATTCGGCGACTCGCTGGTCGGCGACACCGAGGGCAACCTGGTGCCCATCTTCCTGGACCTGGTCAGCCTGCCGTTCGAGGCCACCGGGATAGTGTCGGGTGTGGCCGGGCGGTTGGTGCAGGAGATGCAGATCAGCGAGAGCGCGGAGCTGAGTTACCTGTCGACTGCGAGGGCCGGGGCGGTCATTCTGAGTGCGGAGCAGAGCAGGCGGGCGTTGGAGATCCTGAGGCCGCTTTTGGTTAGGGAGGAGTAGCCTTGGGATTGGAACTGTGGGACGCTTTGGTCGGATGGCGAGGCCTACCATTACGATGGCCATGACCACCAGCTCAGTCTTATGTCCTTTTAGCGAAAAATTGGTGTGGTTGCGAGCATTGTGGCGGGGTCTTTTGTCGATTAAAATTTGTCGGAGTTGAAGCAGGTATCTGGTTTAGATACCTGATCCAAGCCATAGGGAGGAGTAAGGGATCTCCCGCGTTCTCTCGCGCGTGAGCTCGCTTTGCGCTTTGGAGTTCGCAGCGTGTTAGTGCTGTTTTCAAGGTGGAAGCCCTGGGTTTAAAAGCAAGTAGCAAGTAGCCAGCAGTCGAGAAGCATCCGCTCAGTAGTTGAGCTCAAGTCTTGCCATGCCCCTTCTTCTTCGTAGACGGCGTCTCGGCCACAAGTCCGGCCTTCACAAGGGCATCTCGGGCAACCATGTTGATCACGGCGAACCGGCGCGGCCCGAGTTTCTGGCCGCCGTACCAGCGCGTGACCACGACCATGGCGTCCCAGATGTCCATCAGCTGCATGAGGTGTAGCAGCCGCCCTCCGGCAGCCGTCTCGCCGTCGTCGTCACAGTCTTGGAAGGACGTCCCGTTGGGTCCTCGGATGCGCCAGGCCGTGATGTTGTGCGTTGCCGTGCGCACTCTCTTGTCCGTAGCCAGGAGATGTTGGACATTCTGAAACGCCTGGTCCGCCGAGGTGACTACTGCGCAGCGCGCGATGAAGGTGGATTTCATCTCCACCACCGGATCTGACAGCACCCACGGCGGTTCTGGCATCGAAGAGGCGGCCGGCAGTGGCACCTTTACAGCGGCCGAGTCAGCCTCGGGATAACCGGTTTCCTCATGTGTCGGGGCCGCGTGTGTACCTTCGTCTTCCGCAACTGACTCAAGGAGCTCCTTGAGCTTCTCAATCGCGTCGAAGAGGCATACCTGGCCCGGCTCGTACACGGCGGCCACGGCGTCGCGGAACAGCTCCAGGTCCCGGGCCGCGGCACCGCGCTTGCCGTGCTCGCCGACGCTGTGGGTGCCCAGGACGGAGGGCGGTTCGTCTGGGTACGCCGGGGAGAACTGGAGACGGAGAGAGGCAGTCTCCTCAGGAAGGGTGAGGATGAAGATGGTCGGGTCATCGCTTGACTCGGACAGGGTGCCGGGGCCGTATATGGAGTTTATGGCTTCGACCTCGTCGTTTAGTTCTTCTGATAGGGGCATTGTTTTAAGCAGATATTGTAAGCCTTGTAGCTGAAAGGCTAGCCACCTTGTGCGCCTTAGATGTGAAGCAGTCGTACGTTCATGAAATGAGGTTGAGAGAAATGAAGCGGTGGACCCTCAGAGTGGGTCCTTTAATGACCTCCATCGAAGGAAGGCACGATGGCGAAGCACGTTCGATCATCCTCATTCACAAGACCAACGATATACTGCATCGAGCTGGAATATAGTCTCTATTGAGTCTCGAGGTGATCAGCCGGAGTCTATAACTTGGTTACTTGAGCTATTCCCTCCCGTCGTCAATGGTGGTCTCGCATTGTATCAAGGAGGGGAGTACCTTTCCCCGAGCGAGCGCCATGCTCTGAACTTCGAGAGCTGCGAGTAAAAGACACCGCGGGCATGCGACAGACGTGCAGGTAGTGATTTCTATATTCGCGTGCAGTTTGATACGAGTCGTGTCTCCAGGAGCTGTTCAAGCTTAAGATGACGATCGCAAGAGCACATGTTGCGATCCGCCAATTAGACTGCTCATTGGCATCACGTTTCCAACGGCTGCAAGTCTTGGCCTCAACGCTTGCCTCATCCCTGATCCTCCGTCGAAGATAAATAGCTTGACGTGCAGCGCCAAGACGGACCTTTGCTCTGCATTTCGTTGGAATTCGTGAAGACAACGTGGAGAGTATAGTTGCTTGAGGAGCAGGAAAGCAGGCTACCTGCTTCATCAGGTCATCGCCAAGACCTCCAGCTACACACCAGCTCATCGATATGGACCATCGCCGGAGACACACGTGCATCCAGGAGCGTCCCGCAGAGCTCATCCTCACCCGCCGGCCTGGAACTAGCAATATTGCAGTCCAATGTGGTCTGCTCTTCGTCGCACTCGGTCGAACAAGGCTCTGATTCAGCCAATAGATGACCTCGGCGACAGCTAGCTCGATATCCATCGGAGAGCTTCCGCCCTGGTTCAAACTCCGGTCCTGACGTATTCGTGCCGAACTGGCGCGAAGACGGGCATCCGCTCCTACACTGCCATGTGGACGATCTCAGACCTGGGAGCTTGGAGCCATGGACCTGGGCCTAGCTCTCGCTTTTTCCCGGCTATATAGCTGTCCAGCTCCCCAGGGTGGCAACAAAAGCTGTCTTGAACTTCTTTACCGTCCAACCAAGTTGTCGAAGTGACCAATTGAGCGTGCCAGCCGAGCAGGATCACAGAATGCTCTCCAAACTGAGTACTCTTGCCATCCTGGCAGGAGCCTTTTCAGCTGTGTCTGCTCAGACCTTCCAGAGACTTGGAACCTGCCCAGATCTCGGATGTATCCTGCCTCCAGACCAACAGGGTATGACGTTCCACTTGGCTGAGACTTCTGTAGTATCGTATCTAACATCTACTAGATTTCCTTCCCGGCCAGCAGTTTGACATCCGCTTCGAAGTCCACGCCCCAAAGAATGGCTCCGAGACTTACAACAGCGGTGTGCCCGACGAGAAGTTCACTGTGACCATCGCCAAGGAGGGAGGCGCGGCTAAGAGTCTCACATCCTTCTTCAACACGGCTGAACCTGCTCTCGAGAAATGGACCTTCTCCTGGTACGAGGATCTGTTCGCTCAGGACGCGAAGAATGCTTCGGTCGTCAACGTTGCCTCCAAGATCTACCGCCGTGTTGCTCTGTACGAGCCGGGTAACTATGTGGTTACGCTCTCTGCGTATAACGGAGCCAAGGTTACAAAGGCCACCTGGACTGTACGTCCTCTGGCCGCTGCTAAGAAGGCAAAGAATGTCATCCTCTTCATTGGTACGCTCTCACTGCACTGGGGATGAGAAAGGTGGTGCAGGCACTAACGGCGACCCAGGTGATGGTATGACCACAAATATGATTACTGCCGCTCGTCTGCTCAGCCACAAGATGGTCAACGGAAAATATCAGAGCCTGCTGCAGCTTGACAAGTTCCCCGTCATTGGCCATCAAATGGTATGAGTCCCGGAGCTACAGCACGTTTCTTGTGCGCTTGACTAACGAGTGGTTAGTCTCACTCCATTGACAGCTTCATCACCGACAGCGCCAACTCGGCGTCTGCTCTGTACTCTGGCCACAAGAGCACCGTCAATGCCATGGGGTGAGTGGATGCTGTACCTTTGACCATAAGGTCATGATCCTATTTGCTGACCCTTGGACAAAGCGTGTACGCCGATTCGTCTCCCGATCTTTTCGATGATCCGAAGGTCGAGACTATTGTTGAGCTTCTGAAGCGTATCTGGGTAAGGCAGGCCCAAGAGAAAGCTTATAAGCAACTGAACTGACACTACAACCAGGGCTCCGCCTGGGGTGCCGTCTCGACTGCCTTCCTCGCCGACGCAACTCCCATCGCACTGACCGCCCACACCCGCAGCCGCTATGCCTACGGACCGCTGATAGACCAAGCCCTGCACGGCGTCACCAACTACTCCTGGACCAACCACGGCGGCCCGGATGCCTACTTCGGCGGTGGCGCCGAGCAGTTCCTCCCCGGCGCGACATCGTACCAGGGCAAGGACTACTACGCCGCGTTCGCCAAAGCGGGCTACACCGTCAGCCTGAACAAGACGTCTCTGGCGCAGGCATCCAACTCTTCAAGAGCCCTCGGTGTCTTCTGCAAGTCCAACCTCCCCGTCTGGCTGGACCGCAACGTCTTCCCGGAAAACCTGAAGTCCAACACAAACGACCCAGCCGGCAACAAGTCCGCCGCGACCGACCTCCCCGGCCTCAAGGAGATGACCCTCAAAGCAATCGACGTCCTGCACCAGCGCGGCGGCGACAAGGGCTTCTTCCTCATGTCCGAGGCCGCCTCCATCGACAAGCAGATGCACGTGCTCGACTACGACCGCGCCCTCGGCGACCTGCTCGAGCTCGACGACGCCGTGCAAGCCACCATCGCCAAGCTCAAGGCCCTGGGCGAGCTGGAGAACACGCTCATCATCGTGACGGCCGACCACGGCCACGGCTTCGACGTCTTCGGCAACGCCGACACAAAGTACATGGCGGCCCAGGCCACGGATCGCAAGAAGCGCGCCGCGGTCGGCACGTACGCCAACTCGGGCCTGTCGGAGTACACCATCGAGGTTCCGGGGGTGAGCTACGGCACGGGCGCCAACTTTCCGATGAACTGGGACCCGCGGTACGTCATCGCCGCGGGCATGGGCGCGAACCCGGACCACCGCGAGAACTACCGCGTCAAGAAGGACGGGCCCAGGACGCCGGCTACCGCATCGGGCGGCGCGAGCGACGACTACTACGTCAACCCCGCCGATAACCGCGACGGGTTCGTGGTGAATGGCACTATTCCCACGAGCGAGAGCCAGGGGGTGCATTCGCTTACTGACGTGCCTGTCTATGCGCTTGGTCCGTGTCAGGGGGAGTTTGGGGGGACGTATAGTAATATTGATGTGTTTTATAAGATTGCCGAGTGTCTGGGCTTGGGACACGGAACGAACAAGACTGTTGGGTGCTCGAAGTAGGGTATTGGTGGTTATAGGGGTTGAGGATAGAGCCTGTGATGATTAATACTATGTAATGTATGAGACTCTTGACGTCCCAGAGGTCGACGACGTCGTCACCATTAGAGCAGTTCTCCTCACGTGCTTGGTGAGGTTCTGTTTCACTTGTGGGTGAGCTGAAGTCCGTAAATCATTATCGTCCTCACAGTCAAGTCATGAAGTGGTGAGAATGGCGTCCTCATTGCATGCCCGGGGATGTTGCGAACTTGCCACTGCCACCAAGTCAGAAACGTGAAGGAGGGACGATTTCAAACGGCCAAATGTAACTGCCGTGTCTGTTGGCAGCGGTCTCCATCTCTCTCAATCTGGGCCAAGTTATTCGGACCAGCTTCGCCTCTTGAGATCTTGATTCAGCGAATAGCGCCAACAAACATTGTGAGCTTAAATGCACATCACGGAGCCGAAGTTACCTTTGATATGCAAAGACTTGTCCGTCGAAGTCGTCTCACAGACCGTCTAAGATATGCTTAAGCGCCGCTCCAAACATCGAACTTCGGCGTCAAAGGGCGCAATTCCAAGCACTAACATTCTCTCATAATCTTCAGGCGGTGAACTGTTAGTGTGTCAAATCATGGTCAAGGAGACGGAGACCCACAAAACAATCGTGTGGCACTGATTGGCTCTGAAATGACGAGCCCCTTTCCCTCGTCCATTGACGTCCCTCGGATTGCCGCCAAAGATCTGATCTTAGATCTCGCAACGCGCTTCAGAACTCTCGATCGTTCCACGTTATCGGCAGTCGACATCTTGCAAGGAATTGCGCGGATGCCTCGCATATCAAGGTCATCGCACAGACGGTGCTCTTTCGGCTCGATGTGTTTCACATTGGGTGTGTGTGAGCGGCGTAGCGACCCCGTCAGCGAGTGTTGACACTCGACAATGGCATGGTCATTTCAGTTCTCTTTTACTGTGGGACGGTCGCGGTTGAAGGCCGGTCATATACTTATCGTGACCGGCTAGCGAACAGGAGGCGCGCATGCCGGCGCTTACACGACGAGACACTCCCGTTTGAACTGTGGCTGTTCTGGATATAGCCCAAGATCGACATATCTACACCGGACTGCGGCCATGTTGGTAGCAGAGTCGCGGTCCCCTGCGTTTGAACATGCGCTCTCCCGATTTAGAATGTTTAACTCTCCGGGCACCTCTTATACGATCACTGTCCATAAGCTTGCGAGTCCAAGCCTGTCTCCTTCTATCTCTCAGGAGTGCTTCTTCTAGCATTCCTTACTTGGGATTGTGAGCTCGTGTGCTTTTTGAGATGGGTCTACTCGGGAGCCTGGTCTCCTCACGCCACCAGGATGTTGATCGTTCTGACTCTGGCTCTGACGACTACTTTCCACCACCCGACCGTCTCAAGACGATCTATTCGGGCATAAGTGTTACCTTCTCCACACGGGTAACAGAACCACCGAAAAGTATGCATTGTGTTCTTGCTTAGGAGTGGATGAAGAGACTGACCCCATGATAGGAAGATGGAAGCCGGTCTCAATAAGGGCGCCAGTTCTCGTCCCTTTCATTCTCGTTTCCCTTGTTCTGGGAGCACTTGTTGAATATCTTGCTCAGAGGAGCGACAAGGAAGGGGGACTGTCACTTGCGCCCGACGCAGACAATGCTTCAGCTGGAGTGATCCTTAGTCGTTACGCCCCAACGGCTATTGCTGTCATCTACAGCTTGACTTGGACGTGGATCGATCTCGATATCAGAAGGATCCAACCGTGGCTTGAGATGTCCAAGGAAGAAGGCGGAACCGCCGAATCGACTCTTCTTCTGGATTATCCCTTCGAGTTTTTGGCATTCATCCCCGTCAAGGCATGGAGGAACAAGTAAGCATCCAACTGGCAGGCAACAACCGCATCACTAACCTTGCTCCATAGACATTCGCTAGTCTTCCTCGCTGGAACGATTATGATGCTCGTATTTTGGGCTGTCACTCCTCTTCAAAGTGCCATTTTCGGAACGCAGTCAGTGTCAATCATGAAGCAGTTAGCTGCTTCTGACATAGCACAGTTAGGGACTCCGGAGCAGCAGCTTGATGCACTCGACTCGTCAATCCTCAACACGGCTTATGGTATCACATGGCTTAGACAACCATTCCCAGCTTTCACTACGGCTACACATGCGTTTGTACCTTTTCAGCCGATGGAGCCGAAAGTCGCGATCCTGCCAGACGAGACATGGACGGCTCCCGCAACAAGCCTTAGCACAGATCTGAAGTGTTGGCCGGCCGTCGTGGACAAGACTGATCTCAGCAATACTTTCGACTTTGACAATGGTCAGGGCTGCAAGGCTACTTTGGCGCCGTCCAGCCATGGAAGGTTTGGAAACGAGACAGGTATCATCCATACTGTTCTGTATATCGGCTATCATGAAAACGCGCAGCTCGATTGGTACTTGCAGAATCCTAACTGCAGTACGGCAGCGTCACATCAGTTCCTTGCGATCTGGATTGCCCAGGACACTAAAGATATGACAGCATTATTTTGCGAACCATCCTATTGGAAACAATCTGTTATGGTCACGATCTCTGCAGACGACAAAACTCCAGATGAGAGCTCCCTGATACCACTTGGAGATGCGGAGCCGCTTGGCGAAAGCGAGTTCAACTCGACTGCTTTCGAATATCTAATCGGTACCGGAGTTCCGCCGAAGCAGATGCGTCGCGACTATCCTAGGGACTTGAAAGTTCTTGAGCAGTATCCTACTTTGTCGGCCTTCAACTTGGCTTGGCCTATTACGAACATGGTCGGATTTGCTCTTGGCGGAATGAACTACTCAGTCACCGATCTCAAGGACGATGCCGCATTGCATGACTTATTCTCTGCTGCGCACAAGAAGCTCTTCTCCGCTGCCATTCCTTCGCTCGTCCATTCTGTCGATGTATCTTCGTCAACGAGGCAGAGCACCGTCCAATATACACTTTATGGGGTAGTGGTGAACAGACCTCTTGCTTTGACTGTCGAGATACTTCTTCTCGTCATATCCATCCTCGCCACTGCAATTTTGCGTTTCAGTTACCGGACAGACAGCGTCCTCACCAAGGATCCGGGACGCATGGGAGCAACAATGGCTGTTCTAGGGGACAGTGATACCCTTCTAAAAGATTTCGCTCCGAGAGATCGTTATGGCGATGCGGCGCTGCGAAGGAGTGTTCAGGGAAATCGATACAAATTGGTGCAGACCGCCACAGCTAACGGAGATATCTTGCGTATCGAGTATACGAGTATATCGGAGAACAACAACGCCTCGGAGCCAGATCCAAATACAGTTTCCGGCAAACCTATGCACCCTCAAGCACTCAAGCCCCTCACCGGGTTGACTTTTGTCGTCACCTTGTTAGCTGGGATCATTGTGCTGTTGTATCTGAAGAAGCAAGAGACGACACTTGGTGGGCTGCCCCGACCAACCGATAACTTCACAGTCCTCCAGTTACTCGAGAATTATGTGCCTACGATATTCGCGACTTTGGTAGAGCCGTTCTTTGTTCTTCTCAATCGGCTACTCTGCCTCTTACAACCGTTCCATGACCTACGACGAGGAAGGAAACCCGCAGCTAAAGCTTTCGAGACTCCATATACGTCGCTTCCCCCGCAACTAGCTCTCTGGCAGTCAATGAGGTCCGGTCACATGTTGTTAGCCAGCTTATGTCTGGTTTCTCTGCTGGCGAATGTCCTTGCAGTTGCTCTCGGCGCGCTGTTCAACGAGTCTCCTGTCACAATGGGTTATTCCAGAACAGTACAACAGACTCTGTCAGACACGATAACCCAGGCACCCTTCCAAGCAGATTTTGGTTTTCTGCCGGTATACGATCACTTCTATGTGGCAGCGGCGAATCTGTCAGCCGGTACACGGCTATCACCATGGACTGACGCAGAGTTTGCATACTTGCCGTTTTCCACAACCCCAGAAGCCGGCGACAATACCTCATCACTCTACCAGGCACAAACCAAGGGATTCGGAGTCGATGTGACCTGCTCACCATTTTCGACATCTCCTGACTTGCTCCCTTATGTTGATTACTCACTTCATGACGATGGGTCGCAGAGTATTTACTTCTTGTTCCCAAGAACCGATGGACCGGTCGTTAACTGCTCGACAATTCGTGGGCTCGATAAAAGCGGGTGGCTTGACGTGTCAAAGACGTCTCCTCGGGGAACCATAGCCCAGGAGTTGGTCAGCAGTCTATACCCGTCACGGACCTTCATCAACGGAACCGAATATTTATTGAACGACGGTGCTTTCTGTGATAGGAAGCTTGTATTCAGCTGGATGCGGATTGATCCCGCAAATAGAAACGGAACTCAAAGTGCCAGTCATATGTATTGCGTTCCGACCTGGCGAAGTGCGACGTTCGACGTGACAGTGGATCACGAGGGATATGTGCTCGAGGCAAGTCAACTGGGAGATTTTGACGACATCGACAGCACCACAAGAAACCAGACGGATACGGTATTGACCACGATCAACGAAAACATAGGAGGCGGTGCTGCAGTGTCAACTACGAGCGAGATGTCGGGACCCGCGGACGATGATGGTTGGCATAACGATACTCTCACCAGGGACTGGATGAACTACTTCCTGAAGCTGAAGTTGAACACCACAAACCTGATCGATCCTGCACAGCCGGTCCCAGGTCTGAACACGACCTTTGGTCCTGTGGAAGATCTGTACAAGATGCTGGTCGCCAATATTGTTGGACTTCATTCCTCGTCACTGTTCAAATCATCCGCTTCACCAACGCAGATCCCAGGCACGCAAATCGTACGTGAGACACGCATCTTCATGGACGAAACGGCTTTCATCATCTCGATTGTCATTCTTGGGCTGATGGTCATTGTTGCGACGGCGTTATATATCCGAGAGAGCAGGCCGTTCCTCCCAAGACTACCGTCAACCATTGGATCTTTGCTTGCCTACGTTGCCGCCAGTCAAGCCGTGAAGGAGTATACGGAACGAGAGAAGAGGACACGGAGGGGAGAAGACTCGACACGCATTAACGTAACATATAGCTTTGGAAAGTATTTGGGTATGGATGGGAAGGAGCACGTTGGGGTCGAGCTCGATCCGTTTGTCGCACCGGCCGATGACGGAGCTAGAGTCAGATGTCGGGGATTGTTCAACAGATCAAAGAGGAAGTCGCAGCCGACTTTAGCCGGCCCTGACTCCCTCTAGCAAGTGTCAGGACATGATATTCATTGCTTTTGATATGGCAAAATCATGGGTTTATTGCTTGACTGTTTTTACGTCAGTGTGCACCGATAAGACCCGGTTCAGATGGTGTAGCTTTGTCCGATGCTTGGCTTTGTTAGACGATAACATGTTCATTCCCACAGTCGGTGCTTCCACAGTTAGTGCACTAACAGTACGCCCGAGATCGTCGTCGTCCCTTCGGTCCTGAGGTACCTTATGTACTACAATTGTTGGACGACGCATGTTCAACATGCCGGCAGGTGGTCTCCGCTTGGTGCCTCTGTTTTAGGAAGCGAACAACATCGCCTCAGCTTTCGCAGCAGGTGGTAACGCTTTCTGATTACTTCTTTTCTAGCTGATAAGTTTCTCTGCTATCAACACCATCAGTCACCCATCGCCTTTGTCTCCGACAGTCGAGATGGCCAACAATAGCACGCAGCCCAAGTCCGATGAGGACACGCACTGCGCCTTCTTCTACGGTAATGACACTCTTCCGGAAATATTGGAATCATCTGCTTCTGCAAAAACTAACGCTTCGCAGGAACACTGGTGAGTGACGGGAGTCGTCCCCTCGCTGCCCAAGGGCGTCACTGTCTGGGTACTAATGACAGCAGATGGCCCCGGAGGTCTTCTTCAGCGTCTGCTACAACAATCAAGAAGTCCCTGCCGAGATCGCCAAGCGACACACCTTCACTTCTGCTATCCTGCATGGCTACTGTCGCCGCCGTGTCAAGTACGTTGACTACCCTGGCATCACCCCCGACGAGAAGCACCAAGTCTTCGGAACTTACGCCACTGGCTTGACCGATGCCAACGTGCGGAAGCTCGACATCTTTGAGGGTGACCAGTACGAGCGCCGGACTGTCAAAGTCAAGCTGCTCACCCACGTTGGCAACGCTAAGGGCGAGGGTAACGTGGAGGGAATGGAACGCTCGGCCGATGTCTATGTCTTCAGGGATCCGCAGGACCTGGAGGATAAGGAGTAAGTGCAGCAACATGCTATGCGTTGCTGCGGAAGCTAACGTTCTTTAGGTGGGATCTCGAGGAGTTTCGTAAAGAGAAGTTGAGTATCTGGACTCGCCAGGGCTATGTCTTTGAGGGTGAGCGAGCAGTGCTGTCCAATCTGTTAGCCATCACGAATTAACAACTTCCTCTAGACACCAATGAGAACGACCGGGCGTACGTCGCTTCAGACAACCCTCGCTGGTAAACATGAAGGCGTGCTACAGTTGCAGACATGAGAGCATGATAGAAGGCATCAATACGGAGTCTCAAGAGAGGAAATGCAAAGGTTGCGTTTGGAAGGGAAGAGAGACTATTCTTCTACCTTAGATCATATAGCATAATTCGACAGCGTTCTCAACTTTCGATCCTTGGAATATGCCGCGGTACCTGACATGACGTTTTAAGTATACCGTCGACCAATTATGATGCAAAGTGGAAGGAACGACCAGCTGGTTACTCTTGCCCTCTGGACTTAAGACAGCCAAAAGTTGAAAATTCGACATTATCCCTCTCTACGAAGTAATTGTGACATCATTGGAGGTACCTTAGTACACCTGGTACCTAAGGTAGATGGTGCTCGTCACCGACAGTCCAACGTCGTCAGAATGGTGACCGGCACCAACCACCAACAACGCCAACTACCTCTACAGATATGTTGTGGCAGAAAGGGAGGGAGCAACCTACTGTGTTACACAACCTCGGCCACTGCCGCTCGCGTGGTCTGGCCCTTTCGGCAACCGGCATAATTCTTAAGGTCGCCTCAGTAATCGCGACACGGAGTGAGGCTTAGACGTCTAGACTTCCTTACCGACTGAACCCTAGAGACGATCATGGAAATTCCGCGGTGATCACGGTTCAGGAATGACTGCGCCATCGTCCTTGAACGTCTATCCCTTCATTGAAATTCCATCCATTTTAAGCGGTTTCCATTCCATCATTGGCATTAAGCTAGCAACTCCAGCCACCGCTAATAATGACAACTCTCTTGCCGTCTAGCCGTTAAGTGACTCAAGCGACGTGCTTTACCGCCAGAAGAGCACCGGCAAGTTTCAACCGACTGACTAGGTATTGACAGTTGCGCGCGTCGTCACACACACCGCTCTCACTGACAGAGCGCTATGTCATATGACCAAAGGCCATTTGACAGGCCGGCGGCCGCAGAACGGCCTAAGAGAGAAACAAATTAACAGATGGCAGACATATACTGGACCGTGTCCAAAACACCATTTTCCCTATGCCACTACGCGCTATGGCTGACACAAAAAGTCACTGAGACCCGTGACTTCGTGGATTGTTGAGAAGCGACCACATCTCACGACCGTCGAGGAGACCCAGAGGATAGATGTGATGGATCTTTTCCACGGTGTTTCTTGAGGCATCTCGAGCTAGCAACCTTCCATCCCTCATAGGCTGGCGCAAGCGCGAATTCTTGGCACCCGATCAATCGAGAACGGGGAAGACAAAAAAGGGAGCCAAAGGAGAGGCGAGAGTTGCTGGAGTCTTCACGTCGTCAAGTGGATGAAACACTCGCCCCTCCTGGGCCTTCCAGCCCCCCTTGTGCTTTTCTGTTTCACCATTCGGCTGGATTATCCACTCCGCACCCGCAAGCTCGGATCCAAGAACCCTGCAAACGCCACCCATGTCTTTTGGAGTCAAGCTTCGGCCTTGAGCCAATCATGCGATTTTGCTGCTTCAACACCACAAAGAATTTGGGTGCTGACAGTGAAGCTCGCGGCCACTCGAAGTTGCGTGTGAGAGTTCTCGTCCATTTTTCGGCAACTCACCGCTTCCAAAGCCGTAATGCAAACCCACAACCCACTTGGCACGCTTGAACGCGGTCCAGAAGCTCTTCCAGGCTTCGTCTTTTACACCGAAACCCTCACCATGCCGAAGAATAGAAGAACTTCGCTTTTTTGCGTTGCGTATAACTGTTACGTTTTCCTCAAGGCGAGCGGAACGGCTGCCTCACGATGGAATTCAGCTGAATGGCTTCTCGACACGTCATTGGCGCTATTGTTCGTTCCAAACCCCCTGCAAAGAAGTCCCGGCCACAAGCACGCGGCCCCTCACCCTCTTCTGGTCAGATACTGCTGGGTACCCCTGTCAACCATAGCGCGACCCCTGAGATCTCCCCTAACCCCCTGACGCGGTGGCTGCCCGTCTTTTTAGCCTTTGCAAAGTCAGCAGCACACAGCGCTGCGACGGCCCAAAGAAAGAATTGACATGGCCGCGGCCAGGATTAGCGAAGCACCATTCCGACGGCACAGCTGGTCGCCATTGGAGGC
This sequence comes from Coniochaeta ligniaria NRRL 30616, assembly GCA_001879275.1. Lineage (NCBI taxonomy): Eukaryota > Fungi > Ascomycota > Sordariomycetes > Coniochaetales > Coniochaetaceae > Coniochaeta > Coniochaeta ligniaria. The sequence goes on from KV875097.1 coordinate 3,149,536, forward strand.
CGCAGTCTAAGCAGAACCTCAGCAGAAGCGAATACGACTGAACATGTATGCATGTCTCTATCCGTTTGCCAGTCTACTTCTGCGCTCAATTATAGGGCATCTTGTTCGGGCTACGTAATGCTACGACACGTCGCAAATAAACGATGGCTGGGTTGCGGACCCGGATTTACACAACCTAGCCTGTCTGAATTTTAGTCTGGGGTACCACTCCTGCGGCAGCAACCTGCACGAAGCCCTCAGGGCCAAGGTGTGATTTCTCCTGACTTTCGGTGCTGGATCTGCCATCTATGAGCGTGGAACAGCCTGCGATTGGCACAAGGAACGGCACATATGCTACCTTAGTCAGGGGGGTTCGAGCATCTCTTGCAGCCGCAGAGGGATCAATGTGGCCCTATCCCTCGCTCTAGCCCCAAAAGCGCAGAATACTTTGCCATTCCTATCCCGCTCCGAAACCACAGCTCAAAAACACACCAGCCTATCATTGTTCTCCGTCCGACCTCACATGCCTTTACGGTTTTCCCCTGTCACTGACCGTCGATCCACAATGCGTCGACTTCGCGTCGACTGCACACGATGGCTGAGTTCTACTGGATCCGTTCCACAACGCCTTGCTCTTCTCCGCAACATCTAGACGTCCGAGTGGACAACTCCTGTTCTACCCTGTTCGGCCTCCATCCAATCGATGCCAGATCGTTGACTGTTCCTGCAGCGCGCTCTTAGCTCCCTTGATTCCCTCCTTGGCATGTGTCTAGTGTCTACCTCCTCTCCCTGGGATATATAAGATGTATCCCGTGTTCCCACTGGGAGGATGTTTCTTGTTGTTTCCTCACGTCCACAGTCCTTGACTTGCCTTTCCACTCTCTTGAAGGCTAGCCCTTTTCCTGTTCCTCTTCCGTTTGCTATCTCCGCCTGGTGCAATACCCTCTTTCAGACTTGAAGTCATACACTAGCTTGCAGCTTAAACACTCTTTCACACTCATCGCTAGTCAAACCCCCCAAGACTAAGCGACCTGTCAGGGTAGGTCTCTCCAGTCCTCTCTAGAACTCGCTCCCTGGACGCGGACATCCCTCGATGTCCAGCTTCCAAGGCTGTAGAAGACGCTAGTGCGCCAGAGTCTATAGTCCTTTGAGACGAGCTCGTGTTATAATGCGTTGGGGATCTTGAGAACTAACGAGGGCTTGGCTTGCAGACACACACGAGGGCCATCACGAACCCTAACACAGTCACACAAGACTTTAAACGCCAGCTTCGCAGCTATTTTTTGAGATATATATTCGTCTGGAACGATTTATCATCTCAAGTCACAGTCTCTACACAGACAACATGTTCTTCGCAAAGACCTATGCCGCCGTTTGCGGCCTCGCCACTCTCTCCTCGGCGCATATGATCCTGTCTAGCCCCAAGCCGTTTGGAGGAGTTTCTCAGAGTCCCCTTTTGGAAGATGGCAGCAACTTTCCTTGCCAGATGACTGCTGGAGGGAGTTACCAGTCCCAGGGCTCAACGACTATGGCCAAGGGCTCCTCCCAAGAGCTGGCCTTCATCGGTCAGGCTGTCCACGGCGGAGGCTCATGCCAAGTTTCTATCACTTACGATACTGCTCCCACCAAGAACAGCGTCTGGAAGGTCATTCATTCCATCCAGGGCGGCTGTCCGGCCAAGAACCAGGCAGGAAACATGGGCAACAGTGCATCAGCTGCCGATCCCTTCACTTACCAGTTCCAAATCCCGGATAACGTTCCTACCGGCAATGCTACCATTGCGTGGACGTGGCTCAACAGAATCGGCAACCGCGAGTACTACATGAACTGTGCTCCCATCAGCATCACAGGCGCATCTGGTGACAAGTCAAACTTCGATGCTCTTCCGGATATGCTGGTAGCCAACATTCCCGCTCTCACCACTTGCACCACCCAGGGCTTGGAAGGTAGTGACTACAAGTACCCCAACCCTGGTAGCTCTGTCGATAACTTCAACATGGTGCCGTTGGTCAGTCTGAACGGAGACTGCGGAAAGGTGGCGACTGGAGGTTCAGCATCGTCCAGCGGTTCTGAATCATCCCAGCCAAGTACGTCGGCCGCTCCGGTTCAATCTCCCACAACCAGTGCTGCAAAGGACTCACCTACACTTCCGGGTGGTGTCTTCATTACCGTCTCCGCAGGCAGTGGCACCAGCTCCCAGGCTGTCCAGCCTACACAAGCAACCCCTGCAACCCAAGTAACCCCTACCACCTTCGCCAGCGTGGCCAAGACATCGCCTGTTGGCACCTCAACCGCCGCCGCCAGCGCCAGCGCCAGCGCCACCTCCGGATCCACAGGCAGCTCCGGTAGCACTGGCTCTTCCAGTGGTGCTCAGACCCCGGGAAGCGTTTGCAGCCCGGAGGGCCTGTGGAACTGCGTCGGCGGCACTTCTTTCCAGCAGTGCGGCAGCGGCTTCTGGTCGCCTGTCATGGCGCTCGCAGCAGGCATGGAATGCACGCCGGGCCAGTCAACGACGTTCAGTATGAAGGCCACCAACGGCAAGGTTCGCCGCCGGCTCACTCGGTTCTCGAGCTAAACTGGTGTCGTTGACTGGTTGCGATGCGCGTTGCATTTTCTTGGATCCACCTGGTGTTTGGATACCATCATCTTTCTACTTCTTGGATACCTGTGAAAGACATTTAGGGCAAGCATATCTTGGGGCGTTTTATCTTCCTGGGCACGAGCTGGTGGCGTACTTCTGAAAGCCATATTCTGTACATATTGACCTGGAGCATGTTGGTTTACTGAGACCTCGGTGGTCACTTGTTGAGTCTTGTTGGGCTGAAATATGCCCCTGCATGGTTATAGTTGTAACCACAAATCTACAACAAAAGTTCTGTTATCTTGTCGACTTGCCTTGTCCTCATTGCTGTAAGATTGTATGGGAATTGCGATGATCAAGCTGATTGCTACATAGCAGGCGGGGTCGATTAGATACCCGTACTGTGTAAGTGGATAGTTGCTGACTGACTTTCCTCGAACATCGGTACGAATACTCGTCCTATGTACAAAACCGCACCACAGATGTCGTACATCGGGTTGCAAAAAGTTAATACACATGGAATACAAATGCATTAACCTATATTGGATTTCTTGGTCAACTCGGATTCAACCCATGTGTTTCTTGTACTTCAGAATGTTCAAATAGTCACGTCCCGACCAAGAGTTAAGACCATAAGCCATAAGCGATAAGATAAGATTAGATTAGATTAGATCTGTTCCCCTCAGAACCCCAGCTGTTCTTCTTAGAAGCACCCCTAGCGTTAACCGCACACCCTAACATAATGACTCCTCCGATTGGTTGGCTCTGCGGTAGCTCCGCAATTATGCATGCGCTAGCCCGGAAAAATGTTCACACATGCCCTAGCGGCCTTGTGATTTGGCGGGAGCATCCCCCAGCTTTCGCGTCTCCAAGCGATTTTTCAAAGTTGCGTCGATCTCCAACGTAGCAAGTGGTTGCAATTGCGGGCAGAGCCTTCTTCGTTCGCACCTTACAGTTCGTTGTGATACCCTCAGATTCTTCTGCCTTTGCCTGAATGCACGTTCTTTGCCTTTTTTAACGGACGAGGATACTTCATCCATAACGAATAACGAAACTGTCATCCCTTCCATCAAACTTCTTTCGCGAACCTGCCCCGGCATTTCCAGACGCGCATCGACCGAACCGAAGACTGATCGCTCCGTCCAACTGCACCCTCAACAACCGGCGTTTGCAAGCAACGGTCGCCGAAAGCAATTCAAACCTAGGTACCCATGAACCTCGGAAAATAGGCATCACCTAGCAAGCAGCCATAGATGTTGCAGCTATGGCGGCCAACATTCTCGAGGACGTGTTGAAGCGCCTGACCATACCGGAGACGGGTAAGTCTTGTTCTGTTCTGCCCAGTTTAAGCCTCCTCCTCCTTCGGATGCATTTGTCCAGTATAGTCCATCCAGTAACTAAGCTGCTATCTTCTAGAGCTCCGGGTCAAGGTCGAGGCTGCAACGACACTACGAGACTCACTTGACCACTATGTCACCGGTCAATCCTACCCCTTCTTCCTCAAGAAGTTCATGCCCATCTTCATCAACATCCTGAGAGGACCGCCGGTTTTCCAAACGAACACAACCGAGCAGCAGAACCTCCAGAAGCTTCGCAACTGTGTCCTCGAGATCCTCCACCGGCTGCCGACCAGTCCTAGCCCCACCGAGCCCTTCGAGCCCTACGCGGAGGAGGTCGTCGACCTTCTGATGGGCCTAGTTCGCACTGACAATGAGGATAATGCTATACTGTGCGTCAAGATTATCTCGGATATCATGCGACACCAGTCCAAGGTGCTAGGCGGCAAGGTGCAGAGCTTCCTATCTCTCATCCAGGAACTCTTCGAGCAGTTGGAGCGCGTTGTGCGAGAGCAGCTGGACGACTCATCAACTAGCCACCCCCACACCTCCACTGGCAATGTGGCTGCCAACACTGGCACGCCCAGTAGCTCACATTCTCAGCTCCTTCAGCATCAGGCTTCCCCCAGGCCGGGATCGCCTGTTGCTCCCGGATCTGACTTTTCTGATCCAACCCAGCAATCCGGTCGGCCTCTCCTCAAGGGAATGCAGTCCTTCAAAGTTCTCTCGGAGTGTCCAATAATCGTTGTGTCCATATTCCAGGTCTATAGGACGACAGTTGCCCACAACGTGAGGCAGTTCGTGCCACTTATCAAAGGAGTCCTCTGCCTCCAGGCGAAAGCCCAGGAACAGGCACACAAGGACGCTGCAGCTCGAGGCACCATTTTCACCGGTGTCAGCCCAAACATCAAGAATCGAGCAGCCTTTGGGGAGTTCATCACAGCTCAGGTCAAGACCATGAGTTTCCTGGCCTATCTGCTGCGGCAGTATTCGCAACAGCTCACAGACTTTCTCCATACCCTGCCCGACATTGTCGTGCGGCTTCTCAAGGACTGTCCCCGCGAGAAATCAAGTGCACGTAAGGAACTACTTGTTGCTATCCGCCACATCATCAACTTCAACTTCAGGAAGATATTTCTGCCCAAGATTGACGAGTTACTGGACGAGAGGACCTTGATAGGAGACGGCTTGACCGTGTACGAGACTATGCGTCCTCTGGCGTACAGCATGCTGGCAGACCTGATCCATCACGTCCGCGAGCATCTCCAACCGGACCAGATTCGAAAGACTGTCGAGGTGTACACGCGAAACCTCCAGGACAACTTTCCGGGCACGAGCTTCCAGACAATGAGCGCTAAGCTCCTCCTCAACATGGCCGAGTGTATTGCGAAGATGCCTAACAAGGTGGATGCCCGGTACTATCTACTCATGATACTTAACGCCATTGGTGACAAGTTTGCTGCTATGAACCGACAGTATCCGAACGCCGTTAAGCTTTCAAAGCAGTACCACCAGCAGGCTGCCGATGCCGCTCCGGAGACATACCTTGCGGACAAGGAACACCCGCCGGAGTGGGATGAAATTGACATCTTCAATGCCATGCCGATCAAGACCTCGAATCTACGTGATCGTGGCGCCGATCCAGTGGTGGATAACAAGTTCCTCTTCAAGAACCTCATGACGGGACTGAAGAACACGTTCTATCAACTGAAGACGTGCAATCCACCACCGCCTGTCGATCCCAGTCATGCCCCGGGCCACTGGCAGGATGTTTCGTTCGGCTTCTCGGCCGAGGAAGTCCAGATCATCATCAAGCTGTTCCGAGAAGGCGCTTACGTTTTCCGGTACTACGAAATTGAGAAGCCGGCAACAGAATCACAATACGCATCACCCGTGGAGTACATGGCCAATTTCTACATGATCAGCAGTAGTAAAGAGGAGAAGGACCTGCTTGAGACATTTGCGACGGTCTTCCATTGCATCGACCCCGCTACATTTCACGAAGTCTTCCAACAAGAGATTCCACGGCTCTATGACATGATCCACGAGCATACAGCGCTCCTACACATCCCTCAGTTCTTCCTGGCCAGTGAGGCGACCTCACCCAGTTTCTGTGGTATGCTTCTACGCTTCTTGATGGAGCGCATCGAAGATGTGGGATCTGCCGATGTCAAGAAGGCGTCGATCCTGCTGCGACTCTTTAAGTTAGCGTTTATGGCCGTCACCTTGTTTGCTAGTCAGAACGAGCAAGTTCTCCTTCCGCACGTGGTTGACATAGTGGTCAAGTCTATCGAACTTTCCACCAAGGCTGAGGAACCGATGAATTACTTCCTTCTCCTGAGGTCATTATTCAGAAGCATTGGGGGCGGAAAGTTCGAGCATCTCTATAAGCAGATATTACCTCTTCTGGAAATGCTTTTGGACGTGCTCAACAACCTTCTGATGGCTGCTCGGAAGCCCACGGAGCGAGACTTGTACGTCGAACTATGTCTCACGGTTCCAGCGAGGCTAAGTAACCTCTTGCCTCATCTGAGTTTCCTGATGCGGCCACTAGTTGTCGCTTTGCGTGCCGGCACCGAGCTTGTCGGCCAGGGACTCCGCACATTGGAGCTCTGCGTCGACAACCTGACAGCGGACTATCTGGACCCTATTATGGCACCTGTCATTGATGACCTGATGACTGCGCTCTTCGATCATCTCAAACCGCATCCGTATAGTCATTTCCATGCCCACACCACGATGCGGATCTTGGGCAAACTGGGTGGCCGGAATCGCAAGTTCATGACCGATGCCCTGCCCGTATCGTTTCAAGAATACGTGGATGATCGCTCCAGCTTCGACGTTCGGCTTATCGGTTCCAAGCGGGATCGCGCGTTTCCGGCGCATCTAGGCATTGATCTGGCGATCCAGAAGTTGATGGAGGTCCCGAGGAACTCCAAGGGAGCCATGCCGAAGCAATACGATGCCTATTACAAGAAGCAGGCGCTTCAGCTCATCAAAGCGCAGATCAAGCTGCGGATCGGTGCTGAACCCTACCTCCCCGATGACCTTCCGCGCCTTGTCCGTCTCCAGGCACAGGATCTCATCACGCGGAAGCCAGAAGCCGACTTTTCGGTGTTCGAGCAACCGGACAAAGCGCGCTCGATCGCCAAAAAGGATGACGAAGACAAGACCCTGCAGCGACTTATCAAAGCTATTATGTACGCTCAGTCCATGCCTGAGTTCAAGGAAGATGCGGATGCGTTCCTGATGAACTTGGCCCGGCATTTCACGGTCTTGGAAATTGGACGATCTCTCATCGACTACAAGCGTTCTACCAGCGACTTCAACGCCAACTCTGGCGAAGGTCCCTTGCACATCGACAGCCGCGTCATCGCGGACGCCATTCTTGAATCTCTTGCCTCAGAAAGCCCAGAGGTACGTGAGGGTGCGCAACGGATGGTTAAAGAGATACACAGGTCTGCCGTGACGATATTCGGTTCTCCAAATTATGTCGCAAGGCTGACCTTGTTCGGCACCTTGGCATCTACATTCTGCCATGGTTGTTACGAGGAAGAGTGGTTCACCAAGGCTGGAGGAAGCCTGGGCATTAGGATTCTACTGACCGAAATGGATCTCGGCGACGCCTGGGTTGCAGCGAAGCAGATGGAGTTTATTCGCTCCCTCATGTACGTGATCAAGGACATGCCTCAAGATCTCCCTCAAAAGACTCGGAGGTCTGCACAGGACACACTGGTCATCTTGCTGCGACGGATCACCAAGAACATTAAGAAGGAGGACGCCCTCCATATGCCAGTCCAGCCTGGTCAGCAACAGCAGAAGCCGCCTCGCATCCCGCATCTGTGTATGCTTCTCAACAATGAACTGGCGCACATGAACCTCCATGTTCGGGCCATGGCAAAGGAGGCTCTCGAGATCATCGCCGACGCTTCAGGTGCTACCATCCCAGAGTTGATCGAGCCGTACAAGGACCGGCTGCTTGCGCCCATCTACGCCAAACCCTTGAGGGCATTGCCGTTCCCGATACAGATCGGTTACATTGACGCGGTCACCTACTACATGCAATTGAGACCGGACTTCGTTACGTTCGATGAGCATCTCAATCGCCTGCTTATGGAGTCTTTGGCGCTTGCTGATGCTAGTGATGAGAGTCTTGCGGGAAAGAATCTGGAGTTTAGAACGCATGACTACATCGTGCGCCTTCGGGTCTCGTGCATCAAGATCTTGAGCACGGCAATGGGGTTCGAGAATTTCATGAACGGGCAGACGAATCCGACCCGAGGCAAGATAGTTTCGGTATTCTTCAAGTGCTTGTACTCGGAATCGAAGCCAACAATCGAGGCTGCGAATGACGCGCTGAAGGCTGTCCTGACTCACACCACGAAGTTGCCCAAGGAGCTGCTGCAAACGGGTCTTAGGCCGGTGCTTGCAAGCCTGCAAAACGCCAAACAGCTTACGACGCATGGCTTGGACAACCTTGCACGCTTGCTGCGACTGCTAAACTCTTACTTCAAAGTGGGCATCGGTACACGTCTGCTTGAGCATATCAAGGTCATTGCAGAGCCGAACGTCCTCCAGCAGATCTCCTTCACCTTCTTCGAGCAGAACCCTCAAATGAAGGTGATCGCAGCCGTCTTCAACATCTTCCATCTCTTGCCAGAGGGTGTGAGGGCATTTAAGGAGCCTGTCATTGACATCGTCATGGACCTCGAGTTCAAGCTGCGGAGAACGCATCACAGTCCCTTCCGGAAGCCCCTTTACAAGTATCTCAACCGCTATCCAGACGATAACTGGAATTTCTTCATCAGCAAGATCGACGATATAAGGTATGGTCGATTCTTCGCCCAAGTCCTGCGCGATCGTGACAGCGAGCCGCTGAGAGCCCACGGCGTCAAGCGGTTAGGGTCTTCTCCTGAGCAGACCCAAACGCCAGCAGGTGCTCCAGCCACGCCAGCAGCAGCATCAGATGCTGGGAACTCCGCGACTCGGACCAAGGTTGAAGATCTTATCAAAGCATGCGGAGAGACAGCCAACACCGATGGCGAGAACAAATTTGCAGCCATTATAAACACAATTAACATCCTTCATGCTATGAGCAAGCATTCGAGCACATCTTCGTGGTTGGCAAATAGAGATCACATCGAGTGGTTGAAACAAGTTGGCAAGGAACTTGAGCGTAACTTGAAGGCACATGCACTCCAGCCGCATCTACGACTCCCAGCGGACCAAGCAGCGGAACAGCTTATGTTTATCTTCACCAAGTCGCTTGAGCAACACCCAAGGGATCTTGATGCTCTCTTCGGCTTGGTGGAGTCGGTCACGGCTGACGACTTCCGCGCCACTTCCGACTTGTTCACCTACCTCTACAAGCACATTATCTGCAGCGATTCTCTGGAGTTCTGGAAAACGGCAATTCTTCGCTGCCTCGACGTTTATGCAGGCAGGGCTGCCACTCAGAAGACGAAGTGTTTCCTGCTGCACAATGTCGTCAATCCGATTCTGGCAATGGACGTCATGCGCCACTGGAACAAGCCAGAGGCCAACAAGGTGAGGCTTCTGGACAAGACAGTCATTGACTCCATCAACAGCAAGATTTGGAAGGTCAATCTGGCGGACCCTCAGGAAGATCTGCTTCAGCCAGGCATCGACCACACTAGAATGGAGGTTCTGCAGCTTTCCGCTATGCTGGTCAAGTATCACCACAACTACTTGCAAGACGCCAGGAAAGACTTTATTAAGTTTGGTTGGACCTACATCCGTCTTGACGACGTCATCAACAAGCACGCGGCATATGTTGTTATAGGGTACTTCATCGCGCATTATGACACGCCGGCGAAGATTGTCACGCAGATCTATTTCTCGCTTTTGAAGACGAACCAGACTGAAGGTCGCGCGTTGGTCACGCAGGCATTGGAGCTTATGGCGCCTGTTATGCCCAAGAGGTGCAATCTCAATGTGAGCGATAGGAACGCTGTCTGGGCTGTGGCACCACGGAGAATCCTCGCCGAGGAAAGCCAGAATGTCCAACAGATGACGTGCATCTTCCACTTCCTGGTTAAGCACCCTGACCTTTTCTATGACACCCGCGATAAGTTTGCCATGTTGATTATCACTTGTCTTCGGAAAGTGGCGACGCCTGTCAACGCATCGAATGAGAGCAAGAAGCTTGTTCTCAACATGATGTGGCTGATATGGCAGTGGGAGCAGCGACGCGTGGAAGGCAAGCGAACCGAGCCAGACCGGTCGCTATCTGAGTCTCCGAACGCTAAGAAGCGGAAGCTCGAAGATCAGCAAAACTCGTCACCGCCAGCGCCTCGCCAGGAGAGGGCCGAGTTCCAGATTCCCGCGCTTGGCCGGCAGAAGATGGTTAAGTACCTAGTTGAGTTCATTGCTCAGCTTAACGAGCGGTACCAACTCCCTTCAACCAAACATCGAGATGGGACTCCATCGGGACCAGCGTTGCCACCGCAGTCCCACGAGTTGTGCAAGAAGGCCATGACACTACTTTACAACCTCTTGCAGCCTCAGTACTGGGGTGACCTTGACTTTGACCTGTTCCCCAATGTCACGGATGTTGTGCTGGCCAGTGACAAGACGACCGCGATCCTCGCCGCTGACCCAGCTGACAAGGAGCACTACGACGAAAAGTTTATCACCAACATTATCAACACTCTGCAGGTCGTACGGGTCATTCTCAACTTCAAGACGAACGATTGGATCAACGGGAACATGCCTCAGATTCAGAAGATCCTGGAGAAGTGCCTGAAGTCTGAGAATCCTGAACTGCAGGATTGCTTGCACAGCGCCGACAAGAGGTATGACGACGGCCGGGATCTCAAGCCGATCGTTCAGCGAATCCTGGAGGCTATTCCTGAGGACGTGCCAATGGATGATGCAGATGCTGAAGCAGAGCCGGAAGCGCAGACCTACGAGATTGTTACCTTCTTGTCGGGAATCGCGACGGAGAGTATGAATGCAGGCAACTACGTCTCCGGTATCAATATCCTCTGGTCGCTTGGACAGCGCAAGCCGACTGTTATCGACCAGCACATCCCAGCGATCATGAAATCGCTGCAGTCAAAGCTGGCCAGGGATCATGTCTCGCACTACGCAGCCCTCGCCCACGCTCAGACAAATCCGGCTGTCCGTCTACCTCAGGACCCTAACGCGCCTGCGGAAATGAATCCTTATGACCTGGAGATCCAAACTGGGCTGATACTCAAAGCCATCGAGGTCACAGCACTGCGGATGGATAGCTTAGGCGACAGCCGGCGGCCCTTCCTTAGTGTCCTTGCAACACTCGTCGAAAAGTCACTACACCTGCCGCTGTGCCAGAAAATTCTCGACATGGTCGAGACGTGGGTATTCCGGTCTGAAGGCACGTGGCCCACACTCAAGGAGAAAACGGCAGTCTTGCACAAGATGCTGTCGTTCGAGCATAGGCAAGATCCGACAATGCTGATGAAGTTTCTTGATCTTGTGATACGGATTTACGAGGATCCCAAGATCACACGGACAGAACTCACGGTCCGGATGGAGCATGCTTTCCTCATCGGCACGAGGGCGCAGGATGTGGACATGCGCAATCGCTTCATGGCGATATTTGACAAGAGCTTGTCCAAGACCGCCAGCGCCCGGCTTGCCTATGTGATTGTGTCTCAGAACTGGGACACCCTGGCCGACACGTATTGGCTGGCTCAAGCGTCACAATTACTCCTCGGGGCTATCGAGTCAAATTCCGCAGTCCAGTTGCACCCTGAGGACTTCCGGGTGCTTCCTGCCTCTCAAATCTTTGGGATATATTCAAAGGATATCCGTGAACCGAGTATGATGGCCGATGACAGGTACGAGGCCTTCATGGCAAACCATCGCCGGTTCGTCAATGAGCTTGGTGACGTCCGAGTGCGAGATGTCCTGGAGCCGTTAACTCAGCTTCAACACATTGACTCCAACCTGTCACATGAGCTCTGGGTCTGCCTTTTCCCCATGTTCTGGTCAGCTACTCTCCGTGAGGAACGGGCAGAGCTCGAGCGCGGACTGGTTACGCTACTTACTAAGGACTATCATGCCCGCCAGATGGACAAGCGGCCCAATGTCGTGCAGTCACTTCTCGCAGGTGCTGCCAAAGCTTGGCCTGACTGCAAGATCCCTCCACACGTCTTGAAGTTTGAGGCCAAGAGCTACGATGCTTGGTACACAGCCTTATTCCAGCTCGAAAATGCCGCGATCAACCCAGAAATCGACTCTGCTAATGCCAGAGAGAGCAATCTGGATGCTTTGGTCGAGCTGTACGCAGCTCTATCGGAAGAAGACCTCTTCTACGGAACCTGGCGGCGACGCTGCCAGTTCGTGGAAACCAACGCGGCCCTCTCTTTCGAACAGAACGGCATGTGGGACAAGGCACAAAAGATGTACGAAGCTGCGCAGATAAAGGCCCGCACTGGCGTCATCCCCTTCTCCCAGGCCGAGTACATGCTCTGGGAGGACCACTGGGTACTGTGCGCACAGAAGCTTCAGCAATGGGACATCCTCCAGGACTTTGCAAAGCACGAGAACTACCAGGACTTGTTACTCGAATGCGCTTGGCGCAATACGGAGATGTGGCAAACTCAAGAGCACAGAGATCAGCTGGACGCGCTTATCAAGGGCGTCATGGACGCCCCCACGCCTAGACGGTCTTTCTTCCAGGCGTTTATGGCTCTTCTCAAGTACCACAACAGCCCTACCAAAGCGGAGGTCGCCCCCGAATTCAATAGGGTTGTCGACGAGGCAATCCAGTTGTCCATAAGAAAGTGGCATCAGCTTCCGAAGCGCCTCACCAATGCCCACATACCTCTTCTGCAGAACTTCCAACAACTCGTTGAGCTGCATGACGCGTCTGTCATCTGTAACAGCCTCGGCAACACGACTCGTGAGAATCTGGATGCTAAGTCAGGGGAGCTGAAGCTGCTTCTGGGCGCGTGGAGAGATCGACTCCCCAACACATGGGATGACATTGTCGCCTGGCAGGATCTCGTCACGTGGAGGCAGCATATCTTCGGTCTTATTAACAACACGTATCTGCAGTTGCTGCCGCCGGCAGGTCAAAACACAAGCGGGGCATCGTTCGCATACCGTGGCTATCACGAAACGGCATGGATCATCAACCGCTTTGCGCACGTCGCCAGAAAGCACAACCTGCCGGATGTTTGCATCAGCCAGCTCAGCCGCATCTACACTCTCCCTAACATTGAGATTCAGGAAGCATTCTTGAAGCTGAGAGAACAGGCCAAATGCCACTACCAGAATCCGGACGAGCTGTCGAGCGGTCTCGACGTGATTAACAATACGAATCTTAATTACTTCAGTGCACCGCAAAAGGCAGAGTTTTACACTCTGAAGGGCATGTTCCTGGAGAAGTTGCGCCAGAAGGAAGAGGCAAACACGGCATACGGCACAGCGTTGTATTTCGACATTACCGCAGCCAAGGCCTGGGCCGAATGGGGCTACTTCAACGACCGCCAATTCAAGGAGAATCCTAAGGATTTGAACGCGGCCAAACAGGCGCTGACCAGCTACCTGCAAGCTGCGTCGAGCTACAAGAATCACAAGGCAAGGAAGCTTATAGCGCGGATTCTTTGGCTTCTCAGCCTCGACGATGCGAAGGGTACCATTGCTGAAGGGTTTGACGACTACAAGGGCGACATACCCGTTTGGTACTGGATCACGTACATCCCCCAGCTGCTTACTGGACTTGGGCACAAGGAGGCTCCACGCGTCCATCCTATCCTGCTCAAGATTGCCAAGAGTTATCCCCAAGCCCTCTATTTCCAGCTTAGAACCAGCAGGGAGGACATGTTGGCCATCAAGAAGAACCAGGAGGCCAAGGCGGCTAAGGAGAAGATGCGACGGGCGCAGTCAGCTCAGGCTCAGGCTCAGGCGCAGGCTCAGGCCGGCAAGCCCAGCAGCTCTCCACAGCAGACGAGGCAAGATACCCCAGCCACCAAGACGGAAGGCTCTACTTCACGGCCTGCAACAGCCAACGGCGAAGGCACCGTGCAGCCCAAGACCGAAGGAGGCGAGCCGAATGGGACTCCTGCTCCCGCTGCTGCGCAAGCTCAATCTGCTGCTGCAGCCAACGGTATGCCGGCGCCCGATCAGACGCAAGGCGCGCAGAAGAAGCAACCATGGGATCTTACTGAGGAGATTATGAGTGTTCTCAAGACTGCATTCCCACTGCTTGCTTTGTCGATGGAGACCATGGTGGACCAGATCCAGAAGAATTTCAAGTGCCCTCCTGACGAGGACGCCTACCGTCTCATTGTCGCGCTCCTGAACGATGCGCTGGCATATGTCAGCCGCATGCCGACGTCCTACGCGCGGGATGTTAAGCTGCCTGCGGCAACCGAGACTAATATCACTCGCTTTGCTGAGACGATACTGCCGGCTCACATTAGGTCCACGTTCGAGGCAGACTTTGTGCAGGTGAAACCCACTATGTACGAGTACATCCACAAGCTGCGCAAGTGGCGCGACAAGTTCGAGGAGAAGCTGGACCGGCGCCAGTGCAAGGTAACGCTGGAGCATTACTCGCAACACCTCAGCGAATTCAGATATAACAAGTTTGACGAGGTGGAGATTCCCGGGCAATACCTGCAGCATAAGGACAAGAACCAGGATTTCATCCGTATCGACCGGTTTTTGCCCGACGTGGATCTCGTCCGGACGATCATAGGTTCACATCGCCGGTTGAAGATGCGCGGCCACGACGGCAGTGTTCACCCGTTTGCCGTTCAGCACCCGGCAGCGCGACAGTGTCGACGAGAAGAGCGGATAGTGCAGCTCTTCCGACAGCTGAACCAGACGCTGGGCAGCAAGAAGGAGAGCCGGCGCCGCGACCTGCAGTTTACCCTGCCCCTGATGGTTCCTCTTGCGCCTCATATCAGGATTGTGTCAGAAGATACCTCGTGGATCACGTTGCAGGCCATTTACGAAGATCATTGCCGCAGGAGCGGTCTCTCCAAGGACGAACCTGTGCTGTTTACGATGGATAAACTGAGAGGGCTTATGGAGACCAAGGGAACAGTAAGTGACAACGCAATCTTGACCAGCTCAACATCGACTGACGCTCCGATGCAGAAGCCTGGTGATCAGGGTGTCACAGCGCGCCTCGAGGTCCTCACGGCCATCCAGGAGAAATGGGTGCCGCACACGGTTGCCCTGGAGTACTTCCAAGGCGCATACCCCGAGTTCTCCGAGTTCTGGCTCTTCCGCCGGCGCTTCTCGTACCAAATGGCGGCGCTGACCTTCATGACGTACATCCTGCACATCGACAAGCGCTACCCTCTTAAGATGAACATCGCGCGCGGCTCGGGCAACATATGGAGCAGCGAGCTGATGGCGTCGATAGCACAGACTAAGCCCTTCTTCCACAACCAGGAGCCCGTCCCCTTCCGCCTCACGCCCAACCTGCAGACGCTCATGGGCCCGCTGGCGACAGAGGGTATCTACAGCTGCTCGGTGATGGCGATCGCGCGGTGCCTGACGGAGCCGGACTTCCAGCTCGAGCACGCCCTGACGCTCTTCGTCCGGGACGAGATGATGTTCTGGTTCACCAGCAACCACAGGGCTTCGTCGCTGACGGAGGAGCAGCTCCGCACGTCGGTGCAGGCCAACAGCGAGATGATCGTCAAGAAGGCGGTCAGCCTCGCCCAGGCGCCCGTGGGCAACCTGCCGGCTAACCAGACGGTTATCGACCTCATTGCCAAAGCCGTCAACCCTATGAACTTGGCGATGTGCGATGCCTTGTGGATGCCGTACTTGTAATTTATTTTCCTTTTCTTTTTGAGGGGACGGTTAGGAGTTGGGGATGGGTCAATGATCGGATGAGCCAGGGGAGCTTGTTCTTCGGCCATGGAAAAGGGAAAATGGACATACCGGAAGGGGGCTATTGGAAGGTCATGAGCTATGACTGCGCGTTGCTTTGCACGGCGTTAGGGGGTCTAGGGATCAGACTGGCTGGCAGGGAGAGAGGGTGATTATCGTGCTATTGTCTAATTACCATGTATCTTGCGAGCTGTAGAACAATACTAGCGGGTATTCACTCATCAACTGTCGTGTCCAGTTTCCATGCGATGTGATCTTGACGTGAGACGGCAACACGGTGACACATAGACGTGAATCACACGCATCGTATACGTACTTGCACTCTGACCTACGTGGGCGATGATCTATTTTGATCAATGACATCGGATGAAGTAGCCAGGTGAGATATGGTCCGGTCGAATAGGGAAGTTCCAGGTCCCGACCCCTCAAACGGCCCGCTTCGTCCTCGCTCCGTCCCAACATGCCGGGCCGAGGCATGTCTACTTGAGTGCCGCTTAAAATGACTGTCTTGGGTTGTAGATAACCGTGATTCGCCTTGACGAGCAAGAGTACGTATCTACCTCTAGAAGGATACCGGCTTCCTAAACGAATGCCAGAAATGTGCGGGAAATCACCAAGCCTCCCAATATCAGATGTTTGACCCTGTGCTAGCTATAACTCTGACTCTATCACGTACACACCTTGACTTCTTTACGAGAAGAAGGATTTAGCAGAGAGCATGTATGGCCTTTGGAATCATATACCCCAAACGGGTATTTATGGCCCCGATACGGTGATTTTAGCAGCAACAGGGGGCTCTTCATACGCGCTGCGGGGACCCCGCAGATACCCCGGACTTCACCTCGAGTCCTGGACGTTCCGGTAAACCCACCGGGAAGTCGGGAAGCTGTCTCGGAGCTGGTAACTTTCCCTCGTTCGGTTCCTTTCACCTCAGTTCATATCCTCAGTCTCACGGATCTCTCACATTTACTTTCCTTCTTCTAACCTGAAACTCACCTGGAAGTTGACCCGTTGAACGTCCGGTGCACCTTACTCACCACACCCCCCTCAGCCATGGATCCCACTCTCATCCCCCGAAAACTCTGGGAACACCCAAACCCGGAGTCTACACCAATGCACCAATTCCTCCAGTCCCTCAACAAAAAACACAACCTCTCCCTCAAGTCCTTCCAAGACCTGCACACCTACTCCCTCACCCACCGCAGCCAGTTCTGGAGCGACGTCTTCCACGCCGCCAACTTCATCTACGCCGGCACCATCGCCCGCGTGGTGGACGAGTCGCTGCCCGTCTCGGCCGTGCCGCGGTGGTTCGAGGGCGTGACGATCAACTTTGCCGAGAACTTACTCTATTCCAACGACAAGTCGCTCAAGAAGGACGGGGACGTGGCGGTCACGGAGGTGAGGGAGGGGGCGAGCGCGACGAGGCACGTTACCTGGGGAGAGCTGAGGAGGAGGGCGGGGAGGTTGGCCGCCGGGATGAAGGCTAGGGGCGTCGGGAAGGGGGATAGGGTTGTGGTTGTGGGCGCGAATAGTGTCGAGACGCTTTGCGTGTGGATCGCGGCTGGGTGGTTGGGGGCTGTGTTTAGTAGTAGCTCCACGGATATGGGCGTTAAGGGGATATTGCAGCGGACTGTGCAGGTTGAGCCTAAGCTGTTGTTTTTCGATGATGCGGCGGTGTATAACGGGAGGACTGTTGATTTGCGGGATAAGATCAAGGAGGTTGTGGAGGGGCTGAGTGGGAGTAGGGAGTTTCAGGGGGTGGTGGTCATCCCGCGGTTTGAGGAGGCGAAGGATGTGAGTGGTGTTCCGATGGCGGAGACGTTGGAGACTTTCGTCAAGCGCGCGGCGAAGGATCCTGTCCCGGAGTTTGTGCGGATTGCTTTTCATGAGCCGTTTCTTATCTGCTACTCGTCTGGCACGACGGGGATACCCAAGGCGATTGTGCATTCGGTGGGCGGCGGGATGATCAACTATTTCAAGGAGGGCAGGCTGCACGAGGGTCTAGGTGCGAGCGACGTGACGCTGCAGTACACGACTGTCGGCTGGATCATGTACGTCGCCAACGTGTTTATCCTGATGTTTGGCGGGAGGACGGTGATGTACGACGGCAGTCCGTTCCAGCCGGACCCGAAGATCCTGGTTAGGATCATGGAGAAGGAGAGGGTCACCAAGCTGGGCATCAGTCCGAGGTGGCTGGGCGAGCTGGTCAAGAACAAGATCGCGCCGAGGGAGATTGCCGACTTGAGCAGCCTGCGGATCGTGACGTGCACGGGCATGGTGCTGAGCGATCAGCTGTTTGAGTGGTTCTACGACACCGGGTTTCCGAAGCATGTTCATCTGGCTAACATATCTGGAGGGACTGATATTGTGAGTCTCTCGGAACCCCCAATGCTGACGTATGCTAACATGGACAGAGCGGCTGCTTCGGCATAATGAACCCCTTAACACCAGTCTACGTCGGCGGCACCCAGGGCCCCTCGCTCGGCGTCCACGTGGCCATCTACGACGCCCTGCAGCCCGACGGCCCGGGGAAGGAGGTCGAGCACGGCACGCCGGGCGAGCTCGTGGCCAAGGCGTCTTTCCCAAACGTGCCGTGCTGCTTCTGGAACGACAAGACGCCCGTCGCTACTCCCGGGTCCAAGTACCACGCCGCGTATTTTGCGCGGTTCGACGACGTCTGGGCGCATGGTGACTTCTGCTGCGTGCACCCGAAGACGGGGAATATCTTCTTTCTTGGGCGAGCGGACGGTGTGCTCAACCCGTCGGGTGTGAGGTTTGGGTCGGCTGAGATATACTCGGTTATTGAGCGGTATTTTGTCGACCGAGTCCAGGACTCGCTGTGTGTTGGGCAGAGGAGGCCGCAGGACGAGGACGAGAGTGTCATGCTGTTCCTGCTGATGAAACCGGGCCACAAGTTTGATAGGAAACTGGCCAATGAGGTGAAGGAGGCGATCCGGAGGGATCTGTCGAAACGACACGTGCCGAGATATGTGTTTGAGACGCCTGAAATACCGGTAAGTGCATTTGCCTGTGTGAGTTGAACCGAGTTACTAACAGCTGGATCCTAGCATACGATCAACCTGAAGAAGGTCGAGTTGCCGGTGAAGCAGATCGTGTCTGGCCAGGAGATCAAGGCCAGCGGAACGCTTGCGAACCCGGAGAGTCTGGACTACTACTACCAGTTCGCCAGGGTAGAGGAGGTCGTTGGGCCCAAGGAGAAGCTTTAGAGGCAGAGGCGCATAGACCAAGTGTGAGTTGCGACGCTGACCGCTGTCATTAGAAGCCACTGGATATAAGCATTAGAGGGGACAATTTCACATAACCCAAACGCTCTGCTCACTTCTTACAAACAGTCCACCCATCCATCGTACAGATCACTCACCATAACCACCGTCCCTACACCAACTTTTCCTCCTCAAATCCACCCTTGACCCCATACCTCCACGCCGACTGCCCAAGCATCCCAACCAAACTCCCCAGCCCCATCCCCCCAAGCACGCCCCTCACACCCAGCACCCTCAACTCCCTGCTCGCCAAAACCCCTACCCCTTCCAGCACCGCGCCCACAAGCAACCAGTCATCCGCCTCCCTCTGCCCCCGATTCCACAGCAACCTATAGCTCCGATCCTTCCACTCGATCTCGTCCCTCCCTCTCATCCGGCCCACCAGAGCGAGCGCTAGCAGTCCCGTGCCGATGAGCGCGCCATTGCCGGAACTGCGGAGGATGGATAGTGATGGTGATGGCCGGGCAACCTGACGGATGAGGTGGATGGTGGAGCCGACGCCGGCGCCGATGGCGAAGCCGCGCGATAGCACGTGCCAGGCGAGGATTGTGTGTGCGTAGGGCTGGTCTTCTGCGTAGGCGGCTTGGGGGAAGAGGTGGGACATTGTGGCTTTCCGACTGTGATTATAGGATTTTAGGGATTATTGTAGGTGGTGTGGTGATTTGTGTGAGACGGGTTGAGGAGATGTGAGCCACAGGGGATGTATAGACAGTGTAAGTGGTGATGGTTAGACTAATGGACCAAATAAATCTGCGTTTTGAGAAGACGGATGCGCCTAAGTTCTCTACAAGAACTCACTGCAATTATAACCTGGCTCTGCTGTTAATATATTCCATCGTCGTCGCGTCAGCCCAGACCGACACGGCGAGATTGATACTCCTGGATTCGACCTAGTCCTAATTGGGATATTCCCAGGATGAGCTTATTTCGGACCCGGCCAATGGTCATCCAGGCGAATGCGAGCTGAGACACCACCACCTTACGACGCACTCTTATCGAATGACCAGGATTAGGCCTCGATACCACAAGGCGACCGCACTCCTTGCGTTTCTTCAATGATACTACTAAGCTGCAGCACAGGACAGCTACCATAATCCGTCCTGTATCAGATACCTGTACCAATGACCGTCCCTACTTATTTTCCACCCCCAAACGCCAGCGCCATGTAGAACAACCCTGTTTCCATCCCATACCACCCGAACAACAGACCAAACTCCCTACCGTCACCTAACCTCCTCCTCATCCGTAATATCCATAAGACTCTGCTCCCTCCCCCCAAACCCATCCCCCCTCGCCCTCCCCTTCCCCTTCCCCCTCGCACTCCCCCCATCCCCAACCGCAACCCCCTTCCCCTTCCCCTTCCTGCCCGTTCTCAACCTCCCCGCCATCTTCTCCCCGGCCTCGGCCTTCCGTTGCGCCAGCTCCCGCTCAAAAGCATCCATCTCCCCTTCCTCCTCCTCCACCTCGACCGCGTCCGCGCCCACCGTCTCCTCAAGCGCCTTGTTAAGCAGCTCCGTCGCAATCGGGTCCTGCGGGTGTATCGCCAGCGCCTCGTGCAGCACCCTGACCGCCTCCTCGGGCTTGCTCTGATCCAGATAAATCAGCCCCTTCGCCGCAAACACATTACTGTCCTTCCCCCCGTCCCTCAGCACGCGGTCGAACTCCTCCAGCGCCTGCTTGTGCAGCCTCAGCCGCCGATAGGTATGCGCCAGGTTCGTCCGCGCCGACACCCACGCCGCCGGGTCCGAGTCGATCTCGTCGGCCATCCTGAGCGCCTGCTTGAACACGGCGGCGGCCTCCTTCAGGCGGTCCTGGTGGTACATGACGACGCCCATCTCGTTGAGCAGCAAGGGATCGGCGGCGCAGAGCCCGTAGGCCGTCTTGAGGAACTCCTCGGCCGCCGTCATGTTGTTCATGGCGTGGTTCTGCATCCCCAGGAAGACTTGCGGGAGGTGCGTGCCCATGAAGAGGCGCGCGGCGGTGGAGTAGGCCGACACGGCCTGGTCGTGCTCGCCCTCGGCCGCGAAGGTGTGCGCGAAGCCGATCCAGGCCGGGCCGAAGTGGGCGTCCATCATGCTTGCTTTGGAGAAGTAGCGCCGGGCCTCGGCGATCTTGTCGGTGGAGAAGTAGTAGATTCCCACGGCGAGCCAGGTGCAGGGCTCGTCCGGGTGGTTGTCGGCCAGGTCGTGGGCGATGAGGAAGAGGGTGTTTGTCATCTTGAGCTCGAAGAGGCAGGCTAGGTGTAAAGGGTAGACGGAGAAGTTGTACTTGTCCGAGTCGAGGATGGAGCTGGTGATGGCTAGGGAGTCGCGGAAGCGGCACTGGGTGTAGAAGAGGTCGGCGCGGGCGAGGAGGAGGTCGGCGTTGTCGGCCAGGCCGTAGTGGGTCGATAGGGACTCGACGGCCGTGTTGAAGGCGCGCGGGTTGCGGTACTTGCTCAGGCGGGTCTGGTAGAGCATGTGCACGTAGTCGGCCGGCTCATCGTCTGCGGCCGTGTTGGAGGGGGAGGGGGAGCGGACGGCTTTGATGGAGTCGAAGTCGAGGGATTCGAGGAAGGTTTCTTCTTCTTCCGGGGACAGGAGGGAGTTCTTCATCAGCTGGTTGAAGGCCTCGAAGCACTGCACGTCGATGCGCACGGCGTCCTTGTAGCACTCTTTTGCGCGGTCGAAGGCGTTCTGCTTGGCGAAGCAGATGCCGCGGAGGTAGCACATTGCGGCTTCGTAGCGCCGGTTCGACGTCTCCTCGTCGCTTGCCGTGTCTTCTCGGACTGGCAGCTTGGCTGACGGTTTCGGCCGGGTCTGTGTCTTTCGTTTTGTGGCGTTGTTGTGTATTAGGTGTGTCGGGTTGCGCTCGCCTAGCATGGCGAGGGCCTCCTCGTATCTGGACTGCTTGATCAGGCAGTGTGCTGCTAGGTATTTGCACGATGCGTTCCGCCTGACGAGGTCTTGTTTCGAGAGGAGGACCTGGGCTCTCGTGTAGCTGCCGTGGGCAAAGTGGACTTGTGCAAGCCAGAATGCGTCGTTATCGTCGTCTGTAGATGATTTCTGTTAGCAATGGAAGGTAAGGCATGGTTACGCAGGAGTTAGCAAGCCCCAGGGCCACTCACTAGTCATAGCTAACAGCTTGTCGCCGATGAAGATGGCCGACTCGTACTGCGCCTTGTTGAGGGCATCTTGCCGCCATTCTCTCAGAAACTTCTCCATATTCGGTGTGGTACTAGAAATCGCGACTGTAGCGTCCGTTCATGCTCCCGGAGAAGCTCCGGTAAGGACTAGGGGCAACAGCAGCCCGATCAGCCGGTGTTGACAGCGATGCGGCGTGGTCGGACAACTAGGTTACATGGAATAGCAGACGGTATCAAGACAGCTGGCTGAGTGTTTCAAAGACAGGCTGTACAATGGACACACTGTGTTCGTGGTGGTTGTCCAAGGTGTGCAATGTTTGTTTGATGATTACCTTACTTAACGCGGTCGTCGCGTCAAGTCAATATCACCGGAGAAAGACTCGAGGTGGGGCCGTGGAGGGGTCGCTCCGTCCGAAGTGGGGTCCGGCAAACTTCACTACGACGGGAAGTACTTCGTACCAAGCCAGCAAGCTCTCATCACAACTAACAACCTGGAAACTACATTCAATTGTGGAAACTTGTGACAGCAGATTCACAGTGGAAAACAGACATATCTCATGGTCACTGTTGAAGTCTCGCCAGGATCTTGGTCCACAAGGATGCCTAGCGCGGCGCTGATGCCTGATTTTTGACAAAGGCCGGATTGATCACACCGCACGGCCAAGTGACTCAGGCCGATATGATGTTACGTCTGTCGTTATTGATGTTGCGCTACGCTGTTTTGCTCACCGTGACGGAAAGGGTTGCTGCTCGATGCATCTCCCCTGATTTCTTTGAGATGCGACTGCCCGGTTGAGTCACAATTGCTGCGGTGTTGGTTCAAACTGATCACCGCCTGCCAAGCCCTGCAATTGGGTGGCGTTTCTGTTACAGGAAGGACATAAAAGGTGACATCCATCCTGTTCCATCTTCCTTCCTTGTCCATCTTCTTCTGCATCGCGGCTTGTCTTGCCCGTCTCCTACTCAATTTCTGCTTCTGCTTCTGCTTCATCGTCTCACCACCTCAGCTCTCCATCTCCTCACTCCCCCGTCACAATGGCCTCCTCCCAGATCCTCTCCCAAACCCTCTCCTCCATAACAACCATCAAGCTCTCCCAGCTCCGCACCCAAAAGACCGAGTACGAGTCCCGCAAGCGCAGCCTCCTGGAGGACGTCGCCTCCGAGACCGACACGCGCAAGCGCGCCAAACTCCTACTGGCCGGCTCCGAAAAGCTGCCCACAATGGCCGCCAACCCCACCGTCTCGCTGGCCAACCTCGCCCGCTTCGTGCAGCAGGCCGAGCGCGACCCGGCCGTGGGGGAGTACTTCCTGCGCGACTACGAGGCCACGCTCCGCGGCGACCTGGAGGTGCAGTCCAACAAGTACGAGTTCGCGTCGCTGTATGGGAAACTGGTGGAGGAGTGGACTTCTGCGGGGGGCGAGGCGGACGAGGACGAGGGCGACGGGTTCGAGGCCGTGGGCAGGGAGGAGATGCACGAGCAGCGCAAGACGTGGGAGGGGTACGTCTTCACGCCCAAGGAGACGGACCCGGCGGCCATCAAGGCTTATCTGGAGGGCATCTTCAAGGCCGGCTCCAAGGACGTGCGGCGCGCGTACGACGCTCTGGTCGAGTCGGTGAAGCACTTCCAGGAGTTTGGCATCGGGCAGGGCACGACGCACTTTGACGAGGACAGCGTGTCGACGTGCATCAGGGGCATGTTGCGGTCCGACGTGCTCAGCGACGAGAAGCGCGCGACGCTGCGGGATTTCTTGGGAAATAAGGTTGTCCTCAGCGAGATCGCCGACGTGCTCAACATGCGCATGGCGACGCGCGCGTCGTGGGGCTGGGGCGAGCCGCAGGTCGTCGAGCAGCGGCGGAACTTGAATGGGAGGTACAGGTTCTACCCGGACGAGGACCTGCTGCACGCGATCTTCATCTACTACGTCGGCCGGCGGTTCGCGGTGCACCTGCGCGAGGCGCTGCTGGAGTTTGTGGGGGCGGAGGGGGTGTGGAGGCCCGACGCCGAGCCGATTAGCAAGGAGGACGTGCACAGGCGGAAGTACTTCTTGACAGTGGAGGTGGCGCCTTCGCGCACAGTGGAGGGGAAGCGGGAGAAGCATTTTACGGGGGAGGTGTTTTTGGACCAGCTGCCCGCCGCGATGGAGGAGGTGCGCGGGTCGTATGGTGATGACAAGAGCGAGGCCGAGGACACGCGCAAGGGACACGTGCAGGTCACGCAGGAGCTGCTGCACATGATCGAGACGGAGGTCATTCTGCGGCGCAAGCTGGGCAGGGACATGGTCGTCTTACGCTCTGATTTTAAATGGTTTGGCCCGTCGATCCCGCACTCGAGCATCTTCGCCGTGCTGGAGTTTTTGGGCGTGGAGGCCGAGTGGCTCGACTTCTTCCGGCGGGTGCTCGAGGCGCCGCTGCGGTTCGCGCAGGACCCGGCCGACGCCGAGCCGCAGACGCGGAGGAGGGGGACGCCGCTCAGCACGCCGCTGGCGGATTACTTTGGCGAGAGCCTGCTGTTTGTGCTGGACTTTGCGGTCAATCAGCGGGCGGGGACGAGGCTGTACCGGCTGCACGACGATATGTGGCTGTGGGGGGACGTCGAGACTTGTGCGGCCGGGTGGGAGGCTATGGTGCAGTTTGCGGAGGTGACGGGGTTGGACTTCAATATGGAGAAGACCGGGTCTGCGATTATGGTGCGGAAGGACCGAGAGGTTGGGCCGGTGGTGGAGAGGCTGCCGAAGGGCGACGTCACCTGGGGCTTTCTCAAAGTGGATCCTGAGAACGGCCGGTTTGTGATCGATCAGGGTGAGGTGGACAAGCACATCGCCGAGCTGAAGCTGCAGCTCGACGCGTGCCGGACCGTGTTCGACTGGATCCAGGCGTGGAACGTCTACGGGGTGCGGTTCTTCACCAACAACTTCGGCCGGCCGGCGCACTGCTACGGCCGAGCGCACGTGGACAGCATGCTGGCCACCTTTGAGCGCATCCAGAAGACCCTGTTTGGAGCCGAGTCCGGCGGGGCGGGGGATCACCTGAAGAAGATGGTCTCGTCGCGGTTCGGCGTCCGCGACCTGCCGGACGGGTACCTGTATTTCCCCGTCGCCATGGGCGGGCTGGGGCTCCAGAATCCGTTTGTCAAGCTGTATCTCATCCGCGACCAGACGGTGGAAGACCCGGAGAAGCTGGTGGACGAGTTCCTCGAGGACGAGGAGGCGGAGTATCGCCGCGCCAAGGAGCGGTTCGAGGACAAGGGGGCTGCGGTGTGGATGGGGTCGGAGTGGGATGACCTGCGAGGGCAGGAGTTCATGTCTCACGAGGAATATGTGAGGTACCGGGAGCGGACGTCGGCGCTGCTGCTCAACACGTACAATCGGCTCATGGCGGAGCCGGTGGCGCGGGACGTGGAGCTGAGAGGGGAGGTCAAGGCTGCGCTTGAGGAAGAGGAGTGGTATGCGCTGAGCGGGTACGATCGGTGGGTTGTGCAGTTGTTCTGTAAGGACATGATTGCGCGGTTTGGGGGTTTGAATGTGGTGGATAAGGGGCTGTTGCCGATGGGGCTCATGACGATGTTGAGGGAGAGCCGGTTTAAGTGGCAGGGATAAGTTGATAAAGTTGGATTGAAGACTAGATTGATACCCTCCGTAGCAGGAACTACGCACATTGAGAATACAGGAATTGGAATATTTGTCGCTCATTATGGGCAAAACTCAGTGCGACGCTGTGTCCTAGATGAATCTGGCTAGGAACTGGATCTCCGGGTACAACCAAGGTACTGGAGGATTCGGAATCACATCCGCTCTGTTGTTGACAGCTCAGTGACTCGGGCGGGTGACCACTGGAATCCCTGTTGTTGTACCGTGTTTTCCTCTATGTTTGGTATATTCCAATGATCTATCTCATGTTGCTTTCGACGCCGAATTCCAAGGGGATGTTAATGCAGTGAGTGGTTCAACGAGTGCCCAGACATTCACCGAGCGTGATATCCCGCCGTGATCCTGTGCCTCCTCTCGTGCTCAACCGTCTCGGCATCCACCTCATGGCTCTGCACGCGCCACTCAGTCGTGACATTGATATCCTCCTCCGCCTTCGGACCATCCTTCTTATCAGCGCCGTCCTTGCCCTCAATAATCTCCTCCTCGCTCCCAAACCGGTCATAGAACGTCTCCCCAGGCAGCGACAGCGGATGCATGTACTTCTTCCCCTTCTTCCCGCCACCAGCCTTCCCACCCATGGTCGACAGCTTGATCGCCCCCCCGCTGCTCTTGGTATTTCCCGCCCCGGGCGTCAAGCCGCCGGCAGAACTGTGGCCCCTGCCGGAGGAGGACCCGAGCCGCGACCGCAGCCAGGCGCGGTGCAGGAAGGGGAAGAGGACGGGGAAGTTGGAGATGAAGACGGCGACGAAGGACTCGCGGCAGGACCACTCGCCCGTCAGCTTGGGGCCCTGCGGGCTGTTCTGCAGGATGTAGCCGCACCGCAGGCCGCCGAAGACGGCGGTTATGAGACCGCCCGAGAACATGACGAGGAGGCCGACTTTCTTGGTCATGGAGATGCGGGCGGACCATATCATCTGGGTTGGTTATAAGTTAGAGGGAGGCTCGAGTTCGGAGCAGAGGGGGGGGAGGGGGAGGCACTGCATACCGGAAAGGGGATGGCCATGATGTAAAAGTCGGTCACCAGGTTGGTGGTGATGACCATAAATGCTGCAGGCCGCGATACGGCCGGTTGGCAGATGTCTGTACACTGTTAATCTAACGTTCATTCCCCCGTTCAACTGCTGTGCTCCTACGTACTGCCGGGGTCAGGGTTGATCTGCCAGTGCTTCTCGATCGGACAGGCTGCGAGGACGGTGAAGAAGGTGGCGAAGAAGGTGGCGCCGACCAGGCCGAAGCCGATGTTGATCTTGAGCGGCATGCGGTCGACGCCGGTGCCCAGGCGCCTGTAGAAGAAGAGCCAGGCGGCCTTGAGGGTCCAGAGGAGGACGATGTAGACCAGCCATCCGAAGAGCTGCGTTTGCGAGCCCTTGACGCGGAAGTAGTACTCGGTGCTGTTGGGGTCGAGGGCTGCGCGCTCGGCGTCGGTCATGCTGCGACAGTCAGAGTGCTGAACATCGTGAAGACAGTCTCCAGTCTCGTCGAGGCCGGGAGTCTGGAGAAGCTGAGCCGAGGACCGAAACTTACCCGCTGTTGGCAAGGCCGTGCCAGATTTCAACGACATAGTGCGCTGTTGCCGTCTCGGCTGTGTAGAGAAGCTGCGTGCGAGTCAGTCCTTTGGTATCCTTGGCTTCTACAGCAGCGTCAGAGTCTCACAATGACAGCGATCATGAGGATATCGTCAGGGGCCATGTTTCGCCAGCCCGTCAGCCGCCCACGCAAGGCCACCCGGGCCGCGACGACGACGATGTCGATGGCGTTATAGGTCCACGCCTCGACAGTGAAAAGGTCCGCAGGCATCGCTTCGACGCGGTTTCACTCACACGTGGAAGAGAAGGCTGAGCAGCAAGGACGGGCGGGTGTGTGTCGATCGAGGAGGTGCTCTACATTTTGTAGACTGACTACCAATGCAAGACTTTCTCTCTATTGACTCTCTCTGCCCCTGAGACTAATAGCATACTAGTACTGTGGTAGTATCAATAGAGTTCCAGGCCAGGTTTTCCAAGTCTCGACCAAGAGTCCCAACGGCCATCTGCCGGCAACGTTGACAGGGTCTCATCGCTCAATCAACTTCCAAGGACAATGCAGACTATCAAAGAAAAATTTCCCAGTGCCCCTGGTCATACCCAGTAGACAGGGTGCTGGTCTGGCAGCAGCATAGGCACTAACCTACTGTGTAGTGGTCCAGTGGTCTAGCCTCTGCCCAGGACGTGGACGATTGAGATTGTCACTGGATTCAATGCACTGGCGGTCCAACGGGAAATTCTTCAAACCAAGACCTGCCAAGGGCCACTAAAGACAATAAGTAGGCGAGACTATAAGAGGTTGCATCTGGATTCATCAGCACTGGCCTTGAAACTGTAAGCGAAACTGAAACAGGTACCGATCTGCATGCTTAGCCGAGTTAGGTAGGTCTCTGTACGGCATATGCTGTACCAAGATACGACCCTATCTAACCTATCTACTAGTGTAATTCGGGTTGTGCTGTCCGCTGGTAACTTTGCTGAAACAACGGCAACACGACGGCAACACGACAGCACGATAACCCTTTCCCCCGCGCCTCGGCCTCGGCCCAGCCCGCTATTGGATGACGTCGAGTGCTGTGGATAGCCAAGACCTCTAGACCGTTACATGGCGGGGATGCACGTAGGGTGGTACTTGGCGCGGGAGAATGGATCGGGGAGATAGGGATAGACGAGGCTTGTCTAGCCTCTTGTCTAGCGCCAAGGGGGGCTGATAGGCCGGAGTCTCCCCTCACTGACGATGCTCTTAGCGTCTCATCACGAGGTTCATAAAAGCGAGTCGTCGCCGGGATGCTGGCTGTGGCCGTTCCCGAGGCCCTCGCACTCATCCGTTCCTAACCTCTACTGAGATCAACCAGTGTATCAGACAGCTCGACTCGGCACCATGGCCTCCAAGATCGACATTACGGTACGCGTGCCTCTGCTTCCCCTTCCAGGTATCGGACACTGACCGTTGTTGCAGACCTACAATGGCAACATCATCAACGGCGCGTTCGTGTCGACGCCGACCACGCGGCACTCGATCGACCCAGCAACCGGCGAGCCTCTCTACGAGGTGCCGGTGGCGAGCAAGGCAGACCTAGAGGACGCCGTCTCACACGCCCGGGCCGCGTTCAAGACGTGGTCGCTGACCACGCACGAGGAGCGCTCCGCCCTCATGCTGAAGTACGCCGACGCAGTCGAAGCCAACCACGCCGACATCGCCAAGCTCCTGACCATGGAGCAGGGCAAGCCCATCAGCCTCTCCAACAAGGAAGTCACCATGAGCATCCACTGGCTGCGCACCTTTGCCACGATGCAGATCCCGGAGGAGGTCCTCGAGGACGACGAGGAGCGCACAATCTACTCGACCCACCCGCCCGTGGGCGTGGTCGGCGCCATCGTGCCCTGGAACTGGCCCGTCCTGCTGGGCCTGGGCAAGGTCGGCCCCGCGCTCATGACGGGCAACACGGTCATCGTGAAGCCCTCGCCCTTCACGCCGTACTGCGACCTCAAGCTGGGCGAGCTCGCCATGCCCATCTTCCCCCCGGGCGTGTTCCAGGTCCTGTCGGGCGAGGACAGCCTGGGGCCGTGGATGACGTCGCACCCGGACATCGACATGATCAGCTTCACGGGGTCCATCCCGACGGGGAAGCGGGTGGCGGCCAGCTGCGCGCAGACGCTCAAGCGCTGCGTGCTCGAGCTGGGCGGCAACGACGCGGCCATCGTGTGCGGCGACGTCGACATCGCCAAGTGCATGCCCAAGATCGCGACCATGGCGTTCCTCAACTCGGGCCAGATCTGCATGTGCGCCAAGCGCATCTACGTGCACGAGAGCATCTACGACGAGTTCCGCGACGCCATGGTGGAGTTCACCAAGAAGAACATCAAGACGGGCGGCGGGTTCGAGGACGGCGTGGTGGTGGGCCCCGTGCAGAACAGCATGCAGTTCGAGCTGGTCAAGGGCATGTACGCCGAGGTCGAGAAGTGCGGGTGGAAGGTGGCGCTCGAGGGCAAGGTGCGGTCGTCCGGGAAGGGGTACTTTATCGAGCCGGCCATCATCGACAACCCGCCCGAGGACTCGCAGATTGTGCGCGAGGAGCCGTTCGGGCCCATCGTGCCGCTGATGAAGTGGTCGAGCGAGGAGGACGTCATCGGGCGGGCCAACGCGCTCCGGACCGGGCTGGGCACGTCGGTGTGGAGCAAGGACGTGGCGAATGCGGAGAAGATGGCGAGGCAGATCAGTGCTGGGAGTGTTTGGGTCAACTCGCACTTTGACGTTGCGCCCAATGTGCCGTTTGGGGGCCACAAGGAGAGTGGCATTGGGATGGAATGGGGCATTGAAGGGTTCAGGCACTTTACCAACTCGAGGAGTCTCTGGGTGTGGAAGAAGATCTTTGAGTGATGTAGCTGTTTATGTGAGCCTAGAGGTACATACCTTGGATACCTTACATATGAGACAAGATAGATGAGATGGATGTTGTATTAAACGAGTTCATTGCAATTCGAGGTAGTCAAGTTGTGCTGTGGAAGTTGAACAAGTAGGTATGTTGATGAATACCTATCAAGGGAAGGAACAAAAATCAATGAAGACTCACTTTCGAAGCATACTCACACGGCTGCGGTGAAATCGACTTTGGAGTTGAACGATGAGAGACGCTCCCGTCGTTTCCTGGTCCTGACCCTCGACCAGAATCTTCTCTTCATCCTTTCGGTTTACTCCGCGAGCAGAGAATGCAATCACCTAAATAGGTACTCCCGAAAGTGTGATTACATAAGGCTCTTCAACGGTCAACTCTGGCGGTTAGCGTCTCGATCTTAGTGGTATGCCAAGCTTTATGACGATTGCAGCAGCTTTGCGGCACCAGGAACAAAGACACCTCTAGCCGCCATTGGACGGTAAATCAGGCTTCAGAGAAGGGAAGACGTCACTCCCAAAAGGCGCGGACAAGACGATAGGTAGATAAATGCACCGGCTCAGGCGATGTAGGAGTTGACGTTTTTTTAAACTTTCTGATTCTGCAAGGGATTTTTACCTACCTGCACGACCTGCATACATTATCCACACGGCTCCAAATAGATCTCCACATTAGCACGACATCACCAACCATGGACTCTCAAGGCGCCAAATCCGTCATGTCCAACGACATGAAGGAGCTCACCGAAGGCAAGGAGCAGATCTCGTCCCAGATTCGCGGCCACAAGGCCAATCTTGCCAACCCCAGTTAGTACCTCCGTACATATGACCCCGTGCGAAGACATGCGATGACTAACCCCTGCGATCGTAGACACGAGCGAGAAGTCGAAGGAGAACAGCAAGCAGATTATTGAGGATCTCGGCGGCGACGACACTCTCCAATCTCATCGTGACAAGCCGATCAGCAAGTCGGCTGCCGAGGAGCTGGAGGGGACCAGGGCTGCGGCGGCTTGATTGTTCGTCGGTTTCGGAATGGAGACCCAGTGCTGGATTGGCGTTGTATGAGGCAAAGACTGTAGGAACACGATGTCTGGGATAGGAAGGGCAAGGGTTGCGTTGATTCTGTCGTTGTTGGCGTCGGTTACGGTTTCGCGATTCACGATAGCTAGGGATTCTTTTTAAACAACGATGCGTGGTGCTATAACTACGACGATGGTTAGCGAGTGTTCTGTGTTTGTATGAGGTTTTCAATGTGCATGTTTGCTTTATTCCGATCGTGTCCCCGATACGTGATATACACGAGACCGACCTAGCCGCCTCATCGATGGGTTCACTTAGGATGGGTGCTTGGCTGAGAAGGCAGGCACTTGTCATGATCGAGCACAGCTGTGAAAGACAGAAACTGACCGTTGAACGTGCACCATGACAGGGGGCGCTGTTGGGTTACATCCATCCTCCGTCTTCCCCGTACCCCGCATTGCGCTATGGCGTGTTCACCCCTGAACAGCGGACACTTCCCCGCACGACCGTTGGGACGGCCAGACAGCAAACTTCCGAAGAGCTGGGGCAGGTACGCGACCCCAACTTGGAGCGGAGCTTGACTTATATCAGGCACGATCAGTCCCGCCTGGTCCCCAGCGTTCCGAACACTGGAGTCTCAACCGTTCGACCACTCGACTATTCTGACCTCTTACACGGAAAGGCGGCCCGCAGCGGTCCGAGTGAAAAATGGAGGACGCGGTGCAGAGTTCGCCGCCCAGAAAGAGACTCCGAGCTGTACATGCTGTGAGAAACTCGACGCCAATGGGTCCTGTCTGCAAGAAGAGAAACGCTGATTGAGTGCCCAGTGTAACATTTGCAGAGCTCGAATGATAAGGTTCGTCCATCTTCTTTATACCAGTCAATAGGTCTAACTCCAATGAAGCTGCTCAACAGTGACAGTGCTAAGATAAACACAATGGTGCAGGTGCGACGGACACGACCCGTGCGCGAGCTGCTCGGCATCAGAGCAAAACTGCACCTATGGACTGAACCCAAACCAGTGAGTTGTCGTCCTCAACCGACGCGCCAGCACCTCTGCTCACCCGTGAATCAGCAAGGGAAAGACCGACCTCATTCTAGCGGGCGTCTTGCGGATGGAGGCGGCCCTGTTCGACATGAGGTCTATGGTTAGCGAGCCTCTCGTTGCAGACGCGGTTCCTCCTATATCCACTCTGATCTTGCCATACAGGTTTCTTCACCAAGCTTCCTAGGCAGCCAGATGACCTTGCCACCGATCGACTCTTCACTAGAGACGTTGTCGTCGCACCAGAGATCTTCGCCCTCCTCTACCAGCAACGCGGATAATCTACAAAATGCCGTTCTGGACCCCATGCACACATCCGCAACAGAATCCATACTGCAATGGCATCATTTCGATGTCTTCCCGTCACTGAGGCAGACGTACATCTCCATCTTCCACCTGGAGCAGTCGCGTGAGCCAATCAAGCTGAGAGCGTCCACAATGTATCTGTACGTCAACGGCGCGGAGATTGACCGCATCATCACGTCCTTCGCAAGCAGCGTCAATTTCTGGTATCCTACCATGTCTACGGATATGTTGAAGGCAGCCCAAACCCGAATTGCCGATGGAAAAGCGGCTGATACCACATCGTCATGCCTCGCATATCTGGTGATGGCGTTAGGTTGCGCAAATCTCACAATCTCGGTCCCGGCTACGGACGCCGATTTGTCAAAGACAGAGATAGAAGCCTAGGCCGCGCATCATCGAGCAATGGGAGACATATACATGGACACGGTCCTGAAGAAACTGTGTGTGGTGCAGACGGAAGTGAGCACAGCAGCAACACAGTGTCTTTTCTTCGTCGCGTAAGTGTCTCGTCACAAACTAATGATTGAGATGCTGAGCAGTGGCCCAGGCTCTACTTTGCTTTTGTGAGAAGACCACTTCAAGCGTGGCAGTACATCAACATGGCCGCTACACAATGCCGTCTACTCCTTTCATATTCGCCAGCGAACGAAACCAGCGACGATCAGGAATGTCTGAGAAGGATATTTTGGTCATGTTATATCCTCGAGAGGTGAGCTATAGTTCCAAACCTCGCGTTCTCCTGAAGGAGATTAACCCGCCAAAGCGACTACCTCGCCGAACTCTCCGCGCTCCCACAAAGCGGTATAGCCCTCATCGAGTCCTCCATCCCCTTACCCGCGCAATACAACACCCACGCCAACATCCAAGAAGAAGAGCAGTCCTCCCTCTACTTCCTCGCCTGCATCTCCATGCGCCGCCTCCTCAACCGCGTCCACCACGTGCTCTACGCCCGCGAGTCCGGCGTCTCGCTCGACAACGGCCGCTTCCCGTCCGTGGTGTCGGAGCTGAACCACCAGCTGGAGGAGTGGCGCGAGTTTCTACCTGTGTCGTTAAAGTTCTCGGTCGACGCCCAGGAGACGGCCAACGAGTACGGCGGGTTTCTGAGGCAGAGGTATCTGACGTGTCGCAGCGTTATTTACCGGCCGTATTTGACTTGGATTATTACGAATTGTATGGATACGATGACGACGCCGGAGAATGTGCTGGGCAGTTGTAAATCGTGTCTTGATGCTTGCTTGTTGCATATTATCAACCTGCGATGGTTTGCGCACACTGTTTTTGTTGATACGTGGATTTGCTCACTGTCGTAGGTCATTCTCTTTCTTCAGCTCGCAGTCCCGTGACATTTGCGTTGTTCTGTCTGTTAACTTGCCCCCAGCATGACAGCAGCGATGCTCATCCTCCTCGTCGCCTGCCGCCTCCCCGTCCTCCGCCAGCTGGTCGGAGAAGAGGTCCTGACGGCGGCTTCGTACCTGAAACAGCTTATTCAGGAATGGACTGAGATCTCGGGCCAGCCGGATTCGCCGAGCATTGAGCAGAGCTTGAGGCTGATTACGGAGATTGACGGGTTTATTCAGCAGGAGTATCAGGGCGAGGAGGAATATGATCTTGTGCAGAGGGTGCGTGGTTGTTGAGTGGTTGTTTTGCGTGTCTTGTTCGTTTCGTGTGGGAAATGGTGTTGGGCTGGGATACTGTGGGATAGCAAGGGCACTGCGCACACATGGGTGGAGTATGGAGGATATAAAAGCAACTGGTTTATATGTCGATATATGTCTTTTGGGTAAGGTAGTTCAAGAGATGGTAATACAACTGAGCTAGGTATAAGATTACGAGTGATCTTGCTAATATAGCAAATACAAGATATATGACAGTTGTCAGAATGAACTCCTACTGGTTGTGTTTAGACTTTAGAGAGTGGAGGTTAAGATTTGCCGCGAGATAAAAGCCTTGAGTTGTTATAGGATTGTGAGTGTACGGTAATAGTTCTACATGAGGTAGTGGAGGAATTGCAAGCTTCTGATCAATAGAAGAACTCATCGCGTTTACACTTGTTAATCAAATAGGTACCAGACTAAAGTATGCACGTATATTGACTGCTAAACTAAGGTACCTAAACTTTTAGATATATGCTAATGTCAGCTTTCTCGTGTCTTGGTTCCTCAACAACAACCCATCTGAACAAGACTTATCAGTGCGTCGTTAGAGACGTACGACGGTAACAGTAATGAATGTTGAATTGAGAGAAGCGAATCGCAGAAATCATTGACAGTCTGACTGAAAGGACTTGCGCAACTGTCCAGTCCCTCTCAAGAACCATGCATGTTCCGTGGAAAGAAGTGCTCGAAAGATAGATGAACCTAGCTTCTCATTATGCAGCCGTAAGGCAAGCACAAGCAGACGAGATGCGTGATGGGTTCGCCTGGCAGTTCGAGACAAAGGATGGCAGGCCTGTGGTGGCGGTGTTGACGGCAGCGGTGTACGCAGCGCAGAAGGGCTTTGCCAAAGTCGTCGTCCCAAGGACCTGGCGCAGGCAGTTATCATGATTGCATTTAACTGGCGCAAGTATCGTGGTGGGGGACGATGTCGTAGTGCTGCTCGTTGGAGAACTGGTTGTTGTTGTTGTCGAGGAGGAGGAGCTCGAACCAGAGTCGCTCCCGTAGACCGATACCTCATAGACTCCCGCCTCCCAGTCGGCTTCTTTGTTGTGGTCGACATCCCAGATGCTGTAGTCGTTGATCTTGACGTAGCGGTAGCTGCCACTGAGAACGTGCGCTGTGAAACCGGGGATCAAGTTTTGCGTGTTGTCGACGAGTTGGACCCAGTAGGAATTGTCGGCGCTGGCACTGACTGTGTAGCGGTTGACAGAGTCCGACCCGCCAACACTCTGGAATGACAAGCCTATCCAAGCAAGGTTGTAGACCTGTCCGAGATCCACCTGCCAGAAAAAGGGCACTCCCGTGGGTTGATAGTACTGCTGAACGGTGTCATACGGGTCGACGTCGTAGTTGATCCCGTCATTGGCTGCTGACGCACTGAAATTGTATGTCCCGGCCGCTATCTGAGCTGCTGTCAGCTGCACCGACGGCGACGCTGTGACTGGCTTGTTCAGCGAGAGCAACTTCCATGGGAAAGGGGTGATTGAACCGTTCGCCACACTGAGTTGCAGCGAGGGCGTATACTGAAGATGCATAAGTCCAGTGCCCGTGGCGCCAGTGACTGCGGGTGCGTCGTCGTCGATGGTGAGCGGCATGAAGACGTAGGTAGACTGAAAAAATGCAATGGTATTGTACCGGTCTCCGACGTACACATACACCGGGTTGGCGTCTGTGCCAAGGTTGAGGATAAAGGTTGGCTGGCTGAAATACGTGCTGGCATCACCAACGGGCTGCATGCTTGTCCAGGTAGAATTTCCATTCCGGTATCCGGTGATGCTGTCGCGAGGAAGGCTGAACCCGGCCGTCACATCTGATGTGCGGATGTACTGACCCTGGTTTGGGTTCCAACCACTCTGGGTGGAGGTGGTAAGGTACACGTACTGGCCGGCTGCACCGTGGTTTCGCACAACTGTGGGTGCCTCACGAGATACGGCAGTGAAGACATCGTATTCTTTGTCAGGGACGACGTCGGTGAAGTCATCGGTGAGCTGCCAAACACGGTTGTAGACATTGTCCGAAGCGGAGAAGAGGTACGCGGAGCCGTCCTTTGGATCTTGCCAAACGGTCATGTCACGAGACCGATATCCAATGTTGGTGCCATTCACCGGAGGGACGGGGTCTATGCCGTCGGTTGTGTAGTAGCACTCCGTATTGTATGTTGGGCAGTATATCTTGACCGACTGATATCCGAAGGCTGGATCGTTTGGCGCGTATGTGCCCGAAGGGACGCTCACAATCGGCCGGAATATCGGGACTGCCGTCGTGTTGTCGACTACCGTGTAGGTCTGGGATACTGTGGCGCTGGCCTTGCCATTGAGGGCACAGATTGCCTTGACGGTCAGACCGGAGCCGGTGATTGAAATCCTCGTCCCACTCCAGTACTGGGTGCTATTGACGGTTGGGCTGGTCCCATCCGTGGTGTAATAGATGACTCCATTCGTGGTGTTGCAGGTGATGAACGCAGCATCACCACTGTGGACCAGGACGGCTGAAGAAGAGGAGGATTCATCCAGGCCGGGGCCGATGTCTGGGGCAACGAGAGCTTGTCTTTGGGTGCCTGGGTCTCCAATCGTGATGACTGTGGTCGATACCTCGGAAAGATGCGTGGTGGGATAACGAACAATATAGCTGGCAGCATTGATATTGTAGTCCGTGCTGTACTTGTTGTAGAATGAGGTATCGTATGGCGTCATCTGTGCCGAGACCGCTTTCAACGTCAAATTGAACACGATTCCGGTCAACTCGTACGTCCACCAGTTATCGACTTGGGCTGTACCGTAACCGTTGCTTTGCGAGATGTAGCTGACTGCTTGTGGATTGCTTGCACTGGGAGCGTTGAACTGTTGAACCTTGGGTGGGTAATCCGAACCTGTATTCGGCACATAGGCATATCCAGTAGTGCTGCTGCTCTTGGGCGTGGACGAATAGTCAGTAGTGACGCCCCCAACGCGGTCGCCCATGGCGGAAGGATCTTGGTTCCCGGCCCCTGGACGA
This sequence comes from Coniochaeta ligniaria NRRL 30616, assembly GCA_001879275.1. Lineage (NCBI taxonomy): Eukaryota > Fungi > Ascomycota > Sordariomycetes > Coniochaetales > Coniochaetaceae > Coniochaeta > Coniochaeta ligniaria. The sequence goes on from KV875097.1 coordinate 3,186,790, forward strand.
TGGTGACCTTTGGCCGTGAGCGTGTATGGTCCTTCGACACTGTCTGCAGTTGCCACGAAGAGTTGCGAGGGATCGAAACTTGCAGTCATCTCCCAGTGTGCCCAAAGGACGTACTTCTTGGTTGGCGCGTTGTAAAGAAGCTTGGGGCGTTGGACTTGGCAGTAGGTCAACTGCTGGACCCCGTTCACGTCCGGAGTGTAGACATTGATGACAGATCCGACAAAAGCCCAATTCATGAGATCCTGGGATTTGTACATGTTGACGAGGGCTTCATTGTACGGCGGCCCCGTGCTGGCGCTGAACACCTGGCCGACCCAGTAATACCAGTCTTCCACCTTGAGGAACCCACCACCAAAGGCCTGGATGGGATTGCCTGAGGTGTCATACCATATCTGACCGTTTGGTATGGCGGTGTAGTTCGGCTGTCCGGGTAGCGCATTGGCTGCCCGAGGATCCAGCTGCGGCACTCTTTCACTCAAGCCAGGTTGTCCTGCACCAAAGGTTGGCACGGCCTGAGTGAAGGGTAGGCAGAGGAGGATGAAGCGACAGAGACTCGACTTCATCTTGAGACAGATCTTGTCGGTTGGTTGACTGAAAGAGTGAAGAAGACTCCCCAGATAGGAGTTGATAGAAGCGCAGATGGCCGAGATTCTTGCCGTGCTCGTGGAAAAGGAAAGAGGCGATTCACAATTTTATATATAGTCGTCATCTCTACCTGACCTCAGATGATCACAACTTTGCTCCCCGTCTTTTCCGTTTTGGTCCTCTAATGACTTTGTTCTCGGAAGAAACACCGAGACTACACCTAGACCCCACATTGAGATGGCAGGGGTTGGGAGTGATTGAGACGGAGCTGCTTCCCCAGGTTTTGGCGGTGGAGAGGTGCTCAGGTGATGATGATTTGCAACTTTGCATACCTCGTAAACGGCCGACTCGGGTAGGTAAGGTACCTTCAACAAAAGTGGCAATGATCATCACGTCGCCTTGGACGGATAGGAATTACTTCTCGGGAAGTAAAGATGAGAAGTGTCGTTACGGGAAGCAGAGCTCTGGTTCTGGATTGCTTCGGGGAAGACGGCTAACTATTGCCTCTGTCGTGTAGACTCTGGTCGACGAAGTCGATCTTTTAGCCCCATGCAACCCCAGACTACCATCGAGAGTGAATTGCCGTGATACGAGATGAAAATGAAGTGCTCACCATCGTTGTTACCCCATCCTCTTGAGTGTAGGATGCGGAGGTCCAGGAACTGGATGCAGGTCAAGGTCAGGTACCGGGTTCGCAAAGGAAGTTGCAGACGACGTTGACACACATTTCTCCGACTGGTCCTCAACTCCCGAGTCCCGACCTCCAAATCTGAAAGTGCCTGTGCTCGATGCGGGGTCAGTCCCATGTTGGAGAAATCAGGCCAGTTGTGGTTGCTGTGCTGTGCTGTGCTGAGCACCCGGGCTGGCATCGTTCCGTCGGCTTAAAATTAAGCTTCATGTGCAAGGCCCCGTGCGTGAACACTCCATGCCTGCACACCGTTCGGTCAACCCTTCGTATGCTTGCACGCTTCCATCCTTTGTTGCACATACCCCTGACTCACGGACCGCAACGGGCCGAGTATCGTCTGCCCCGCACTCTTCCCCGCATTGAGATGGAAGCACATGGCATGATGGCAGGGGTTCCCCGCAAAATTGTCTCCATCGACGCCGTTGAGATCTGGGAATGTCGAATAAGTAGGACGCAGGGGGGGAACCTTGAAAGTTGCGAAGCCGCTCAGGCCTACACTCTATTTCCTCACTGTGCTGAAAACAGCTTTGTGGAAAAGTGTTCCCGTTCACGCGTCTGTCAACTGACTGTGACCTGATACGACCTAACTTACCTACTACGTAGTAGTCGGGGAACTACCCGCTTGAGATGGCAATGACTACGAAGAAGACATGTAGGGGGAAATGTGCTTCTAAGGTCCAGCTTCGGATAGCTATCCGCAATCGTCCTATTATTGCTAACCCGTAGGACACATCGTCATAGGCAAATTTTCGTGCAATGACGCCGCAGAAAGTAGCATTGAGAGTGCTCGGGGCCGAAGCATCCAGACTGGACATTTACGAATCCATGAATCGCATACAACACCTGCCGAGTGCCGACTAACAACTACCAAAAGATCCCCTTGCATTCAGACGAAAACCAGACACTTCCTTCGAGATTGATATCTGAAATATCGAACAGACATCTCTGAACCCTCCACAGGAGAGAAAGTTTACTTGCTGTTCTGTTGCAGTGGTCAATGTGAACAATGGAACCCAACATCTTTGCAAGGTATCATCGACTTCACCTCGAATCGTGCTGGGTGTCTCCTCGCTGACTGGCTTCTAAAGCCAACATCTGGTCCTAGTGTACACGCTTGTGTTCGCAATTCTCACCTCCTCACTTACTGTGGGAGTGAAAGCAGACACATTTACTCTGGGCGCCGTCGCAACTGCTTTCCAGCTCGCGGGAGACCATGCGGCAAACAATATCAAGGTAGACTGGAGCCTTGTGGCTGGGGCTTCCAGCTACCAGCTCTTCCAGTCTACGACCTCTGGATCAGGTTTTCGTCACAAAGCAACTGTTTCCGGAAACTCGTTCGACGTCTATGCTCTCAGGGTTGGGATGACGTACTACTATCAGGTCCAGGCCTTTGCCAGCAACGGAACATCACTTGGGCAATCTGCCGAAACGAGTGCTGCTACTTTTGCTGTCGGAAACAATTATGACACATATGATAACACGGTACTGAGAACCTTCGCCCCAAAGTCGGATCTGGAGTCAGGAGGTATCTACTACCAGTACAACTACGAATCAGACGCCAATGGGTTCCTGCAGTTCGTTCAACAAACCTCGACTGATGGGTACAATTTCGCCGGCAATACTGTGGTTCTCACCCGATCACAGGTATGCGCGTCTGTCTCCGGAGGATATTGCATACTGCAAGCTACAAACATTGTGAAGAACCCAGCTACGGGCAACTTCGTTTTGTGGGCACACCTCGAAAACAACGTGGACTACACCCTTGCCCAAGTCGCCGTGGCGGAAGCTGTCCCAGGACAGCCGTTCACTTTCATTGGAACATATCAGCCCGAAGGTCAGCAGTCTCGAGATCTGACCTTCTTCGAAGACGTCGACGGCTCTGGCTACCTCATCTCGACCGCGAACAACAACCAAGACCTTAACCTCTACCGCCTGACGCCAAACTGGACCGCAATTGCCTCCTGGCCGGCTGTTCTCCTAGCCGGCCAGTCGCGAGAGGCGCCATCAATGGTACACGTCGGCGATTACTACTACCTCTTCACGTCCAATACCGCTGGATGGTATCCCAGCCAAGGGCAGTACATCTCAGCGCCCGCACTTGCCGGACCCTGGAGCGAATCTCGCGGCATTGGCAACACGGCCAACTTCGGTGCCCAGTCGGGATGGCTTGTCACCTTCGGCACGCAGATAGCCATGATGGCAGATCGCTGGGGCGCCCAGTGGGCGCCGCCAGAAGCATCGAATTCTCAGCGGATGCTGCCAATTTCGTTCGGCAACGGGTACGCGTCGTACGGGTTCTACGAGACGGTCAAGTACAACGCTACCGGCGGTGGCCTAGTCCCCGTGCAATCGGGGAAGATCCTGTCAATGGGCAAGCCGGTCGCTGACAGCGGACTGAGCACGGATGCACCGGGCGACGCGGTGACATATGCGGCCAGCAAGGCCAACGATGGAATCCAAAATGACGAGGACAACTACTTCAAGCCCAACTATGTGCCGTTCTGGTGGCAGGTGGACCTCCAGACCAACGCGTCCATCACCCAGATCGACATGACCACAAATATGGTCAAGGGTTCCGAGACGTATTACGGGTACGTCATCCAGGGCAGCTGGGACGGATCGTATTACATCCAGCTTGTGGACGGGTCGACGAATACCGCCCCGGGGTTCGTGAGCAGCAAGGTCAGCAGCTCTTACAGCTTTCGGTACATCAAAGTCATTGTGTACCGGGTGGTCAACGTTCACAACGGCCAGGAGGCTGACTGGGCGAGGGGAATTGATGAATTTGTTGTATATGGCAAGACTTAGCCGCTTCTATGTAGCTGTATAGCTAGCATCAGGCAGTCCGCCTGGTGGGCTGTGACGTCGGTCTTCAACGGTGGATAGTTATCGCATTTGAGATGAAGATGGCTTTATTCTTTTCCTGGTAGGTGAAATTCGAGGAGAGGGCACGCAGACAGAAGAGGCGCTGAATGGAGATTGACAGTTGGCAAGAAGCCGAACGTCTGTGCAATATTACTCCAGGTCTAATTGGCATGGCTGCTGAGGGAGGACATGTGCGTCATATCTCTGGGCGGTCAAGCTGCTAGCACAAACTAGTGAGGTTGCATGGCCTGCTGTGCACTCCCCATGGGAACGTCCCAGTACACTGCATTGTCTGAGGGACCATAAACAATATCACAGGAGCAGTGTTTGGGGTATTGGTGTACGTATATCAATTTATTGACGCTGGCGATATCCAAATAGTTGTAAAGAGCAGGCTATGGGTGGTATAAATCTTGACCAAAGTCCAACAGGTAAATGGTAAGGCCTGCTTAAGCAGGGAGAAATCGTATAGCATATGAAAATGCCAAAACATAGATCCTCGCCAATGCGTGGAAGCCAGCTTGATGATGAAATGCAATGCGCTGGTAGAAGAGCAATCTTGACGCAAGAGAAACCAACGTGAACGCTAGACAGTGAACGCCAAATCACCCAAAGGCAGACCGGAAACAAAAGAAACATTACCAGGACTTCCTCTTGGACTGCACATTAGCGCTAAGAAGCTGTCTTGTCTCGGGTTGAATGGGATGGAACTGGCCAACATGGCCGCAGTGGTGACACGCCATTGGGGGAAAGGGTGTGTCGACTCTCTTCGACCCTATAAGATGTGCCATAGCCAGATCTCGAGGCGTCAGGTTGAGATGTGGTGTGTTGGACAGACTGCTATCGGATGTGGGACGGGTCGACACGGACGTCACGGACGTGACAGACGTGACGCTAAAGGCCGGGGACAGGACTGAGACACCAGACTCGGCGCGAAAATGGACGCCGTCGATGATAGTTGTCTTGACCGTCCCGCCGAGGACGGAAGGGGTCCGAAATTCGGTGATGTCGAAAGAGCTGAGTTCGGCGCTCTGGACGGGTTGGTAGGCCTGGCTGGGCAGATACATTGGCGGGGGCGGAGGAAGATTGGCCATCATGCCCACGATTGCTCTGCCGTCTTCGATGGAGGGTATTCTGGTGTTGACCGCACTTGTCGACGCAGCTCGTTGGTTATGGAGCTCACAGGTTGGATCCATATACTCTTCGATAGCGACAATTTCATCGTCTGGAGTGGCGTTGCGGACCTGAGCCAGTCGGCTTGCAGACTGTATCCTTGTTATACTGGCATGACGAGGGATGGGCGTTGTATGCTGAGTTTGAGGAGGACTGCTTTGCATGGGCGTTGTCTGCTGAGTTTGAGGTGGGCTGCTTTGCTTTTCAGCTGCTGGAGGCGGAGCTTCTCTGCTGATGCGTTGTCTCCCACGACTAACGGGGCGAGCCTCGTCAAGACTGGCCCTGGGGGTCTGCGGTCGGGCAATCGATCTGGAACGAATGGCCTCGACCGCATCGTTTGCCTTTTTGATGCCTGCATGTCGTGCAAGGCTGTTGGACCGTGAACGAGTTGTGTCACTTTCTCTGCGGCTGGTCTGCGCTCTCGAGGGCGGCCGGCTGGAATGACTCGTATCTTGTGTATGCTGACGTGCACGACTGGATGACCTGCGGATAGTGGAGGCACTGCGAGTTCTGGCCGATCCTGATGGGGAGTTGGAAGCGTCTTTGGTATACATGTTGGCCGCTCGAGCAACGTTTGATGAACTCCGTTCCCGCACACCACTACTCCCACGAGTATCTTGGTTGCGGCTGGCCATACGAGATTTCGGAGAATCGGACCGGAATGGTCGGGGATGTTTCGCATCCTCAAGCAAACTGGGGCGTCTCCGCGGGGGGGACTGCTTTGCGGACTTGCTTTCGCTGCGAAGCATGGAGGGCGATCGTCGGCCAGAGATAGGCACAACTTGCGAAGAGTCATTGCTGCCAGGCTCTGCCGCCACGTTTGTCCCCTTGGTCGTCGCTCCTGACCCGGAGGAAGAGTCGGTATTAGACCTGCCGGGAGGTATCCCGGCTTTCCAATGCATGATGGAATCTCCTTCCAGCATTTTGGGTGGGTTCGTGCTATTGGTAATGGAAACAGATACCATCTGTGTGTTGGCACCGGGGTATGGCGTGAGAGGCGCAAAGTGGTTCGAAGCAGGTCCATTGGGTGATCGAGGGCTAGAGGCCCAGTCCAAGTTGATCGGCATATTCAGTAGCGTATCGGATGGTTTCCAGAAGTACTGGATGGTCGCCTGGGCGATCTCCTCAGGGGACATGACAGGGGTAAATGGTTTGGCATGCCTACCAAAGAAGCGATGTTGCTCTGAAATAAAGCTGTCGAGTGGATATGGTGTAGACTGTCGAAAGTCCCCAAAAGCGGCCACTGCTTCGGGGATCACCAGTTTCGGACGTATGGCTAAGGGTGTCGGACTTGGTGCTTCAGGTGTTGGGATGGTAATTGGCGAACCACCGACGGATGGTGACCAGGCACTGTACACTTGACTCATCAACGCCGGAATCTGTAATTTGGGGAATGGTTTGTCCGGTTTTGAGCCAGGTGATCCACTTCTGGGGGGTGCAATGCTGTTCGACGGAGATATGTTACCGGTCATAGGGCCGTGAATGCTGGGTGGCGGTGACGGCCATTTTGCTGAACCGACAATGTCTGTGCTGGCCACAATACTAACAGACTTAATGGACCCTTCAGACTCCGATGTAGCGTCTTGGGCCTGTACGAGCTTCGCAAAGGCGGGATTGCTTGTATCAGCCATCAAGAACTCCTTTGTACCCCGACCAGCAAGAGCGTAGACGCTGACTTCCCCACCCTTGATGCCTACTATGGCACTGGTTCCGGCATAGAGAGACTCTGCCTCTTGCCCACATCGGTTGCAGAAGATGACGATGATCTCTTTGTCGAGCTCGGCAGCGATAAGAGGCTCGAGCCTCTGCACCCAATACGTCAGGGTCTCCATGTCCGGCTCTGCAAGTGTTCTGCTGAACTCCCGACTGTCTTGGCCGGTCACCCATGACATGGAAACAACCAACACGTCTGCTTGGACCTCCAGGGCATGGGAGGCGAACTCAAAAGCGTTCCAAGGACTCCCGAATTTGTAGGGACTGTCAAAGGTTAGCCATGTCGTAGAATAGGTTGTAAGCACACAGAGCCTCAACATACTTCAAGTCGGTGCAGATACCGACACAAGTCTTTCCTAGGCCGGGTATGTCGCCGTGGTAGAAACCGTCGGTTCCTTCCAAAGCCCATGTTTCGTCTGCCTTGTATAAGAAGCTCTTTCTGTAGTTCAGGATTGTTTCGCCGTCCCCGTTTACCATGATGGCGGAGTCGTAGTATTCCGGGGATGCGGGCCATTTGAACCTGACATCTACCTTCTCGGGGTATCCGACAAGGACTTTGGTGTTGAACTTCAGAGCGGTTGTGCGTGCCCAAAGCGAGCTGATCCCAGAACCGGAGTGTTCTAAGAAGGGGTGTATTTGTTGGAGAGACTTGAAGTTGTATCCTTTAAATATCCGTAGTTAGCACACAAGCAACACCTTGATGGCGTATCGTAACCATATGGGTGACAGGACGGCTTAAACAAGCGGCTCTCGTGCCCGACATACCGCTAAATGCCATCTCCGGGAGGACAAGCAGATCCAAATCCTTCAGCTCCTCCGGCTTTGCCTTGTTCAGGACAGCATCAGCCCGGTTAAGGTTGTTGTCGGTGTCACCAACCTGCGGAGAGAATTGAAGACATGCGATCCGCATCTCGCCCGCAACGGATCCACCGCGATCCGACTGCCTCCAACGAACACGGCGCAGCGGCGGCCTCGTTGAAACGGTCTTTCGCGCGCATTCAACGGGTATCACGAGACGGTGAGGTATGCTGTCGAGTTTTCTTCCCCAGGATATGAGGAAGTTGTTGATGATAGCCTGAGACTCGGTATCTCTGCTGAGGATCGGGGCCCTTAGTAAGGTTGGAACGAATGACTAAAGCAGACAAACGACAAATCGTGGAAGGACTATGATGGTTCCAATGACAAAAGGTTGGGCGGTTTGCGAAGAGTATATGAGGCGCAATACTTCGTAGAGAGACCGCTGTTTTGGACAAGCCAGGAAGCAATGACCACAGGCCAGCCGCCGAGAGGGCTAAATCGCGTTGGCACTTCCGAGACGTCTGCATCATGGAGAGGCCCCTTTTTGCAGCCCATCCTCGCTGCATGCTGAGTCCAGTGACTGTTGAGGCGGAATGCAATCAACAGCGACGAGGACAGCGTCCGGCGGTTAAAGGATTTTGGTGCAGCGGGACATCGTCGCCCATTGGTTCGCAGCCTGACAAAGGGACCGTGTTTGACCTGATGTCTGGGCGCTTAGACTCGAGGTGCAAATCGTCTCTGCGTGGGATGAAACACCGCGTAAACACACTCGAAGAATAGGTGCATCATGGAATCGAAGGATCGAAAAGAAAACAAGCATCAAGTCGTTTGCTTGTTACTGAACGCATATTTCCAAATGGATGGTTGGGAACGGAGTCGAGAAAGCTTCCCCGCATCGCCTGAAGATTGAAGATGCCCCGGCTTTGTGCTGGAAACGCAGGTACGGGAACATTCCCAGCCCATCGGTACGGGAGAACAAGGTATCACGTGTCTGTTACTAACCCCTGGAGCTTGCAGAGAGCTTTTCTGCGTGTCGAGGCGGTGAGGAAGCCTTGCTTCCTCCTGATGATCGAACCATCGCAGAACAAAGAGGTATGCGGGTTAGCGCGTGGGTTCGCGTGTCCACTGGATGATTTGCCCCGACTAAAATTACCTGTGACGTGACTAGCGCCCTAAATGGACTAGCCAAATCCCTGGGCGCTAAGATGACCCAAATTGTCGGGTCGTACCGACCTATGACCAAACTTAAATTTTAAAATAGATGTTGGCCTAAAGTAAGGTACCTAAGGTACATTGGTACATAACAACGCGTTTCCTTTGTCCGGTCCGGTCTGTGGCAATCGGTGGCTTTTCTACTCCAGCATCGTGCGTTGTCGTAAGTGTACCCGACTGTCTGGCTTCGCTTGTTTCGCGCTTGGTGTTCATTTCTCGCACGGGCAAGGAGCAGCGTTAATGACAGACAACACTCAACTCGATCCTGTCCAGAGATGGAGCTCAATGTCGCGCTTAGATGATCAACACCTTGGCCGCGCCTTCAGAGACCACCTATCGTCTCGAGCTCTGTTTCAGCTCAAACCCAGTAGACGCGAAGGCATGGTCTCCCTGTCTAACCGGTTGATGATGTAATGCATGCACCATTGCTCAAGCAAGTGACTGATAACTGCGCTCCAAGATGTCTGAAGATAAGGTTGTTAACAGGCCGGGTTGACTCCATCATGATTTAACGCAGCGCTTGGGTGCGTGGCTTTGTGCGATGGAATGTCTGTTGCCATTTGTTCATCTCTCGTCCAGCATGCATGGCTGTTCGATCTCTCTGGATGACCATCCAACCTTCATTCTCTTGTGAATTGTGCCTTGGAGAAACATAACAGCCTGTCTGATGCTCTGAAGCACAGCAGATCAACAACTTCAGTGTACATGTAGTGTTTGAGCCTAAGGATGGCCTACTTTGACGGCTAAGACAACCACATATCTGTGCCCGATACTTGTCAAAATGTTTGCTGTTTTGGAGCATTTACGCATACTTTACTCTTACTCTTCACCCATCTCTCCCTCTTTTGTCGTTTTTTTCTTTTTTTTTTTCCTTCTGTGTGTCCCCTGTCTTCTCTGTCCGTTGGTGGCTGCCAGAACGTGATAGCGCGTAGTCCACCAGTACCGCCCTACTGGGATAGGTGGTGCTACTTGTGCATGTCGGCAACGTCGGATAATCTTGTTGTTTCTATTTTGGCTACCGTGGGGCGCTTGAGTACATGTGCTCGCCTCTGTGTCTCTCATACCGTCACATGATCACCGAAGTTGTTTTACCCTACCCAGCATCAGTCCCGGAGACTGGGATCAACCTCGTATGTACTATGTACTGTGTGACCGTCCAACTGGTACTCAAGTCACAGCCAACCAATTTCCTGGCGCCGCTATTTCAGCCGCCGTTGGGCAACATTGGGAGACCAAAATGTCATGCCTAAGGGTGACAATTAGGGCTGCATGTTGCTCCGCGCAAGTATCTGAACAGATCGGTCCGAGACTGCCAAGGAGCCGAGATATCCGGATATCAGTCCTAGAACTCCCTGGTCTGTTGCCAAGGAATGACAGTTCCCCCCTTGGCAAAGGGTCGGTTATTTGTTGGACCGGAGACAGGGGAGTTTTTGACATAGTCGTGCCGGTTTCCTAATCAATCTGAAGAAGTGTCAGTCTCGACCTTGTCCTCTCTTGGGTAAATTCAACACTTCGTCCATCAGATAGGGGGTGTTCATGAAAGCCAGTAGTAGCTTCTTGTCACAGGCATTGGCAAACTGTCTCCCCAGAAACAAACGTCTTGAGGAACCTAATTGTGTTCGCATTCGTATGAGCAGGAGGTCATACCGCTCCCTCTCGACCTAGTCTGTCGACACACTGCAACGCGGTAAACATTCTGACTGGTTGATTGAGGCACCTACCAAATACGAAAAGGATAATGTATCCATGGGGATCAGCAATGTCCATGTGCCGTGACCGGAGGACAACATTTACCATGCGCGGTGATTGCTGCTATTCGGCACCTAGGCGCCATGTGCAGCAGCACCGCGCTTGATTCCAAGCCTGGTGTATCCCCGACTGATTACGGTTGGTGGACACATGCACTAACATGGATGCTTCTGAGGCAACATGCATGTTCTGATCACGTCCGCGGCGGCAATTAGAGGCCAGAAATACTACGGTTGATGAGGTAGTGACACTGATCGTACAGCTAGTGATAGTCACTGTTCAATCTCGCCATACTTGGAACCTGCTCTTTGTTCACAAGCGTCTCGTCTCCATAGTGGAAAACAGTCTGGTGTACATACAAGAGTTCCAATCTCCAACCCCGGATGGTCAAATCCATGTCGGGGATATTGGCGATTCCAAGGTCTGGAAGTCGGCCGAAGTTCTCAGGGGAAAACGAGCATACGAGTCGAACTGGTTCCACCTGAGTTCAAACAGTCCTCGCAGATCAGGGTCTCTGAGGTGCGTGCAGTTGACCTTGTGACCCTTTACAGTCCAACCCGCAACCTGACAGGCCTTATCGCACCTTCTGTCTTAGCATTTGGTCAAGTGATAGATGTGTTGAGCAGAGACCTTACCTTGTCGCAGTACCAAAAGAACGAGCACCTAGCACATTTGTTCAACGACGTCCCCTTCTTGCCGCATCCATGGCAAGTTTTGAGCCCCTTGTGGTCCATTGAGTACTGTTGAACCTCGTCACTCAGTGCAAATAGACCCTCAAGGGATGTTGTAAAAATCTGTTGAATGTTTTCCCCGGTCAGAAAGTTGATCTAACACAAGCCATAGGGGACTCGCGATAACTGTTATACACATACCTTGATCCTGCTCGGATCTTCGTGGCGGATGCCTGGTTGGGGCTCGAACCTGAACTTGTGACGCTCCGCATAGAGAAGCGCGACAGTGTACCCCTTCTGGACTCGAGTGTGGTCCAACTCTACGCCCCTGCCAGGAGTATAAAATAGTAGGTCGACCTTCCTACCGTCGATATCCTTGAGTTCCAGCTTCAATCTTGATTGCAGAAGCATGACCACGTCGACGATCTCGGCCAGAAAGCACCAGTGACGGCGTGGTCCAAATGCCCCTGTGTCTTTCCGCTCATAGTAGACAATATCGATTTCCTTCTCATTTGGCAGGCTAGAGAAGCTGGGAAATGTCGTCCTTGTCCGAAGATTCGCCAGGGTCTCAACGTCAGTTGTTGGCTCCACGTTGTCCCTCCTCCACAGCCAGTCTTCGAAGTCATCCAGGTCCAAGTCCCGTGGGACATCCTCCACTGTCGTACGCCACTTGTTTGAGAGTCCGTAAAGTCTGTGCTTTGATGGGTCTTCGGCCAAGGTCCGGTTCTCTACCACCTCTTTGGAGTCATCTCCGAGGCCGACCCGCCACCTAGACACTGCCCTTTCCACAAAGACACGGGCCCGAGCCAGGTCACCGTGAGCGATGGCTATTTGTGCAGCGTCGAGAAGAGCTCTTGGCAAGCCGACATCATCCTGGCCTTGTTCGTTGTACAGTCGGACTTGTCGATCGACGTAACGGAGAACCCACAACGGGTCTAAGAGAATTCCTCTCAAGCCGTCCTTGCTGATGAGACCGTCCAAGCGATGTATCTCCTCCAGTCGTTTGTCGCTCCGCTGGTTCTCATCTGGTGGCAAAGAGCATAGACGACACGAACAGTTGAAGCCGAAGTCTGAACGCAGAGTTGCTTGTCTGATTTCGCGTTTCCGACGGGTTCGCAGGTAGTAAACAGTTATCTCCTTGCCCTCGTCTATATCCTCCAAAGCATGGACCGTGTGTCGCTGGATGTTCGTGTTCCAGTACTTCTGTGCGTTGTTGTCGCAGGCGTGGTTAATGCGACTTGCGTCAAGGAAGACACCTCCGTCTGCTCGTCCGTCGGGATCATCGATTGGCAGAGAGACGGTACAAGCTATGCCGAGATATCTCTCCGCATCATTCGTGTATGGATGAAGATTGTGCAAAGAAAGGAAGATCTGGCGTTGGTCCTCGGTAAGGGCATCGACTTGCCGGATTATGGATGCCAGAAGCTCAGGGTCCATTTGATCTCCAACCTGAGGAAGAGTAAGGAGGGGTTCTTCGCATAGAATCCGGGTGCCCTTGCGGATCTTTCTCAGAGCGATCAGTCCTTTCCCCTTGCCTGGCACCTCCTGAACGGCGTAGATGGGATTGTCTTCTGCGCGTTGCATACTCGGGTTTTCACCAGCGACTCTCAACGTCAAGATCTGAGACCTCTGGAAAGTTTATTCATTGCAGAATGCGTCCCACGCAAGCATATGAAGAGGGAAGAAAGTCATCAGGCTCCATCGACAAGCGAGTGTGGATGATGTGGCTGAACCCCACTCAAGACCAACTGACGTCGGGTCGTTTGATTGCCAATGATAGCCGGTCCGGTTCCCACCTACCATCCTCATGCCGGCCACTCTTGGGGGCCAAATCCTTCAACGACCGAGGCGTTTTCCGGGCCCTCCATGGCTCCCACGAGAGCTGAAATGAAACAGGATTGATTGGATACCCGAACAGGACATGGGTAGAGGTTTGCTCGGAGTGCCCTGGACAGTGGCGGCAGTCTAACTCAGATTGTCTGGAGCTTGTTGGCTGGATTGATGATGTTGGTTCGAGATTTGCGAATCTGGGACAGCATAACGCACTAGTCCTATTATGGGGGACTGTAACCAGACTGTCGGGTCAATATAAATAAACTCATTGGTCAAGCACCGACCCTTTCTGGATGATTCGCACAGGACATCTTTGGCAGACTTCTCGTCTGGGTGGTTGTTCCTTGCCACTGGCCAGCACGAAACCAGTGAATGTGAATAAGGAGACCTTATTTGGAGGTATCGTAGGTTGATTTCCTCCCCCAAAGCACAAGGTTATTCAATGCCTGAACAAGTCGTCATTTTGGGACAAATTCTGTGCGTTAGGTAAGGTACCAAGGTGGGTGTGAAGCCATATTCAGGCGGACTGTGGCGGGACAGTTAAACCCCAGGTAGGTCTACCAATGGCAGGAGGCCATGGCCTTCATCTGGCTTGTTATTCCTGTTGAAATGTGCAAGAAGGTTTATGGCGGTAACTTTCCTATCAAGACCGGCTGTGTTTTGAAGTCATAAGTTCTTGACCAATTTCGCATCTATTCCATCATGTTTGGGCGACAGCCATTTGTCACGCTACTAAATTCACCTAAGGTAAGTATCGGGCGATGATATTCGAAGAGCACTTGGGCGATCTGGTGTCTCCATCAAGACCACGTGTTTTAGTCAAGATTTTGGTAACACTTTGGTGTGCCTGACTAGCCTTGCAATCAAGTAACATACAGTACATGTAGTTTGGTTTCTTGTCAGAGGTTTTCTAAAATTGGACTGCAAGGAGGGTGCTCTTTGAGAAGAATCTTCATTGTGTTCTATTTTAATGTATCCCGAGGGAAGCAAATCTTGATATTCACAGATGCTTTGTCGTTCACAAGGGACGACTATGGGGTTGTGCACACCGCACAAAGCACATGAGGCCTTGTGCTCCTGTATAAAGAACAAAGATGTATGCGAGTGATGGAGTGCTTCCGAGTATATATTCGAGTCCGTACCACCAAGTCTGGCGCTCTAATCTTCCTCACCACCCACACAAACCCAAATTCACCCTCTCAAGCACACACCCAATTCAACCCCCCAAGCGCATCGACAACTCCCATCGCAGGACATCGAACACGCACACTAAGCTTCACTCTCGAGTATAGCTCACCAAACATGCCTGGCTCTAAGCAGACAGAGTCGCCGGCTGGCCAGGTAGCGTCCAACAACCCCAGCAACGGCCCATCTATCGACGCCCCTATTATGCAATACCCGCTTAGCTCCCCTTACGCCTTCAAGGCTCTGGTATTCCTCCGTTGCACCGGCTCGCACGTCTTCACTTTGCCGGGAACCGAGATCAGCGACGTGAATGGCAGTGAGATCAAGTATATCTTTGCCCCGTGCCCGCAGTGCGCGGAATCCGATGCATCAGCGCCTCCGGACTGCCCCTTCTGTTGGTGGCCCATGGAGGAGCTGGATGACGGCGCTAATGCCTGCGTCTCCGGGGACTGTTGGCTTGGAAATGCCGGTGTCCATTCTAGCAGCAGCAAGGAAGCGGTAGCTGTGTGGGCTGATGTCTGGCGGAAGATGGGCAATATGTACTTCGGCTGGCACGACGAGGAGCGCAATTTGGTCACCGGCTATTCCAATGGCGAGATCCGCAACATTAATATCAAGTACCTTCTGGTCGCTCTCCCACAGGCCGACGGCGTACCGCTTCGTTCACAGCCTGAGTGAAAGCCATGTTGGTAGTGGCATTGGCTAGTGGTCAGTACACGTCGGCGAGTGTACAGGGTTGGACAGGTGAGTTTGGAATTCGATAATATGTCAAGACGGACTGGGGGTATCCGGATGACGGGATCATAGTAACAAAACAAGGAAGTAGTGGTAGTCTCTCGTTCAGTATCAACTATCGCCTCACTGACTCTCCTGGAAATGCATCTTCCTCTTGAATCCTTTTCCCCTTGCGTGACTGGTGACTCCCCCATACTGATTCCATTTGATTAGGTCAAACAGCAGACGCGCATTAGTGCTCATGCTTGGGCATTCCGGCGGCAATTGGGAGCCGTCGGTTTGTCGAACACTTCCCTGTAGCAAATATCAAGACAAGGTGCAGTGCTCTGAAATGAGGCTATTGCCTCTGTAGGTCTAGTATGAGGTCAATGTGAAATGTAGTTTTGGCTGGTGAAACCTGAAACCTGAACTAGCTATGCGGGTTGCCGCCGGCCGCCAGGTTTGGTGGGGAAAATGAAGCGGTGAACGCAGCGTTGACATGACACGTGTAGTTGATCGCGTCTAATGCCAGAATGATAGGTCCATGTCAACAGCGGCTATTGCCCTGCGAAAAGGCGGGCTGAAGAATTTAGGAGTGATGCTGTTGGTTGTGATGCTGTTGGTTGAAAGTTGTGTGGTCTCGAAGAAGGTTTCTCCACTGTCCCTATCAAGCCAAGTTCCAGTCTGTCGGTACGCTTTTATCCCAGCAATAACCTTATCACTGGTCCCTGGCCCTTGACCTGGGTCCCCATCAGACACGTGAGTTCACACCCCTGCGATATCAAGCACCAATCTTGTGATGAGCAGTTGCGGAATGAATCTCAGAATCACCGCTAGACGGCGGCTCCTGCGACATCTTGGCCTGAATATTGATCTTTGAGACAGGCGAGGATGATGGCGACCGCGTCTCCTGGGGAGAAAGGACTAGCCGTCGAGGGCAAGGCGTGACTTGGTGAGGTATAAGTCTCCGTTGTCTGCTGAAGTCTCCTCTCGAATCGACCAGCGACGCACACTGGTTGGGCAGGTCCTCAATCTCTCCATTCGTTTACGAAACAGCGGCAAGCAAAGCAGTAGAAGCAGCAACAATGCTCCTCACACACCGCCAAGTCGCGTTTCGAGTCGCTGGGTTCACCACGCTGGTCATGGTGTCCGCTTTCTGTGTCTTTCTTTCCATCTTCCACGTTGGAACGCTCGGAGCAGTCAATGACGAGTCGGTCATTGCCAAACGATTCTTTCCCAACCCGTTGGCTTTCATCACCGCCACACACCCCGTCACAGCTCCACCACAACCCGTCACGGCTCCACCGCCACCACCTGTAAGCACACCACTATACGAGCCTCCGCACGATGCCACAGAAATCAGCCCGCCGGCTAAGCTGATGGCGCGTACCACCACCGCTCCTCGAGCAAGTCCGACACAGATACCCAAGAAGTTGTGGTATAAGGTCGGCCCACAAGGCATGAGCGTCGAGATGCGCAAATGGACCGACACCTGCATCAACAACAACCCCGGCTACCGCGTCGAGTTCCTCACAGATCGCTCGGGTGACGACTACGTCAAGCAGACCTTTGCTTCCCGTCCGGACATCGTTCGAACATACCTCGCACTCAACATTCCCATTATCAAAGCAGACCTCCTCCGATATCTCCTCCTCTTCGCTGAGGGCGGCATCTGGTCCGACCTGGATGTCTCATGCAACTATATTCCCATCGACGACTGGGTTCCAGCCCAATATGCGAACGCTGCCGATCTGGTGGTAGGATGGGAATTCGACATGGGGTGGAGCTATGAGTTCCGTCGCCAGTTCGCCACTTGGACCATCATGGCTAAGCCAGGTCTTTCGCACATGTGGATGGTGATTGAGGATATCATCGAAGAACTGTATAACACAGCATCGAAACACAATGTGACGCTGCAGTACCTGAGCCTCGACATGGTTGGGGATATCGTCGATGTCTCTGGTCCAGCAAGGTTCACAGAGAGTGTCCTCAGATCCTTGGAGAGCACGTTCAAGAGACCCGTCGATCTTGGGGGTATATCGGAGATCCTGGAGCCGAGGCTCATTGGAGACATTCTGATCATGCCGGCATATGCATTTGCGGCTACTGCAAACGACTATGGAGATCAGAAGGGGTTGGGACCCGCGTTGGTGAGACATCACTATGCTGGCACTTGGAAGAACAAGTATGGAGGAGAGCTGGCTAAATGAGTGAGGGAAAGACAATCGGCAACCCCTCAGAATCCCGAGATATGACTAGTAGTCGTGTTCGATGTATGATCTGGATAGGCTGTCAGTGTTTCATTTGTCATTTCCTTTTCTCTATTTACTCCTTCCTTCCTCAGGAGTGGAAGCTTCCATCGAGTCGTCGACGTACCTCTGTTATCTCTTTTTATTTCCATTTCCTTCATTATCTATATCGTAGTCAGTCATCATATCCAAGGCAGCATTTCATTCCTCAACAAGTTTCACATTGATGGTAGCGTAGCCTCGAACATTGCAACGTTGTTATTATGGTCCCGCAGACACTGCAGCTACAAGTTCAACACAGGAATATTCCTCTGCAAGTACCCATACCACTTCGGCAGCGTCCTCTTGTACGGTATCCCCGAGCTGAGCTGGAGATCCTCGATGGCGCTTCCCCACCTAACCAGCTCTGCCTCGCCCCACGCCGTCTGCATGATAGCAAGACCGAACGGCATACCCGTGCTCGAGTGCACACCAGCCGGCAGAGTGATCATGGGATACCCGGCCTGAGCAGCGATTTGGTACGTCTGGCCCACGTCGGGCGGGACCAACAGGCCGGACAGACGCATGCCGTTGAACGTGAGCGCGGTGTCTATACCAACTCGTGTTGAGGTCTGGCTGAAGTTCAGCGCTTGGTAGTAGATCTCGTCCTTGATACCTTTGGTCTCGAGCGAGGCGAGGAAGCCGTCCTGACCGGAGTAGAAGGCCGGGATGCCGAGGGGCCATGGGTAGCCGCCTTCGCTGCCGTCGTTGTCGTAGTTGTACTGCACGATGTCCTCGAGGGACTTGATGTCGGTGTTCTGTAGCTCCGAGAGATACGTCTTGATGTTGTTGTAGAAGTCTACTTTGACAACAGTGTACTCTGATTCGTTAGGGTAGCCGCGTGTCCCGCCATAATCCCAGTTCCAGCCGTCCGGACTGACGATCGTCTGGTAGTCGAGGATCTCGGTCCCGTTGATGATTGTGGCTCCTGCTCCGGAAATCAGGCACAGCAAGGCTTTGAGAATTCGACGTTGCTCCTCATCTGCATAGACCCAGAAGCTGTTCCACGGGATGCCAAAAGTGGCTCCCTTGAGCGCGTCCTTGGTCGTTAGGAGCTGGGAGTAGCCACCTCCAGGTACGTTGCCCTCCTGACCGAGGGTGTAGTCGTCCAAAGGATCGACTCCATAGATGGCATCGAGAGCGTACACGGCATCTCTGACGGTGCGACCGAAAGTTCCGACAGTGTCCTGATGTTCGCTCTCAGGGATAACGCTAGTCTGTGTTAGCGAGAGGCCCTTGACGGTCGAGTGGAAGACATTACCCGGCTCGTGATGTGAGACCGACCGTGGGCTTGAAGCCAACAATGCCATTCCTCTCTGCCGGATTGATGACTGCAAGGTGTCAGTTCGCTATGTCGTTCTTTCCAATAGGATCAGAACCATCACTCACCACTGCCATCCGTCTCGGTCCCAAGCGAAAAGGCGATAGCATTAGCTCCAACTCCAATAGCACTCCCAGAGCTGCTTCCGCCAGGATTGAGCGTGAGATTGTACGCGCTCCGACCCTGACCTCCGCGCCCGGAATAGCCCTCCGAGTAGTTGTTGCTCCTCATATCTGCCCATTCGCTCAGGGTGGCCTTGCCAAATAGCACAGCCCCAGCTGCTCGGAGACGAGAGACGACGAAGGCATCGCGCGGCACGATGCTGCCGACAAGAGCCCAGCTTCCGGCAGTGGTCTCCATACTGTCCTTGGTCGCCATATTATCCTTAACAGTAAATGGGATGCCATGCAATGGTCCGCGGACTTCGCCCGCTTTACGCTCGGCGTCCATCTGAGCTGCGATGGTCAGGGCATCGGGGTTGAGCTGCAAGATCGAACTTGCAGCGTCTTGCAGTTAGATTGGAGCTTCGAAGAACAAATACCAAAAAGTGCATGATTTTGTCATCGTCAAAGACTCACTTGATGTACTCGTCGACTTGAAGCGACCTGAGCAAGTAGCAGGTTACGAGTTGCACGGAAGTCAAAGTGCCGTTGTGCATTGCTGCCTGCATCTCATCAATGGTAGCCTCCTCAAGATGGAAGCTGCCGCATGAGTCCATAGGAAACAGGTTGCTCGAATCGGCGTTCTCCTGCAGCGGGAATAGAGACGGCGTCAGTGTCGCGATGTCCTGGCTATGGACGCCAACAACACAGGCCAGGGCGAGGGCGGACCAGAATCGAAAGAACGGCATCGTGCCGAGTTAACGAGACGTGATCACCGCGAAATTGTCTCGTTTCTTCCGCACGAAAGCTCGCGAAGTGAAGACTTTGAGCGGGTATCATGAGTTTTACTACTATATCATAACATCGTCGTCCATGGTGCCAAGCAGTCGCGTAGAATGCCCGTCGGTGAGATCCGTTATCAACCGCAGCCCCGCTCGTGACGCTGAGAATCTGAGATAGTGCGTCCAATCCGCCTCCTTAGCAGGATCACACTGCATGCTCAAGCATTACTAGCGCATCATTCCGGCGAACAGCGCATTCCCGGGCCCGCATCGATCGGACGGCAGCTTGACACTGACGACGACGCAGACATGCCCCAGGTGTCGTAAAATAGCCACGAAAATTATCCAACACAAACGATCTTCATATGCGCACCTAAATAACGTCTTCTGGAAGAACTTCCTTATCCAAGACTTCTTTCGCCATGGCAATCCCGGCAGCTCGGCCAGAGAAGATGCAGCCTCCGAGGAAGGTCCCCTCAAGGGACGAATAGCCGTGGACGCCCCCACCGCCAAAGCCAGCGACCTCGCCAGCCGCGTAAAGACCGGCGAAGCGCTCTCCGTCCGGCTTGACGATCTTGGAATCCAGATCTGTTTCGAGCCCGCCGAGAGTCTTCCTGGTCAGGAGGTTCATGCGCACAGCGATCATAGGGCCGTGCTTGGGATCCATCAGGCTGTGCTTCTTCGCAACCCGAGTCCAGTTGTCGTAGGTGTATCTCCTGGCGTTGTCGGTGAGCATCACCTGTGCGTCCTTCGTGAAGTTGTTGGCCAGTTGTAGGTTTAGGTCGTCTATCTGTTTTCTGATCAAGTCGATGTCGAGCTCTGGTCCCTTAACGGTAACGGCTAGCTCGTTCATGCCCTGGACGAGGTCCTCAAGGTTATCTTTCACGATGAAATCCTTGCCGTGCTTCATGAAGTTCTGTACTGGGACGGGACCTTTGCCGCCGAATATACGCGTTAGAAGGCCGAGATAGCTCTTCCCCGTGACATCAGGATTCTGCTCCGAGCCTGAGAGAGCAAACTCGCGGGCTATAATGGTCTGATCCAGGATGAACCAGGTGTAGTCATACCCGGTAGAGCATATATGCTTCAGGGTTGCGAGCGTGTCGCAGCCTGGGAACAGCGGCGCCGGTAAACGCTTTCCAGTGGCGTCGAGCCAGAGCGAAGACGGGCCGGGGAGGACTCGGATGCCGTGGTTGGGCCATATGGGGTTCCAGTTCGCCAGTCCTTCAGTATAATGCCACATACGGTCTGCATTGACGACATTGGCGCCAGCATCTTTTGTGATTTCGAGCATCCGTCCGTCGACGTATGCTGGCACGCCAACAACAAAGTTCTCCGGCACCTTTGGGCCCAACCGATCCAGCGGCCAGGCCTTCTTCACCTTCTCGACATCGCCTCCGATACCACCGGACGATACCAGTATGGCCTTGCCAAAGTACTCAAAGCTGTCGACGACCTCTCTCGATGACTTCACGCCCCTTGGCAGGCCGTCACTGGGCTCAAGAATCGCGCCCCGGACACCAATGGCCCGCCCATTCTCGTCTTTGATGATTTCATCGACGCGATGGCGGAACTTGAACTCGATCAAACCCTCCTCCGCAGCCTTCTTGACCGGCTCCGCAAACACCCTCACCACTTCCGGTCCAGTGCCCCAGGTGAGATGGAACCTAGGCACCGAATTCCCATGTCCAGACGCCCGACCGTCTCCCCGCTCGGCCCAACCGACCTGCAGGAAAGTCATACCCCTCGCCTTGACATACTTCTCCATCTTGTCCGTCGCAAAGTTGACAAACGCCTCAGCCCACTGCCGCGGCCAGACATCGTCTCGTTCGCGGTCGAACCGCGCAGAGTTCATCCAGTCGGCCATGGCCAGCTCGCGGGAATCCTTGATGCCCCAGCGGCGCTGGTCCGCCGAGTCCACGCAGAATATGCCGCCGAGCGACCAGAATGCCTGTCCGCCTAGATTTTCTGCGCTTTCCTGGTCCAGGATGATGCACTTGACGCGTCGGCGGGTCAGCTCGAAGGCTGCCACGAGGCCGGCCAGACCACTGCCCACGATGAGCACTGTGTCTGATGGCACCTGCGCATCCTGTTGGTCTGCCTTGGTGGACATCTTGAGTTTGACCTGGTCGTACTGATACCTAGTTGCTGTTAAGGTTACTGGCTGTCATCCGTACTGGCGCTTTGGTGGCCAGATGAAAGATGATGCGAGCTACGAGGACTGCATTGGTAGACATCGCTGTCTTTAAGGTTCCAGGTTGCTTCCAGACAGACCTCGGCATCTCCAATCCCCAACTCCGGCCTTTCGCGGGGTAAGTGGCCTGTTACACATCCCCGCATGACTTCCTCCATGTTGGTGGTCTTGGCTAGAACATCGGAAGAGAGGAGGGAAGATTCGAGTGCGATGCCTCGAATACGAGTCGACCTTCATGAATGGATGAAGTCGTCCAGGATGATATTAGGTACCATGGTGGGAGACCCCCCCTTTTGAATACCATGCTAGTGATCCTATTGGTGGGATTTGTAGTCTTGGCGCTGGAAAACGCTGCCAAGGCACTATTCAATTAGCGGCATCCTACTAGAGGTGGTTACCGCGTAGATATAACCAGAGAGAGCTAACTACATACGTACTAGAGCGTCATATAGTCTGCCAATATAGTATAACTCTCAACATGCTATTGGGGCTCTAATATGGTTTTTCACCTAGTACTACAACCTAGACCTGTACCTAGTACTACACCTAGTACTGTACCTGGCTCGCAGCGAGTACTGTACCCGGTCTTACACCCGGTCTTGTAGCTAGTCTGGGAGCCGGTCTTGGAGCCGGTCTTGCACCTGGCTCGCAGCTAGTACTCCAGCCAGTACTGCACCTGGCTCGCAACGAGTATTGCAGCCTGCCTTGGAGCCAACCTTGCACCCGGTCTTGCACCCGGTCTTGGAGCTAGTACTACACCTGGCTCCCAGCGAGTACTGCAACTGGCTCCAAGACTGGCTCCTAGACTAGCTGCAAGACTGGCTGCAAGACCGAGTGCAAGACCGGGTGTAGTACTCGCTGCGAGCCAGGTGCAAGACCGGCTCTAAGACCGGCTCCTAGACTGGCTACAAGACCGGCTCCAAGGTAGGATACAGTACTGGGAGCCAGGTATAGTACTAGGAGCCAGGTGCAGTACTACGAGCTAGGTGCAGTACTAGGAGCTAGGTGTAGGCCTACGTGTAATACCTTATATTTTGGAATAACGGCTACCCTACTATTAATAATAGATATAGTTAAATAGCTCAATTAAATACTATGTAACTTTAATATTGTAAAGTCCTAAGTTCAATTCCCGTATATGTGATTTTTTTCGCTTACTTACTTACTTACTTACTTACCTACTTACTTACTTACTTGCCTACCTACTTGCTTACCTACTTACTTACTTACTTACCTACTTACTTACTATTAAAGAGTAATATATATATATATATATATATATATTATTCTTTTTATAATATTACTATTTTTAGTTAAATATAATATTTTAGTTTAAATATAATATTTTAGCTCGAAAATAATATTTTAAATAAATATTATTTTGAGTAAAAAATACTAGAAACAGACTAGAGCGCCCCTACTATGTTAAGCCTCTAATATAATGTTTGATATAGTATTTAAAAAGGGAGTCTACTTACTATAATACTTAGTAGAGGTTATAAGGTACTACTCGGCTAACTTAGGCTATTAAACGATAAAAACTAAGCGTACTAAACGTAAGATAACTAGTCTTATAGATAAAGTAGCTTGTTTTTCCTAAGTTAAGGCGTCCCTAGGATCTAGGCTATATCTCTACACTTTACGTAATAATACGTATATCCCTTCGTTTAGAGTTTAATAGTTAATAGAAACGACTTAGTTAAAAATACTACGCCCTCGTAGTAATAAAGTACGTTAATTATCTTAAGAAAGCTAAGCCTCTATTCTAATATCCTACTTATATAGTTATATTATAACTACTCTTCCTCTTATACTTAGTTTATTCGCCTTAGGTACTCGAGTCGTATTATATACCTCTTTAAGTATATCTAATATATTTTTTAGACTTTACTACTAATAAGATCTTATATATACTAACTTACGTCGTTCGCCTACTCTAGTATTATTATAAGTCTTATTTAAGACTAGGTAAACTTCGAATACGACTTATAGGCTTTATTTACCTTCTCTTAAATAAGAGTTTCTTTCGTATACTTATCTATCGCGTAGTCTATTTCCGTATAATATTAGGCTCCTTTTCGAGTATTCTTATTCGTAGTCTTCTTCGCCTATTTACTACGTATATCCTAAGTCTACTTAATAGTAGCGCTATAGTATATCCTAAGTAACCTTAGAAGGAAGATTTCCTTATCGCCTTTATTAAATAATACTAGTTCGTCTTATATAATCGGATTGTCGTAAATTATAAGCTAAAACCTTATAAAAGCCTAAGAGGGCGATATCCCTATCTCGCGTACGTACTACGCGTTTATATTATTTACAAACTTATATAGATATAAGTACTACTCGTCGATTTTTATCTTATATCGATTAGTAGCTTATCTTATTATTTAGCCTTTTACTAATTATACTACTCGTTCGAATATTCTTATAGACTAAAGGTAAGTTATAAGTCTAAATACTATATAAGTTTTATAATAGTTTATAATCGAAGTAACTAACTTGTTTGTAAAGTACGAGCTATTATTAGTATAATAGACGTATAGCTATCTTAGGAACTTACTTTATTAATGAAGCTATACCCTTACGACGTTTTCTCTATTAGCGACTTTTATCGCTTTAATAAATATAAAACGTATAAAGTAGTCTACGCTAATAAGAATATATATTTGTTCGCCTTTTACCTTTAAAGTAATTAGACTTAAAAAGTCTATCCCAACGACAGTTATAGGTTCGAAGGTTATGAATTTCTTATATAAGCTATACTTTTATATTAGTATAGTAATTTGATACGTTTAGCAACTATTAATGAAAGCTTATACGTTTATATTCCTTCGTAGCTAGAAGTAGCGCTCCTTTAATTATTAAGTCGTAATTAGTTTTATAAAGTATCTATAATTATCGTAAGTCTACTTAATATATTTAAGTATATCTTCGCTTAGAATATATACTATTATCGACTCGTCGACCTTTACGTAGTATAGAGTTCCTTATACGTACTAATATTTAAGTAACTTACGTATAGTATTCTAATACTTCTTAGCTAATTATTTTTAAGGTTCGACGCCTTTCCTCCTTTATCGTAAGAAAGTAATTATATCCTTATACTACTTTAATTCTTATAATTAGTCTAAATTTCTTATAGTAGATTCGTTCTTTACGTATACTTTATCTAATAGAACCTCTTATAGCCTTTTGTCTACTATTAAGGTTATCTAGGTTTTGTCTACTGTTATCCCTAACGCGTAAGTATAATTGCTCGTACTACCCCTTACCGATATAAGGAAGCCCTTCGACGCTTATATACTAATATCGATATTAAGCGGTTTAGTATCTTCGTATATATCGTCTTATAAGTTATAGTATAACTTCGATAACTTATTTGCTACGTGTATAACTTTATTTGTATTTAGTTTATAATAATACTCTATATTAAATTCCGTTAAGACTTTAATTTATCTCGATATTTTGTTATATATCTCGCTTAAGTTTATTATTATTTAGCAAATTAACAAATAATCTATATAAACTTTGATTAGGAATAGTAATTTTATAGTTATCTATTTTATCTCTTTAAGTCTTTGTACTATAGTAAATATCTTTCTCTCTAGATTCGTAAACCGTATTTGGGTATCGGTTAAGCGGAAAGAGAGAAATATAATAATCTCTAGTCTATCTTAATATTATTTCTAGTTATACTCTTCCTTCGGACTAATTTCGTCTAATAAATAGAATAATATATTATCTAACTTAGTTTTAGATACGTTTATCGTTAGGTAGAATTACTTCGAATAATTTATATTGTATAATACTCGACTTTGGATATATTCGTAGATAGTTTAGATTACGTCCTTTGCCTATTTTATTTATATTAGCGTTAATTATTCTATTTATTTATATTAGACGGATACTTTTCTTTTCGGCGTTATCTTTAGTATTAGTTAGAAAAAAACTTCCTTAATCTTATATACTAAGTAGTCTCTAAGTACTCCCTAAAAAATTTTGACAAAGTTCCTTTAACGCTTCGCGTTAATTGTATTATTCAAATCTCTATTTTTTGGGTTTCCGCTATATAGTCTATGCAATTAGTCTGTGTAGATGTATTTGTGGGGTAGTAGGAACTCTGTCATTTTTTAGTCTATAGCCCATTGGAACATTTTGGCTCTCCTCTGCCTAGCCTCCTATATAAATCGTCCACCGCTCTTCTAAACACTCGTAATTTTCGATAGTTAAATAACGTCTTCTTTCTTTATTATAATACCTCGGTATATCGTATTTTCTTCCTCTTTTTAAAACCGTTGCCCAATTTTAAATTAGCCTATTAGTTACAATTTTGTACTTCGAAACAACTTTTTACTATTAACGCCCAGCTTAACTATTATATCGACCACCTTATACCAATTGATTTATTTTCCAACTCTATGGATTTAAACTTTACTTGGAGCTTAGATATTTCTATCTAAAGCCTCGAGTCTATTCGGTAGCTTATCTATAACTTATATACTTATCGATCTTTGGATAGCGGTGTTATCTATGGTATTTAAGTACTAGTCTACCTCCTTGAGCTCTACGAATAGATATTAAAACGGTATAATAAAGATCTCTAGGTCTTCTTTATTATAACGGTTACTAATATATTACTTAATTTGGATCTACTACGCTATTCTAAACGTCGTATAGTATAGTCTAGATAGCTAGAATCGATCCGACGGATCGTATATCGCTTAGGTAATACTATACTTCTTACTAGAATAGGATATAGTAAGAGTATCGTATTCTAAACTATATTAGTCCTCTTACCTAATATAATTACGGTGTAGATTATACCTTTAACTAAACTCGGAGAGGAGTAGTATAGTATTATTCGTAGGTTTCCTAATACTAATCTTCTCCTTATAGACTAACATTTGGTTAAGGTATATATAGTATCGTCTCTTTTCTATTACAAATACTTCAATTGGTTTAGAGTTAGCCTATTCTAATTGGTATACTTATAGGTGTTAAACTATTCTACCTTTCTTCGTCTATATTAACGTAGTCTTAGGATAAGCAATTATAGAATAATATTGCTATTAGCGTTTATATATATATACTACTAGGACTAGAATAAGCGTTATATATTAAGTTTATAACTTTACTACGAGATACGCGGTTCTAAAGGCGTATTACTTTTGTTAAGATAGACGAGCTATATACTATTCACTAGTAGCGTGATTTCCGTAAGGCGTATCTAAGGTTATCCGAATTTCGTCGAGTTCTACTAAGGGAGATACCGTTGTTTGGGTATACCGCGACGCTTACAAAAGAAGCCGAGATATTTGTCCTTATAGCTATTAGATTTAGACGGCCTAGGTAGCTAGTTAGTTAGTTGGAGATTATTCGTAAGCCGTTAGACCGACTCGAAATATCTATTATCGTATAATATCTAGAACGCGGGGCATTTAAAGATTATTAGCGATTAAATATCTTCGCCAAATAGGATACTATTGGGATTATCCACAAAACTATCATCTATATAGATAGTAAAAAGGCTCTTATCGACGCTAGGTATTATCTAATAAAGGTTATACGGAAGTCCGGTATAAGCGACCCAAGTAAGGTAGTCTATAAATATAACGCTAATATCCAATCTACCGACTAAGATAGGTTATATAATAACTTTAAGCGAGAAAAGTCTACTTATCGGATTATATTGGCTACTATATTACTCAGTATAGGTATAGATATATTAGACGTAGAGCAAGTAGTATAGTTCGGACCGGTTAAATCGTAGAACGTAGTAGACTTATAGCAACACTTTAAGCGCGCTATTCGCGCTAAGACTAAGACCAACATCGTATATTTCTTTCTACTATACTAGTATTTCGATAAGCTAGGACTACCGGACGACCCCTATATCACCTAGCCAACTTTACGATTACCCTACCCCTTTTCCTTACACCTTCCCTTTCGTCTTAGCAATCTCTAAACACTTACTCTAGATAATATCAATATCAACGACAACGATATAAGTATTACTTCTACTAACTTATATACATCGTTTATATTTATACTTATCGACCTCTTAGAATTAGTAAACGTTTTTACCGACGATTATCTAATAACTTAGATTAATCCTATTCTTAGGTTATTCGGTAGAGTTAAGCTTAAGAAATAAGGTAAGAGAGAGTTATAGTACTAAGATTAGCTACGGAACGACTATCCGGATATATACGTATTCGCTAACGATAGATACTTCCGAAAGTCGATACTTATATTACTCTAGAATATCGATAGGGACGATTCTTATATTTATTAACCTACTACGTATTATAATTACTATAACCCTATCCTAAGTATATTCGACGAATTACTTCCTAAGGTCTTTAGCGGTAGGAAGCTAAATACTAACTCCTAGGCGTAGTTTATCCTACAATAGGTATAATTATATACCAAAAGTATAGCTAAGAGCCTATATCCAAATATCCTACGTATATTCTATCTACTAGTAGAGGCATTCTTAGGTATATCTTTGGCTATTTCTCTATTAAAATATATTATTAGCGTCGAAGATAAGAGTAATCTCGTCGCCGACGTCGACTACTTTATCCATAATATTCCTAGTTTCGGTGACTAGGAACTATTAGATTCGTATAGAGTAGATTTTATCCTTTAGTTTCTAATATTTTATTACGACGATAGAAAGAAGTAGTTGGCTTATAAGAAAGTATTAGCTAACGAGAAGCTTACTTCGACGTCGATATCGACTATAATATTATATACGTCTTCGACTATATCGACCTAACTTTCTAGTCACAATATATCTACGACGCGTACGTTGGCTTCGGCTACGCTAAATACATCGTTCTCGTTAAATATAATACTAGTAAAGGTGTATACCCTACTCTAATTTAGATTCGCCTCGCCGAGTTCGAGTACGACTTTTATTATAATATCGTAAAGATTAGTTATACTATCTATAAATCCGACGAAAAAGAGATACCGTACGATATAATTAATCGGCAAACTAGGCGATAGGCGAAGAAAGTAGTATATAATGTTAGTAATACTTACCAATTCGTAACGTCGATAGAGTATCTTTATAGTTTAGTAATATTAGATATAAGTCGAGTAGCTTAACTCTAGTATAGTTTTAGCGTAATCGCTATAACGGTTTTAGAAATCTTAGTTTCGTAATCCTATAAATATACTAATTGGTATATAGTTATGCTTCGAAATATATCAATTAATATATAGTCTTTAGATTAATTAGTATATTATAAGATACAATTTAATATTATAAATAATAGCGGGTACGATAAATAGCTCGATTATATTTATATTTACTAGCTAATTTACTACGTATAGAGGGTAATCTATGCCAAATCCTTAATAAGAGACCTATCTAGTTTACTACGTATAAGATAAATCCTATACTAAATACTAATACCTCAACCTTATACGATAGATAGTTGTCGTATTTTATAAAGAGTATTAGGCCTTCTTTTTTCTTAGGCGACGGGGACGGAGATTTTTGGCGGAAGGCTTCTCCTATTCGGAGGCAATCTCCTTTTACTTAGCGGAAGTCTTCTATTACTTAGACTTAGCGGGTTTCTCCTACTCGGAGGAATATTCTTACTCTAGAGGCTCTTATTATTCAGTAGGGTACTCCAAAGGCTTTGGATACTCGGTAGGGTACTCTAAAGGCTTTAGATATTCGGCGGGAAAATACTTCTATTCGGTGGGTTATTTCTACTAACCTTCTATAAGCATCACCTAGTCTAGTAGATCTTCTAGGCTAAGAACAATAGAGTTGTTATTATCGTTCTCGGTAATAAGTATCCGTACGAGTACCGCGAGTTGTATATCCGTAATAAGGTTACTATTATTATTATTGTCGGCGGTAATATCGTCGTTTAGGCCTAATATAATATAATCGTTGTTATATATTATACCGTCTTCGATAGGAATACCTCCGAATAAGTCGACGTCGTCGGTATCGCTTATCTCGATATCTAAGTCGTCGTCGTTTATACTCTACTCCTCTTCCGCTATAGTATCTTGTATTCGCTTCGACGGAACTTTATCGTCGAACGTTAGTTCCGCCTTACGCTTACGACGGCGTATCAAAGGCTTCTCTTCCTCTAGTTCGTCTCCCTTCTCCTTAATTTCGTATTTAGTTCTCTTCTTAGTCGAAAGATTATTATAAAATGATTAGCCCTTCTTAAACTCTCCGAGTAGGTATTAGCACCGGCGTTCTACTAAAACTTCTATTTATTCCTCGATCCATAGGAATATCTTAAATAAGTCGTTCTACGTAACTATATCTAACTCTAGTTTTAGTATTAGTAACTCTTCGTTATCTATATTTATCTTTTGGGTATAATAGTGTATA
Organism: Coniochaeta ligniaria NRRL 30616; assembly: GCA_001879275.1. Lineage (NCBI taxonomy): Eukaryota > Fungi > Ascomycota > Sordariomycetes > Coniochaetales > Coniochaetaceae > Coniochaeta > Coniochaeta ligniaria. The sequence goes on from KV875097.1 coordinate 3,217,036, forward strand.
AAGGCGGGGCTAATAATCTCTATATATTATACTAGCCGTTGGAAGTTCTTTATCGTTACCTTATCTTCCGTATTTAGTACTTTCGCTATAATTAAATAGATTAGCTACGAATAGAAATTACCTATGATTTGTATTCGCTTATTCGAATAATCGCGAATTAAGTTGGGAGGCTCGATTACCTAAGCGTAGCGATTAAATAGCGACGAAAAGGTTAGCTTCGCGACTTTATATATTATAAGCTAACGAAGATTAGCGGAGTCGAATTGGACGCGTATATAAGGTATAATTTCTACGACTCACTTATAAGAGTTAGTATAGGATAATACGGAGCTACGAATATACTAATTAAAGTAGCGGCTAATATACGAGCTATAGATTTATCAATTAATATAGATCTAAGTTTATACTAATTAGTATAAAACTAGCTTAACTACGATATAAGTACTTTAATTGGTATATTTAGAGGAATATTTATATATACCTTTCGAAGATATCGCTTTTCTATTTACTCGTAGAAAGTACTAATAATCTAAGGTAAAAACTAAGCTATAGGTTTGTCTTATCTAATTTAGTATAAGCGTTCGATGAATTGAAGAACTGTAGCTATATTCTATACGAATATAACGCTAATCCTAACGTAGTAATTGTTATAGTAGTTTAACCCGACGCTAAATATAGACGAGTTTAAGACTAATACGTCGACCTTATATTCGTCCGCTAAGTTTTAGTCTACTATTATCTTATCCCACTACGAATTATTTATTCTAAATAAAATAAACGAAACGAGTAGGCTAGCTTTACGAAGAATAGTAATAACTATCCTATAAGAAGTTAGTATATATAAATCCTTTATTTCGGTTAAGATCCTTATAGTTGTATTTAGAGAGAGTTGACGACGATTAGTATCCGCTCTCTTTTCTCTTTCTACTAAAGATACTTTAGTAGAATATAAGTGAAGAGCGGAGATTCGGAAAGAGTAAAGTATACTATCGTTACGCGTTCATATAGCGGGATATATCTACGAGCCGAGTTTAAGCTCGTATATAGATATACTAGGCTATAGTCGCCGCTTATTTGCTATAGAGTCTCGACTAGCTTCGACTCAAGTTTAGTCTTAGTTGGCTTCCTAGCCGTCTTAGTTCCTTTGAATCTAGCTTTAGCCTTATCCTAAGGCGTAATAGGGATATATACTTTGTCTTTGGTAACCTCTATCGTATTAACTTCGGATATAATCAATTCTACCTCTATTATTACTTATTTAAACTCCTCTTCGAATATCTTTGTAAAGACATCGTTAAAATTTAATATTTCCTATAAATAATAGTCTTATACTAAGTACAATAAGGTATAGACGATACTAAGGCTTAGCGCTATAGTATACTTTTTGCCGCTAAGACTAACTAGCGTTAATTTATCTACGTAATTTAGGCTATTAATGTCTAATATAATAGTTACGACGTTCTTTAGTAACAAGTCTATCTCGTTGGCAATATATTCGTATTGCTCGTCGTATATTAGTATTATAGTTACGATTTCTATCGGTAGAATATTATCTTAAGGATACGTTACTTGCCTATTCGGTAGAATAAGCCTTATATTTATACTACGGTTCAACGTGAATATCTAATATTACGATAGAATAAAGCGCGTAGTTAGATTATAGTAGTCTTTTGAGATTCTTCGTTAAATCGACGGCTATAGAGTCTACTACGCCTAGCCCAATTTCTAGTCGATTTTCTTCAATTCGAAGACCCTCTTGTTTTCCTCTATACCCTTTTTCGTTTATAAGTCCTTATTCGACTTCTTATAAGTCGGTTTACACTTTTTCTCGAGGATATCATCGACCGAAATAGTATACGGTATCTAGATTAGGCGCCGAATTACGCTACAAAGCTAAAGTATAAATATAAAAGCGATCTAATTTATAACCTAATTCTAAGTAGGTATAGTAGTAACAAAACCGACGTATATTTTAAGTATTAGGCGTAGGATCCTCTATATCGTACTTCGAATATTGTAAAGCGCTACCGCTTCGTTATAGATAACTATTCGCTATACAAAGTCCTTATACGATGTTATTCGGACTTCGACCTTTATAGCTTAGATAATCTTTCGTTTCTATCCACCGGAAGAGGAGGGGTTAGGTTAGTCGAGTTCTATTATATCGTCGAAGCTAAGGTAGAGTAGGTTAGCTAAGAATATACTAATTAATATGATTCTATATCAATTAATAAAAATATAGAATAAAAGGCAACTTATATATCTTCTTCGTTATTATCGTCTATATCGGGTTCGACTCCTTCGTCGGGATCTTAACCCAACGCGGCTATATCGTTACTATCCGATTCATCGTTATCTTTACCCTTATCTAATACTCCACTTTGATTTAGCGTTGTACTCTACTTTGCCGTAGTAGGTACGCTACGTAGGAGTAACTCGTTAATCTCCTAAACTCCGATATACTCGCTCCGATTATAAGGAACTTTGCTAGTCTTAGACTAGCGTTTGGAAACCGTAGTATAAGTAGTTAGTAGAATATTCGACGTCGTACGTTAATCTCCGCGGTTAGCGGCCTATTCTCCTATCTTCTTATCTAACGCCGTAGTAGTTAACATCGTGTCGCGCCTAAGGTTATCCTTAGGGATATTAGCGACGTTCGAGTAGTATACCTAAAAAGAGAATATTGGAAAGCTCGAAGCTACCTCTCGGAACATTTGTTTAAGTAGCTACGCCGGTATCCATATTATTATCGGTTTAGTAATAATAGACTATCCCTTAGCTTAAGTAGCTTTGAGTTTACGGTAAGTTATAACTATAGTTAAAAGGTAGATAAACGTTTTACTCGTTCCAATCTCGTTTATTAGTACTTATAAGCCGATTAGGCTTTACTCTAATATAAACGCGATAAAAGTATCTATAGACGTTAGTATAAGATATAAGAGCAAATACACTAATTAGTATAAATATATAGAGGTAGAATAGTTACAAATATACTAATTAATATACTAAGGACTAGATCAATTAGTATATTCGTAGCTCTTCTATTAGAATAAGCTTACTAATGAGTTAATAAGGTAGAAACTAGCGACTAGATATACCTCTAGTCTTCTACTTTGTCCAAGGGTATTTATCCTTATCTTACTTATAGTCAAACTTTCCCGCTATAATATTCTCGTCGAGTAGTTCTTTTTCAAGTTTATTAGTATCGTCCTTCGAGAGTCTACTAAATTGTCGTAATATGAAAATAAGCAACTTCTTATCGTCTAATACCTTCTAATATAGGTGGCCCCGTATTAATAGGTCTTTAACGGCGAAATTACGTTTAATAGCTATAGTTATCTCCTCCTTAGCTATATCGAAATCTTTAGAAATATTAAACGTAAGCTACTTAGCTAGACGATTAGCAACGTAGTCTTAGTTAGCGATATAGTCGGTAAATAAACCTTTGTTAAAGAATATCGGAAACGCTTCGATAATATTTCTCTATAAACGATATTCGACTAGCTCTTTAAAATAATTCGTATAGTATATACTATTAATAATTTTATATAGCGTAGCGCCGTCGATTAGCGGGATATCGCTCTCGCCGAAGTTTATAGTCTTTGTATCCGACTACTTATTTTGCTAGGCTTTCTCTATTTAGGCTAATATCGATATCGATAAGAGAATACGCCGATATATACATTGTAAGGTATCGCCGAATTGTACGAGTTTCGCAAAGTTTATAGTCGATCCGAGCTTAGTACGCTACGTAGCTATATTAAGCTTAACTATATTTAAACCTATAATATTCTATGCTAGCTTATCGTAGGTATCGTCGCCGAGTAGAATATCCGCCTAATCCTTTAGCCGGAATAACTAGACGGGATTAGGGACTAGTTGCCTATTAGTAGGTACTACTAGGCCGGAGACGCCGTCTAAGTACTATTTTTCGTTGCGACGACGGTCAAAGTATATTAGGTATAGTATAGCCCAAAGTTAGTCGTTAATATGAAAATTAGCGAAAGTCTCGTTAGTATTAATAAGATACTATTTATATTAGAAGTTATTAGTACTATTTTGCTTAGTTATAGAGTTTATAAGGTAGGTTAATATAGTAGCGATAATTATCGCATTTATAGCTACGGCTATTTTCTCCTCATCTTTCTATATTAAGCGATCGTTTATATTGCTTCATTAGATTAAGACTACTAGTATTAGTCGTTCTACCGCCGTAAGGGCTAAGAGTAAGCTCCTAATCCCTAGGTCGTTGAACATCTTAGGGATTCTACCGAATAGCTCTACCTAAAAGCAATAGTCGTACCCTTCTTAGTTATTTCTATCCTCGTATTCGATCTTCGGTCCGCTACGTATAAGGTAAGATAGTAGTCTAAACTACTTAGCAACTATTCAAATATTAAATAATTACTAATAATATACCAATTGGTATATAGGATTAAGGGTAGATAGCTGCAAATATTCCAATTAATATAGATTTAAGATATCTAGATCTATACTAATTAAAGTATTTATAGATCTAATTGGATAGTAATATACCTTCGTAGTTAGAATATTACGTTAAAGCTCTAAAATCATAGTACTTTAGAATAGTTACGAGTTTTACGACTTTGATCTTATTATTAGCCTTTGGAATATAAGCTAAGATTTAAGACTTATACTTCTTTACCGTTGTAGTATTAACGATCTTCGCCCTTATCGTATTTTGATACTTAGTCGAAGCTTCGATAACCTCGTACTATTTATCGGATAGTTTGTCCGAATATACTTTAGTCGTAGTCGCTATAAGCCACTAATTAGGATAGCTGAAGTTAAAGTAGTAGTTGTAGAGGTTATAAAAGCTAAAGTATACTAGTATATAGATCTTCGTAGCGAATAAGTTTTTATATTTCTTCTTCTACTCTACGAAGCTCTTATTTATCTCTTTTATACCCTATTCGTCGAGATTAGGCTAACGAAGGATAAATAGTTTAAGAACGTCGTTAGATTCCGCGAAGAATAGGTAAGCTATAAATTCCTCGGGTAGTAAAAACTCCTTAGGGTATAATCGCTCGCTAGGTTTAGCCGCCGCTTTTAAACGTTGAGCGTTGATATTCGTCGGCTATCTATCTCTAGTAGATTTAGCCGCGGGAACTTACAAGCCTTCGGCCGGTGCCTCTGTAGCTAGTACTAGCGCCTCTATAGCCGGTGCCGGTACCTCTAGTACCTCTATAGCCGGTCCCGGTGCCTTAGTAGCTAGTATTAGCGCCTCTGTAGCTAATGTTAGCGTATCGACGACTAAGCCTAGCGTATCGGTCGCCGTATCGTCGTCGATATCCATAGAAATAGGGCTAGATATTATAGCGAAGGTAGTATAGAAGCGTATAGAGAGGCTTAGCTACAAATATCTCAATTAATATAGATCGTAGATAAAGGGAAAAATAGATTAACTAACTAGTTAATATAAACTATATAAACGAGAGAGTTAGTATTAACTAGAAGGAGAGGACCGAAAATCGTAAGTTGATATAGTATAAAAGAAGGGAAGGTTCGAAGTTGAAAAAATAAAGTAGGTTATAAGTTAATAGTTAAGCTAGAAGCTTAAATCTATATTAATTGGTATATTCCTAAAGTAGCCGTGAATTAGTAATTATATATTATAACCGTAGTAATAGTATAATTAGCAAATAATAGCTATATTAAAATATAGTTATTTGTAGTATAGGTATTTGAGGTGAAGTAACTATTTTTATACTATTATATACGAGAGATTCACCTAGGCCGCGTCGATTACGGCTCGTACTTAGTTCTCGAACTATATCCTATTTAAGTACGTAGCTAGCCGAGGGAATAATAGAAATATATAAATATACCAATTATAATAGACTAATAGGTATATTAATTAGTATATTTGTACTAATTTATTGTTATTATTATCTATATAAGGTATATACTATATTAATATCGAGACGAGTAAAGTTGTTGTAGTAGAAGCTAACCCCGTAGACCTACTACTTTTACCCCTCGTCTCTAGATTAGTCTAACTCTACGTTATCGTCTCTAATGCTATACGAGCGGCTAAACGCCTATTTACCCTCGCGACTAACTATTACAATATCGTTAGTCCTAATATCTAATAGGCCGACTTAGTCTTCGATACGGCGAAGCTTTACTTCCTTTTCGTTAAAAACGTCGAACTTTCTATTGAGTAAAGCTATTACTTTATCCGCTTATAAGTTGAGCGTACTAAATAGGTCCTTCGTATTACAATTAGTATCGCTTTTACTATTACGATACAATAAGTACGTATAGTTTAAGCGGTCGCGTATAATACTTAGTATCGTATACTGCTTACCCGGACTACTTCTAAACCTAGTTTTAAGCATCTTCCGTATTATAATAGTATATAGGCTAGCGGCCGCTATACGGACAAACGTATAATACGAATTATACGTAGAGTTGCAGTTATTTTTAATATCGATGGCGAAGGATACGTTAACGTACTCTAATATTAGATCGATAGCTTTCTATAAACTACCTACGGTAGTACACCGAATAAGGCTAGACCGAAATATCCTATTAGATAAAACCTAGTTTGAAATAGTAGGATAAAGGAGCTAAGTAAAATACAATATCTCTAGACTATAATACATAGCCTTATTACCGTAAAATAGTAGGTAGATGTTTTGGATTAAGCTACGTATTATACTATAGTCTCCAACTTAGACGGTAATTGATAATACTAAGAGAAAACGGATAATCTAGAGGTATCGATAAAGACTACGATACTTAAGTTCGTTCCGCGGAAGTATATTATCTACGTCGTTAGCGGTAGTTTATCTTTTATATACGTCTTAGCTAAATACCTAGTTTTCGATCTTAGCGAGTCTCTATTCGATACTACTTAGAGGTAAAAAGAAAAGAGCTTCTTATAGACTATAAGTATCCAACGTACTACTATTAACTAGACCCTCTACGACGAGGTCTCTAATTACAAAGTAGAGTATACAAGAATCGAAGTTATCCTTAAGGACGTTGAACGTATAGTAATACTCGTAGTACTATTATATAAGTTTAGGTCTACCGAGGCCGATAGTATCCTCTTAGATAAGGGGCTAGAAATACTTAAATATTATATTAACGAAATTCATTAAGACGTAGAAGAGTACCAGAATAGAGATAATCTACTACTTACGGTCGTATACATCGTATACCTTTAGCTAAGAAGAGACAATATATCTAATATACAACGTTGTCTTTTAATCGCTATAAATAAAGAAAAGCCGAGACCCAAAGTCGGACGGCTTTATACCTAGAAGATCTAAGAATAACTTATTATAAATACGGTATACCTTAGAGATCTCTCCTTTATTCTCAAATATTGCTAAGGTCTAAAGAACGAAGCTTTTAGTCGATACTATCCGGTTAATCTTTAGGAAAGGCGGTAAATCTATAAGAAACTTAGGAGAGATATCGTCTCTATTGAATATAAAGCGAAATCTGCGAGCAATAATAAATCGAATAGTAGGACGGAGGAATTGAAGCTTAAGTATAAAGTAGGTATAGATCTACGAGCTCTTAAAACGAATATAAGGCCGCTATTAATTAGGGTAGAAAGGGCCTTATACGTCGTTACTCCTAATAAGAAGATACGTCGTAAGATTAGCTATCGTATCCCTCCGGCCTATACCTAAGCCTTAGATACGTTCTAGGAAATTGAAGTTATCGTATACGATAACTAGACTTAGATCGGAAAAGATACAACGAAGATATTTCTAACTATTATTAGTATATATAAATAATACAAATTTAACTAACGTATAATCGATTACGTCGTAATATTAGATAGTAACTTATTAGTTACTTTATACGACGAGTATATACTAAGCCGTTGAAGAGTATCTTATACCCGTTTCGGGATATTATTAGACTTTAAGTATAATCTAAGTACTTAGGAAATAAAGTTACTTACCCACGAAGCGAAGCCACTAAATAGGATAAATATAATTATAAAGATTCTTTCGTAATAATCTTTATACTTATACAGTATATAGCTTTACTACGACGGTTAATAATTTCGTCGATTAACTATCAATTCTCTTAATAAGTAACTTATAAGAGAAGCGTACTCTTATACCTTTA